>JAVKLA010000090.1:14159510-14188287 GCA_034782735.1 Sagittarius serpentarius | reverse complement strand
AGCAATTGCATTGTGCATCACTTGTCTTGTGTATGCCAATCCTTTTATTATTATTGTCACTTTATTGTTGTTATTAGCGTCATTGCTAGTTTCTTCCTTTCTGTCCTATTAAACTGTTCTTATCTCAACCCACGAGCTTTACTTTATTTTCTGATTATCTCCCCCATCCCAGTGGGTGGGGGGGAAGTGAGTAAGCAGCTGCGTGGTGCTGAGTTGCTGGCTGGGGTTACACCACGACATCCATTTGAACTGAGAAAAAAAGACAACCTTAGTAAAGGAATTACTGACAAAAAAGGGGCAGCTAAGGCTTTATTCACAAGTCTGAAAAATGTCCTAAGCTTTGGACCGAGTTAATATTTTAATACAGAAAGCAAAGTTTATTTGATAACAGAACTACAGATTCAGTTCTAGTCAAGATATGAAAATAAGACATGATAGATGCATGCAACACAAGCTCACTGTCAGGGACAGCAGGAAAGAGCTTCTGTTAGAAAGATGGAACAGAAGCCAGGAAAGAGGCACACTCACTGCTGTATTCTTGCCAGAGGTGGTAGATATTTTGATCACACAGTAGGTGAGATAGCAAGAATATGAAAACAATACTAACTCTCATAAACACAAGCTGATGGCAGACAGTCTCAAATGGGGAAGAAAATACCATTATTTATCACAGTATATAGTATCAATAAATTCATTAGGGCAAAGGGTTGTGCTAACCATCCCTTCTGCAGTGCTTCTGACAGCCTAAGTGTGTTTAGGAATAGAAATGTCTGGGCTTGGGGACGGCAACTGTCTGTCTAAGTTATCTTTATGAGGATTTGGGCACCTGTGCATTGTCGGTGTCGACTGGCAGAAGTCTGTACGAGAAGCCATCAAGTGCATGATCATCAGTATCCTCTTGATTATCAGCCATAGCCAAGATGAAGTTTTGGCATATCCTACCGCTACCTTGTAGAGCTCATCAAAAGGGCATGTGATTTAAACTCTGCCAGCTGTCCCAGTTTTGTACAGTTCTTTTCTTGAAAGCCATCTTCCTATGTTTCATCCTAATATAACACAGCACATTCTTGTTGTCTCCTAAGCCGTATTCCTATCAGTTTCCATCAAAACATCTATCTATGTCTTGTTTTAGGATTCCCTGTATCTTTGCTGTTATCTCTCCTGAGGGCAGTGAATTAAATTTGACTTGATTGTGTGTCAGCACTGAAACATGAAAATAGCTTCCAGTCTCTAAAACCAGAGTCACAGAAAATACTTAGTCCTGCTCCTTGGGACAGGATGCAATGTAGAAGGAAGATGAATGATTGTCAACATACAGCTTGTAGCATGATGTGACCACAAAATATGCTGCTACTTTGAAATTTCCCAGAAGGTGAAATTACTAATGATTCCAGTAGGGCAAAATCACACAGCAGTATACACACATACATGAATTTCAGATATTAAAACTTTGCTAAACATTTCTATCAGCACACAGAGTTTATGATAGTTACTAAAATTGTAACTGCAATCAGGGAACACACGATGAAAGAACAACTGCCTATTTGCCCATTAGCTGAGACAAATCCAAAGCTGGAAAAGCCTCAGACCTCTTAGCCTGAAACATTCCACCTTTTTGCAAATGCTAGAATAAAAAAAAAAAAAAGAAAGTAGTAGATAAGCAAGAACCTGCTACCTGACATCATCATGTCTAGAATAAAAAAACCTGGTATGTAAATTCTAATCCAGTTACATCAAAGTGATTATTTTTCTCTACTAATAACTGAAATACACTGGGAAGTAGTTACTACTTCTTCTCATTGCCATGGTTGTTTGCAGTAATATTTCAAAGCATTTTTCCCCTCCGAGGACGGACAAAACTTTACATCAAGGTAACACTATATTCATAAGAGAAGACCAATTCACAGCTTTATTTTACCTGCACCACACAATGATGTCCCACTAGCTACTACTAGAGAGCTAACTGGCCCTGTAGTTTAAGCCTAGTGGCTCATATTTAATCCAGAATTTTGATGATGTTCTGGTTTCAACACCAAACTACAAGTTGTTTATGGCTTTGTTAATCTTCAGGACTCCTCCTATCAGATGAGAATTTTAATAGATTCTTCAATAAAATCTGAGAAAGGAGATCAGAGAGCTTGTTGTATTGGCAAAGGCTAGGACAGCTGGAAAGGAAGAGAAAATCTTCATGACTTTGCTCTGGAAGAAAGAGTTGACAGAATTGGCTTTGAGGTATCAAAGTGTGGAGAAAATTTTCAGTATATGTAAAGACAATTCCGTTGCCAAGTTTGCCTTAAACATTTCTTTCGCAAATACTGAGACAATTTAGCTTCAGGATAGGATGGTTATTCCACTGAGGTGATACATCCTAGGGTTTGTTTTTGGGTTTGGGGTTTTGGTTTTTTTTGTTGTTGTCTGGGGTTTTTTAAGCCAAACAACAAAAATGAGCATAATAATTACTCCCATCTTCACATACTTGTAAAAACACTGGGAAAGTTCATGGCGGGGGCGGGGAGATACAAAGTGTAAAAACCATAATGGTTTACAACTCCTCTCAAGAGCTGATAGAGTAAGCAAGCTTGAATTGTGGTCTTGTCCAAATTACAGGGAAGAGTAACCAGTCTCTATAGACACAAACTTTGTTAGGAATGAATGCTAGGCATACCATCGCAACCTTATGTGAATTACTAAATCGAGGTAATAGTGTTATGGAAAAACAAACCATACAATAGACAGTCAAAATGATAATTGCAAAGAATGTGTATGCAATTCTCTCTCTTTTTACAACTGTCTGAGTTTAGTAGCTTAGTTGTAGTGCATATATGATAGCAATATCTAACACAGAATGTATCTATTGAGACCAATTGCCTTTCCCGTAATTTGGAGAAGAGCGCTATTCAAGACCACTTCAGCTCGTGAGAGACTATAAAAGCAGATATTCCTCATTCAAATAAGTGTGTTGTTGTATATAAAATTATTTCAAATAATTCAAGGGAGCTGCAGCAGATTTCAGCTAATAGACAATGCCGTTATCCAAAGATTATTTTTTTATGTATCCTTTTTGTTCTTATTCAAGAAGATTAGGGAAAGTTAAAAGAGGTATATTATATTGTGCATGGAACATACTAAAACAGGTAGCTGTCAATTTCTAATAATTTCCTCTCAAAAAAAAACCCAACTCCAAAAAAGACAAAGCCTTCTTCATACATCTTCGCATTGTGGTAAGGGTATAGGAAAAAAAAGAGCATGGAAAAATGCAATTCGTGGTGAAAGGAACTACTATAGCCTCAAATGATTGTGCTTCTTCACTCACGAAAATCTGATATATTTTTCAAAAGCAACTTCTTTTTAGAAGAAGTTGGGGAAACATTCTGCCAGTGCAAAAAAAAAGAAAAGAAAAAAGATAGTAAGCAAATTGATCCCAACTTCATTACTTGAACTGCTAGGAAACTGGTTACAACTAAGCAAGGAAAGCTTCTTTTTTCCCCATAAGAGAAATACATTTTGCTTACAATAATTAGCAAAAAATTAAGATTCTTCTGTTCACTATTCAAATAGATCAATGAATCTTTAAAGAAGAAATCTTTAAGAGTCTTACCTCAGCTGTGGAAACAAAGGAGTCCGTTGATGCAATGCTTAATGTATCTCGAAGGCAGAAATCATCTGTATTATCCTTTACAGTAATGTCTGTATTTTTATCTTTAAAATAAAAGAACAACCAAACAAACCCCTGATTATTAGACTATCAGAAAATTCCATTTAAGTATTGAAAGCATGTTTCATGTGTACTTTAATGTGGTACTTCATTTGAAAGGCACAACACTGTACTACTATGAGAGTAAATTCTCCTATGACCCACTAACATATATAACGGTGACCATATTTTTCTGTCTTTAAAGTGGACTTACAAACATCATCTGCAATGAACAGAGAGAAGAAAAAATATTTCCCCAGGGGTTTTGCCTTTTCTTTGACAGACTTCTGAAGATCTGTCTAAAGACACTACTTTGCTATATTGATCTGAACCCTCTGTTAAGATTTTAACTTGGCTGTGTTATATAACAAATGCTCAACGTTTTGGTAACCAAGACATACTGTTCTAAATAAAAGTCCATTAATAAAAAACAGGTTTCAGCTTCACTTGAATTTGTTTCATTTTCTGCTTCTCATGCTTTTTTTCACTTTCTGGTTCTTCAGAAGAGCAAGTGAAGTTTTTAATCTTCATTGTATACTCTTTCCCCAAAAAGCTTTTCCATTGAAATAACACACCCAGAAGCATTTCCTATAGTACTAGGTTTCTTAAAGCCTTTAAGATAACTGATTTTTTTTTTTGCTTAAAATCATCTGCAATACAGTTTCTCTCAGGTTTCTTTTATTTTACTCTCAGATTTCAACCGTTGCACATATTACTAGCATACATGGTTTCGTTTTCACTGTAGAGAAATACTTTCACAGAAGGATTAAATTTGTAAGTCAGTAAGTTAGACTTTGGCTTGATGTGCCCCATACTATGGTCTCAGTAGAGCACAGGCATTTATTTTGGGTTACTTTACCTTCAGACATTACACATGTTGCTAAAAGTCTGTTTTATTTCCAACAGTCAGCAGCAACCAGCTACCCAATGTCATCTAGATTTGTTGCTACAGCAATACTTCACAAAAAACACTATTACATAGTGAACTGGCCAAGTGCCAATACGCTGGAATGGTTTACTCATCAATTGAAATGCTTCAAATCCACATAACTCTTATTTCGGTGGTTGTTACGGGTTTTATTAGTTCCAGACTTGGAATGACAGCTCAAAAGTTGCACATAACAATAAGTATCCATCTTTGAGACTATTCACTGAGGGAAAAAATTATTAAAAGTTTGGGCAAAGATTTTACTAGATTGAGTTAGGCAGGTTCCTACTTGTAATCACAATTTCACCAATACTCATATGAAAGTCTCTGATTTTTTCAGATCATTCTTAATAGTTTGTTCTTTCTTTTGGCCTCTTAAAACCAAGAGGAAAACTACAGCAGCATCCAAGTTGGTTGAGAAACAATCCCATACTGGAATCTGAAGAGCTGGAACAGAAGACCAAACTGTGGTTTATAAAGCATTTGCTTGAGGTCTGGTAAAAGCAGACGGGTAACATGATGTTTCCTTCTTATTTCTAGCTCTTAATTTGCATTAATCTCCTTCTAATATTACATTAAATGCTTTTCTAATATCACTTTTTCACATAAGCAGTTGCTGAAACTGTTAAACATGGGGTAGTACAGAGATGTATAGCCTGGTTGCAGATCTTTCCACTGAACCTCTCCTTTTGGCTAAGTTGTTTTCCATAATAAATTTGCAATTAAAGCAAAAGTTTCTACATCTCACAGTTAGAAAAGCCCTCTAGCACCTGGTTCAAGTGCAATCCAAAAGGAGTTATTGTCTACAGACTGGGAGGATCGGAAAATGTGCAACACTTACTTCACAAGAAGTAAACAGCTGTATTCACAAGTAGCAACACAAATTACAGACTCCTAGGAAAGTAAAGCATGGGCCATACTTACAAATATCTTACTGATGGCTTTAGCGAAGATGTTAGTAAGGACCCAACTCTTATGTACACAAAGTGCACCTGTCAGGTAGTCTCATATATCAATTCATTCACAATCCAAGAACGTTTCCGCCACCCTCAGAGGGAAGTCCCAACTATACCACTGACTGAAGACTCAAAGCCTTTGGATATTATCTGGTAATTACTGTGCTGTTGTATGTGAGTTTACAGCTCAGTGACAACACATCCCCAAACTGACACTGAAGTATTTAACACTGGGCTATGTGATTGATTACAGACAAATGGGAATACTTAACTAAAATGTATTCTGCATATATGTAAAAAAAATAATTGGGGTAAATGAAGGAGCCACAGAATTTCCAGCCCAGAATACCACAGAGTCGGGGGTTCTTCTATAGAGTTTGCATTCAGCCTGCTACAGATTACATGAAGCTCTATAGATAATAAGATTTTGAATACATCTGTATTTGCTGAAGAAGTCATAATTCCAAGTTCTCTAATACAGGCCTAAAACTGTCACCTAGCCAGTATGTTTTTAACCTGTTATTTGAATATGGAATGTCTGTGTTTTCATTCAAAGAAAATTCTCACTACTACAAAAAAAAGCACAAAATTTGCACGTTATAACAAAAAAAAATAACTAAAAAAAGGCTGGTAACACCAAGTGAAATAACACCTTCGGCAAGTGATATGTGCACACAAAGCACAGCCTCCCCAAAGAAAACAAAACAGCCTTGTCAGCTATTTCTGATTTTCTGCCCACCACCACCCTAATACCCTAAAATACCCTTAGCCAAGCAGGTGCTTATCAATACCCACGCTGTGCAGAGAGCACACTATCATGAAAACGTTCGGGTGAAAATTAAGTTACAGCTGGAGTACATACCATGCAAGTACCAGGACAACATTCTTAGACACAAGAACATGAGAAAAAAAGAGAGAGCAGCACAGTGAGACTCCTGGAATGAACAGCTGCAAGAGGAACCCACCCACCAGCGGCTGCAACTGCTCATGCAGTCATCCCTGGTTCTTATGTAGTCTAATACCTTCAGGAAAGGAATACTAGCGAGTATGTGAGCTTCAAATATGCTTCACTTATTTGAGAAGCCAGAGTGTTATTTTGGGTTCATTTATATTTGTAAAAAGGATGAAATGGAGTTTCAGACATGATACTAACAACAATAATTGCTGTCAAGACTCTTGGTTGTAGTGCCTTAAAATGCATATGTGGTTCTAAAAGTTAGATTAAGGGTGTTAAAAACATGGAAGAATATGGAGTATTGCTATGCTTGTGAAACTAATCCTAGCTTTGTAGGATTTTGCAAACAACTATGTATTTGAAACTAAGCAAGCTAAAAAAAACCATAGCAGAACAAAGGTATTTTCACTTCTATTCAAAGACTACTAATCTAGAGTATTTATTTGTCTTTCCTCTGGTAGGTTCATGTGGTAAGACAGACCACAAAACTAACCCACTAAACTCTCAGAGCAAAATCTGACCTTAGAGATGGAACTGCACACAAATTAACTTTTTAGCATTCAATTGGGAAGTATTCACCTTCACATAATAGTTAAAAATTCTGAAAACTGTTTAAATGTTATCTTCCCTCCAACCCTAAATGAAACATGGCATGAGTCTGCAAGTGTGCTTGGCACTTACGTGCAGCAGCTAAAAAAGGAAAACACTTACCCACTGGCAGAGAACTCACTGGGAGTCAAGGAATTTAGTTCTGAGTGTCACCGTTAAAGCCATGGTTTCCTATTCTCCCCAGCCCTCCCACTTCAGTGGAGTATCAGTGCAGTAATACATCACAAGCAGGAAAGCAAGATGAGAAAGGACAGACTTGATAGACTCCAAAGAGGAGAAAACCTTGCAAAGGAATCCACTTATGAAAAGTCAGGGTACCCCAAGAGCAGCAGGGTCCCAGTATTCTGCCAGGCTACCACACAGCCAGCCACTGTGTTGTGTGCTAGTCAGGCCCCTTAGATGTGTGGCTTCATGCCCAGACAAATGAATTACAATAATCAAGTTCAGGGAGCACAGAAGCATGAATTACTACATAATTCAGTTTCAAGAGAATGTGTCACAGTCTCCTAGCTAGTCACAAGCGGCACAGTGGTTTGTCACCACTGTTGCTGAAGCATCCAAAAGCAGCTTTATTTACATTTATAAATAGTCATAACTCTGAAAGTGTTGACTGAATATTCATTAAAAAATCATCAGTCCTACCAAGTAGCTACTAATGTATTACATGAAGTCTTACAGGATGTACCTAGAAAGCAGTGAATTTTACTTTTTATGTTGTATTTATAAAAAGAAAACAATCCCAGCCTTCAGACAGCACATTCTGATGACTGGGTTGTATAGTTACAGGTTAAAAAAGGCAAGTCAAGAATGGAGCAGGGTGTCCACAGAGACCATTCTGGACTTAGCAGCTATTGTTAAATTACATGTTTACATTCTCCAGTAACACAAATATCTGGGTTCAAGAAAGTGCCTATAGCTGGAGGCATCTCACCTCACTGTATATAAACAAAGCTGTTACTGGCTTCAGCATAAAAATGTATTTCAGGTCAGGGTCTTTCCAAAATATCTAACCAAATCTTGTCCTCGACCCATATGCTAGCATATATCACGAGTTAAATGTGTTTCATGGTTCTTTGTTGGGACCACTCTGATGCAAACTGAAGTCACAGATTCCTTTAAAAAAAGCAAAACAACACTCCTCCCACCCCCACCAAACCCACAGACACTCCAGTGCTGTATGATCATCCAGCCTGGCTGTCAGTATGTGCTCACCAGTATTTGACTAGGAACTCTGCAACCAAAGCAGTGGTCTAATGGAAAGGAACAACCAGGGAAAATGGAGTATAGGACAGCACTGAGTACTTAGTATTTGCAATTTCACCTTCCTCCTAGTACTCGCAGACCTTTTTCAAGGTAAGCTTTGGCTGAGCTAACTGCTGAGCCTTCAAGTTACATCTTTAACAAATACCTTAGTAGTTTTCACGCACAGAACAGTCTTCTGGTTTTGTGCAAATAGAAGGCCAAATCTTACTTCCTCAGTAAAAGCTGACCCAACAGCTTTCATAATTGTTTCCAAGTATGGCTATAATCTTCAAGGTCCACATAAAAGCCTTCCACTACAATACTCTCATACAGGTATAAAAATGCCCATTTTCCAAGACACTGGATGCTCACCTAATTATCATTATGCAAAATACAAGATGTTCTTCATTCACACTGTGTTCTGCTTTTATTACTTTGATGTTATTCTTAAGACAAAAAGAGTCCAGCTGCTTAAAAGCTGAATTACAAGCATGTGTATAGATGACAGTAATAGACTCTTCATGCTAAAATACAAATAAGCAGAGAACGCATATAAAAATTGAATAATACAATCCATTAAGTTTACATACATAAGCAATAAAATCCACCTGAAAACTGAGATGTACTGATTTGCAATATTTGTCATCTGGAAAAAGATGTAACTTGCCCAAAATAATGTTATAATCTTTGAGATATTTTCCACATACTTTGCAAAGAACTAATAGCAATTTCTGGGATGTTTAGAATAATTTGGTTATTTTCAGACCTTCAAGATACTGACTTTGTCCATAAAGTTATATTATCCGTGGAGCACCACATGTTTAATGATGTATAAAACAAAACAACATGGCTACTGCTCTTATATTCTAAAATAGTAAAATCAAGTACCTTGAATGCTCTCACCTAGCAAAGGTAAAGACAGCACAAAACGCTTGTGCATAAGTAATCATTTTAGTGTCTCCAAGTAAAAATCAAATATACCTAAGAAAGGAAATTAAGTATAATTTTTTTCCTGTAATCTATAGACACAGGCACATTAAATAACTCAAAAGTATTAGGAAATATTACATAGCTTTGATATTCTGGAATGGTGATGAATCAAATGATTCTTTCAAGGTTTAAATCTGCTAAACAACTCTTCCATAAATTTGACAACTGAATTGGAGTATTTTCTGATAGTTGCAAATTTTTTTTAAGCAAAGAAATTATCAAAAGGCTGGAAATAATTTTGTTACAGAGAATGTGACCTGTGAAAGCTGTCCCTGAATGATTGTGGCATAATTTATCATAAAACCAAAATCTCAAAATAAAAAGACCTCACCATGAGGAGCTCTGCAATTCAAATCTCAAGAAAGAAGCAGAGTAAACACACGTGGTGCTAGATTGCTGAAATCTGAATTTTAAGAAAATAAAGCAGTGTCTAATGTGCATTTCATAACCTGAACTAACACATCATATGTGCTGACAGCTGAGAAATCAGCCTAGTAAACAGAAAATAAATGTATGCATATGTTCACTTCTCTGGTTTACTGATCTCTCTGCTTGACATAGACAAATGATCCTGAAACAGATTTGAGATGTATATCCTGTGTAAACTATGTGTCACTGGTAGGTCTCTCCCTATCAAGCAGCTTTTCATTTCTTTGAAAATGTAAACTTTGATTATTTGTAACTGCACATAATAAGGTTCTACATTTACACAGGTTACAATTTTCTGCAACTTCTTTTCTTTACCTTGAAGCTAAAAATCAGTGGATCTTCCCTGATTTTAAGGTTTAAATCCCTATCCTTTACAGAAAAATTTTATTTCTGACCACCCTTCTGTTTTCAAGTCTAATAATTTAGATAACAGTTTCTGTACTTTGATTTGATTTGAGAGAGAAGATCTGGCAATCAAGTTTGCTCAGCTGTCTAATCTGGACAGAGTCTATTTAGATGGATGTGCAACACAAAGTTATTACTGTTTCCTCTTCATAGGGGTACTCCATTCTCCTGTAGACCAGAAAGCATCACATCTATTTTGTCCACAGCAAAGTCTAGTTTGAATTCCACTGCTGCTTATTTTAAAACATAGGCTGTCCACTGGGGATTTAGAGCATAGCACTGTGAAGACTGCCAGATACCTTAGTCATCAGATTTGAACGTCACTGCCTTTTCTTAGTTCTTCACATCCTAAAAACAAGCACAACCTACTGCTATTTTTGCACAGACACTTCCTAGTGACAATGGAATGGTCTGTTGAACCATGTTCAGTGTGATAGTACATTAACTCATTGTGACGCAGAGCAGATTCAAAATGCAATGTCATATTTACAGGAGAAGGAAGTACGAAGTTAACTTTGAGACTTACACATCCAGAATTAGCTCCTTTAATACCTTTCGTATGCCAGAGGCCTCCATAAGCAGGCTAGGCAGAAAAGTCTCACCAGACTTGAGAGAGGAGTCTCCAAAGTAAGTGATCTTATCCCTTTGGCGTCAGTTCTACTACACCTGTGCAAATTTATTAAAATCAGTGGGTACTTAAAGCAAGATGTTTACGCAAGTGCACTACTAGCAGTATCCCTTGCTTCTTTCCAAGGCAGTTCACTGCCACCTTCTTGGCTTTCCCACCATGCATCTCGTCATAGAAGAGCAGATAGTAGCACATGCAGTGATGAAAAAGGACAAGAATAACCAGCAACTGTTGCTCAGCTCCTGAAACTTGTTGCTTTATAAAGTTTCCTAATTCGTTATATAAAAAAAGGAAAGAGTAAACAGTTTAGTATAGACTATTTTGCTGGACACAGCACAAGGGTATGAGACCACCCAACACATTCTCTTCAAAGTAAGATTTTAAACACAAGATTGCTGGAAAGGTTTTTCTTTAGCCAGTGTATTATGCTTCAGGGATGTTGACATTTCAAAGCAAGTGAGACAGACTGACAAACGGAACCCACATATTCATTTGTTCTTCCATTAAAAGAAAAATATACTGTCTAGCAGTTGGTAATTCCACTTACATGTATGAAGAAAGTATCAGAAAAGAAAGATTGGTACCTTTCTATCCCCGGAATTTAAAGAAAGGTAGAAAGATGGAACCAACTACATAAATGGTGACCCTCAGTGAAATAAACATCAAAAGATGCAAATACATATATTTGATTTGGACTAACATTTGGATTCTGTATTCAGAACAGAGACTCTAGGATATCTGACACAGGCAAACTCTGCAGGGACAGCATAATAACACTAATCTTCACTTGAATTTCAGGGCAGAACTGTCTTACAGAATTCTACAGACTCCAGTGAAACTGCTCAGGAATGTGACTGGCTTCTGCAAACCCAGCTGTACACAGCATACAGTTTAAGAACCTAAATTAGCAAGACACATGCTTAACTTTAAACAGTAAGACTTAAAGAATATCTTAAGTGCCCTACTGATTGGGGCATGCTTGCATTCCACTTGCCCCCGAAAGCAGAAAAGAATGAGATAAGAATCCTTAAAAAGTTGTACTGAATGAAGAGCTCTTCCTCCGGACCTTTAGTTTACTAAATAATACCAGTTACCAAACCTGAATTAAAAAACAAATTAGTAACACTGTAAGTTTGCTAAATGCAACATATTAACACTTGAGTTATAATGTAAGTAATGATTAGTGCAACCTGACCCTGAAAGATAGCTTGACACTGATTAGCAGCTACTCAAACAGATGTAGTTAAAGCTGCTATCTAGTCAATATATTAGTTATCTGTGGTAAATTAAAATAAAGCAAAACTTGAAAAATAAAGAATGTATATAATTTAAGCTATATGGAAATATGTTTACCTTTAAATACTTGCAGCATGTCTGCCTGTAGAATAAGGGCAGCTTTAAATAGCAGTAGAGAGAATAAAGCCTGGTGTGATTGACATGTGCTCTTGAATCAGTTACACTACAGTAATTTGCTACAAAAAGGATTATCAGGTAAGGTGGGACATAGTGCACAGACCAGATATCCCACAAAGAATTACAGAATTGACAGTAATTTATTAAAAAAAAATTCTAGCTTGAGCCATGAAAAGGGAAATAAAACACATCTCAAACCCAGTTAATTTTTTGTAACAGTTTTAGTAATTAACCGCTTAAATACATGCATGAGGAAAAAAAGACACAAATAATAAATTATACTCCCTCTGTTATTTTTCACAGAACCTTTTGCTATAGCTTTCCACAAAAATGGACTTACTCCCACATACAGGTTCAACTTTGAAACATTTCAAGCTGAAAGAAAAGTTTAAGAAAATTTTAAGATATAAAAAGGCCTTTAGGAATGAAATAGTTACACAAGCTACTTGAGCCTCCCAGCTATAGGATAAACAATTAAAAAAACCCCCACAAACTATATGCCTGGTAAATAAATCTGTATTGCTGTAGTGATGGGATATGGCTAGTGCTAAATAACAGGCCCAGCAAACAGCAGTCGCTGAAGACTCTGCTATGTGGATATGCTACAACCATTTATGCTAGGCTGATGGTCAGAGCCTTTGACTTAAGTGGCAGCAAGATTTAAACATAGAAGGCACATCAGTTAAGAAAAGTTGTTAGCTTTTGCATGTGTGCACAAAGACACAATGTGTTCATTTTAAGCCCTTGAAAATAAATTGCAGACAGACGTTTACCTATGTTAGTCCTAACTGAACTACTGAACTAGTAAAGGAACTATACCGCAGAGAGCTACATTTGCTGATTTTATATGATACTGTCAATATTCCATTTTGATATTGTGCCCCAAAGCAATCAGAAAAGCTCAAAATGTTGTTTCTGCACTTTCAAGATTAAGCTACCAAGCTGAAAGAGCTGATTACCTCTCAAATCTTTTCAAACTTTAAACTATCACTGTCTATATCTTCCCCCACCCCATTCTGGCTCTCCTTCCTTCATTTTGCCCAAGAATGTTTCAGACAAGCCTCTCAAAAATAGACTTTAATGCAAGAATAAATTGTTTTAGTAGAAGTTCTAAAACAGGAATTAGCCCTATGGGCCAAAACATGTTCTTGATCATCAGTTTATATAACCTCACACTGCTATACTCCAGCCAGAAAAATAAACACTTATCCCACCCTCACTACTTGCCATCTGTCTGGTATGATTTTTCCTGCCTCTGGAACATTTATACTCATAATGTATATAAACACATAGAAGTTAAGTGTATATACATCCATTTTAGCAAGAAAAAGAATTTGTAAATTATACTTGTTAAGAATATACCACAGGAACATGCGAGAGGAGGAAAAAAAACCAAAAGCAACTTCCTGCCTTTGGAAGGCTGTTTCCACTTATTCCATACACTACTTTTGAAAAGTGTTAAAAATGAAGGCAAGTGGTTATTAAATCAAGCCCTGATGTGTGGGGAAAATAACCACTTTTCTTTACACTAAAAAGGTAGTAAATATGTGTACTTTTTTAAAAGGTTTTAAAAAAATGGAGAAACTATTGAGTAAAACTAAGCACTAGAACAGCCAACAAAAAAGATCCAAAAGGAACACTCAAAAATATGCCTTTAAAGTAGTTAGTCATGTGCGTTTGCTGTTGTGAGGTAAGTGGTAAACACACAGATAATACAGCATGTATTAACTAGTCCTACTTGAGTAGTACTGTGGGGCACTAACTGCATACAAATGTTCCTTACTCATGTAAGGAACAGGAACAGCTTCATTGTATTTCCCCCTTTTTATCAGGGATTTAAATTTGACAGGCAGAGAAGAAAGGAAAAAAGAGGGAGAAAGTAATTAGCTTGCCCGGCTAACTATGTGGAACCAGGAAGCTCATGCTAAGAAGAGATCTGGGGAAAGAGACGATTGCAGCTGCTCACATGTTGTAAGGAATGAGCAGGAACAGTTGAGAAATAGCACACAGATTTTGTATTAGGAGGACTGAGCAGGGAAGCACAGGAGCAGCTAACTGAATAAAGTTTGGGAAATTAAATCAGGTAGGTGGATTGTGGCTCAATTATGAGCAGCCTTTAGAGCTAAAAAGAGGAACAGCTTGTATTTCATTTGAAGAGAAGCTCCTGAGGGAGACAGACATCTTAAGAGAAAGGAATAATCTGGTCAGAAAAATGAGCAAAGGTGATTTTTATAAACAACAGTTAAGTCCATGTGTGAGAAGTAAGTTTTAAATGGACAAGGCAAGACACAAGAACATGGCAGGAGTCAAGAAGTGAGAGAGACAAGGGCTTAAGCAGGAGTTTTGGTGTGGACAAAAAGAAGATAGGTTTCAGGAATGCCATTTAAGGAAAAGCAACAAGGTGTATAAATAGCCTGCATGGTTGGATCTAAGAGCAAAGCTGTTGGGCAAATGGTAACAACGGTCCTCAAAAATCAGAAACAGACTCTCCTGATCTTATTGGAAGTGTTTTCAGAAATTTCTATCCATATCACCACCCCACACTTATTGTATGAATGTCACCTTGAGTTCCCCAATGTTGGTTCAGTGTACAGGAAACTATATTACCTTGAGCCACCACTGAAAAGACTTCAGCTAATCTGTTTCACTATGCAATAAAATGGCATCTAAGCTTCAGCTTTTAAGACAAACACAAGCATACACTCCAGGTTATCAAATACCAACATAAAGATACAGATTATCAAATACTAATCTTTTTCAGTACCAGTGATTTCACTGCAGGTCCATGCAAAGCTATTTTGTGTTTTCAGTATAGTATTGCCAAAATTAAGAGTACGACTGAGAAAGCCAAGCATTGTAATCTTTTCATAGACACAACATTTGCAGAAATATTTTTGTTTACAGTTTTAAGTTGAATTTTTAACTACCAGTTTTACTCTACTATTCAGCATTGTGCTTAGGTGCTTTCTGGCAAAGGATTTTGCTGAAGGCGACTTAAAAAAGAAGTGTTATTAATATTGGACAAATATGCCTTTAAAGGAAACTCTTAAATATGATTGATAGCAGAAGACTACTATCCAGTTCAAACATCTGCCCTTTGAGTATCTATTGTGAGTCAGAAATAAGGAGTTGCAGCAACAAGCTGCAATACAAGAGACCTCACAGTAAAATGCAGTAAGCTTCAGCAGTTATTGAACTTCCACAAACTGTAATAGCTAAATTATGTTCAAAATATGCATTAATTTTTTTAAAATAGGATTGGAATAACTTTTCTGGGCTTTTCCTCAGACTTGGTAATATTTTTTCTTTCTTTTATAAGAGTATTTATTGGGATTAATATATTTCCACACTTAAAAAATAAAAAGTTATTGTTTTCTTGTTTTGGTTTCAATTCTGTTTCAGCCACTAGAAAAATGTTTTGTCCTTCTCCAGGAAATGAAGGAATCACTTAATGTAAATTTATCTTCAAGGAACACAAAGCAAGCAAAAGTTTTCAAGCTATCATAAAAAGTTACGCTACATTGAAATTCTTTTATAGTTTGTACTACCAGAGCACACCTAAGTGAATTACTACAAATCGCTCACCTCCTCATTGGAGCTTGAGAATTATAAACAGAAACAGTTCTTGTGCATAACCAAATAAAACATAATACACTCAAACTAGAATTTTTCCATTAACATTTCAGAGGCAGGAAGGAAAACATGGATATTCATCCATGGACAGTAAAACATTACAGAAGTCTGTGTTAATAAAATATATAAAAATGAGATTTCAACAGCTTCATTGATTATGCAAAATATATTTTTTTTCATTTTAAGAGCAGCTGGAGAAAAGGTTTCTAATACATAAATATGTTGTCCAGAGTTTTGTCAGTAGGTTAAAGGCTGTGCTTATTCTCTCCAAAATGCCAGTCATATCTTTGAGTGTGAGAACAAAATTAAAAAAAGAAACAGACAAACCTTCCAACGAAACCATCCAACAATACAGACCTTTGTGAGAGATCTTTTACTGCAGTAGCTCAAACAATTCATTTGTTTTAAATTGTATAATTAATATAAAATAAATATTTTAAAATAATAACTTAATCGATGTATAGGTTTTAATATTATCATCAAAAAGTTTAAGTGCCAGTGTACACAAGTCACCAGTAGTTTGAGTGCCAGCATTCCTTTTTACTGTAGAAATCAAAATAATAATATGACATATTAGGAATTCAGTACTGACAAGGAGCCCTACAATTTGAGAACTTTCCCCTCTGACCTGCAATTCTGCTCCTAAGTAAAGCTATTGTTTCTCTCCTAACTTTGCATTCCTCCCAAGTTAGCTTGACTAACATTTCAGTCTGCTAGAAAAGATCTAAAAAGAAAAAAAAAAGGAAAGGAAAAAAAAAAAAAAAAAGAGAACTTTCTTCAAGGACAGACTACAGAAAGTATTAGAGGCTTTTAACCCTCTACCCCCTCACAATCACCAGTCAGAAATAACACGATGAATACTTCGTTTCGCAGTTTTCTGCCAATTGTGTCCTTCCTGACTCAGTGCAGCTTATGCCTGCCTCAGGAAAGCCTGTTTCTAGGCTTCCCACGTTGTTTCACAGTCCTAAGAGGATCAGCATAAAACCAACAGCAGTTCAGCCCTACATACTCGTTTTAATTTCATGTCCAGAAATATTTCTGCTATAGAAATCCTATTTTAGCTTGCTAGGTTATATGATCATTCTGAAAATCCAGTAGAGAATGCAACAACAATGGACATAATTGTGTTCCATTATTTCATCTGTTTAAAATGCAAGTCTTTTCCAGGGCTGTATTCATTGTTTATAACTCAACAGTAGCTTACAGAGTTGAAAATTATTATTTGCAATTTTTTGATTATTATTATTATTATTACTATTAACAGAATTCTACCCACAGAGAGAAAAGGTATTTATTTACACCTGTACCTTCTGCACTGCTAAAAGTTGAGTATTTAGAAATATCCAGAAGAGAACTATTTAATTTACATATAACTGGGGGGGGGGGGGGGGAACCATTCGGAGGTGCTAATTTAAACAACAAGAAGCAAACAAAAGAAAATTAAGACTACAGCACACAACCACCTCAAGTGAGGACTGCCTGCTCTGACAAGCCACCTTTTACCTGTCATAGCAGACAGAAGAGAAGCACTTCAGGCCACACCATGAAAGACAGTGGTTGCAGTGACAAGCTCTTATATTCCAGCAGTGTCCCAGGTAATTCATTCGGGACTCTCCCACGTAGCATGTTATCATAGTCTCCTCCAGAAGGCTGTTTCTCAAAGCCAGCTGGCAAATTGTTTATCATGCCAACAAACTTCAACTAGTAAGTGGGATCACAAAATGAAAGCAAGTCTGTGGCATGATTGATCAACGGCAGCACTAAGATCTTAATTTGATTAGGTAGAGGAAAACGATGACCTGGGAAGAACAACATTTAAAGGTTTTGGGAAGGAGCAACATCTGTGACTAGTAGACAAGTAGGGGAGAGAATGGTTTCAGGAGCCCTAGCAGTTTGACAGAAGATTCTACAGAGAAAGCTGAAAACCAGAAACTGATGAAAGTTTTCACCTTCGTAAGTTTCCTTCCTGACCAAATTTGGAGCTCAGGGTTTCTGAATAAGAAGTGCTAGACAGACATTTATGTAGCAAGTCTTTTGGTAACACTTGATAGCGTTTGTCCAACTGTCAGGGCCCTGTCTCCAGCTGTGGCTAATCACAAGTGCTTCAGATGGAGAAAATGGAAGAAAAATCCACAAACTGTATCTAACCATTATGTGTATCAGAGAAAAAACAAAGCAAAACATTTTCTGATTACTGTTGTGGGTCAACAGTTGAAACCCTGAAGCATAAAAGCTTGTTATAAGCATTCTAACTACAAGCTGCAAGTGTCATGAACTTATTAAGGACAACAAAGGCTTTTTCTTGGTCACTCCAAGGCCCATGAAAGAAAAAAAAACAATAGTAAGGGGAAACACTTAAATGCCAGAAAGACCACACTGACCATTTACCCTCAAGTCCATCTCTTCCTCTCAAAGAGTAACAAAAACATCCCTCAAAACAGCATTAAGAAACAAACAAAAAACCACACCTGTCTAAAACACTGAAATACCCTCAACACACTCCAGAAACGACTTCAGAACTTAATTTGTTTCCCTCGAACAACCAGAAATTGGATCTAGTTATGACTTTGACAACAAGGTCTACAAATCCCCCAGCACCACATACCTTTTCCATGTGTAAGTAGCTATTCAGAACAAGTCAGTCACCTCTCAGTATTGTCTTCAATAAGAAGCTGGACATATGCAACCTAAACCACATATTAGCTTGTTTTTCCAAAACATGGATCATTTTTATGGCTTGTTTTGAGCTGTCTAGTATTTCCATATCTTCTGAAATATGAACAACAGAACTGGACACAGTATTCTAAAAACATACAAAACCAAGATAGTATCTCTGCCTCTATGCTGATGCTGTCCTTTCCACATATCCAAAGATTAGCAATGGTCTTTTTTCTACAGCACTGTGCTGAAATCTTACACTGACTGCGATGCATAAGTTTCCTAATGCATTCCAAGGGTGTTTCTTTACTATTTTTCTTTTAAAAGAAGTCTCCCATCAGTATGTACGATCCATACTTGCCTGGACTGAAATGTAATCTTTTAGATTGTAACCATTTAAAAAGACAGTTCAGATCAGTATTACTAACCTTTCCTTTTCATTAATTCAATGCTTTTAATGCCCTAAATGATCATTTTTTATCAACTTCCAGCTCTGCAAATTATTTTATCAACTACATAGTTGATAAAATTACAGCATTTAACCAAACATCATCCCTAGAAAGCAAACCTTTCCCTTAACAGTAGACAGAAGTATAAACAAATGTTCATGTCAGTGAGCTAATTATTATCATCTAATGTATGCTATATCAATCCCCCAAACTGCAGAGCTCTCAAAAACCTACAGTCCAAGAAAAAACACCTACCATGAAACTGTATCAACTGGCACTAATTACACTATTTATTATGTTGTCTGTGGTAACAGAACTGCAAATTAGTAACTCTATTATTTCACAGGCATGAGACTTAACTTGGGTGGTGGAGTTTTGGGGTTGTTTGTTTCTTAAGATTTGGAACTGAACTGGTGATATCCCAATCATTTGGAACATCTTCCACTTTCCAAGATTAGTGAATAGTAAGTGATGGATTAGGGTGCTTGCTTTAACTAGCTTCTTTAAGAAGTTTTGGGTATAAATCATTCAGGACTACCGATTCTGATTTAGCAGATGCTGCCTCTCTTGCCACAAATGATACACATTCCTACAGAGCAGAGGCACCTTCATTTCTGTTTCTGTTCAGAACTGTCATTTGTATTTTGCAGTAGGATATTATTCTTATTCTTAGTAAAGAATGCTGTACTATATTTCTTTTGGCCACTGGGATTTCATAATTTTCTTGAACTTCCTTATTCTTGTGGCTCTTGAACCCTTCCATTTTGTTGTTCTTAATACATGTACATGTGTGCACACACACGAAAAGGAAAAAAAGTGATCAACGCTTATACTAGCATACTTCCTAAAAGAGTAATACAAAGCTTTGAATAGAAGTGAAACAAAATAAGTACTACATGTTAACAGGTACATTTTGGGGTAGTAAAGGAAAGACAGCTTTCATTTTCTTTCACCAGATTACCAAATACAAAAAAAAGAAAAAAAAAAGGGGGGGGGGAAATAAACCCCTAAGGCAGCCTCTAAGATTCTCCCAAACATGCTTTTCTGTCTCTCCCAGGAAAGTTACCAAAAAACTGTCAATCTCAAAAACATCCTACTTCATTCATACACTACACTCAGTGTCATATCCTACAGGAAAGTAAATTATTTATGAAATTGAGTGATGAAATGTTTTTATATCAAATATTGAACAAAAACATCCTCTGTATTAAATCTTCCAAGTACCACAGTGCTTGGAAGCAGATGATGTTGTTCTGTTTTTCTTCTAAAACATTCTAAAAAAGTGAAGCATTCTTTAATATATTCCTTGCTGTTCAAGCCACAGATTCAAGATAATGATGAAAAAGCCCCAAACGCTGAACAGTGAAAACACTCCTCACTAAACCACTTCATTATTTGTTTTACTCACTAATCTGGGCCAGCACAAACAAAATTCGTAATAAAGTAACAGACTTTTACTCAAGAGATCACAAATGATTTCTATAAAGAACATTTGAAATGAATTCAATTCTCAGAACATGCTTGGTAAACTAGAATTCAGTTATCACATCAAAAAAATAAAATATCAATTTAAAATACTTCCAGGGTACCCAAGCAAAACAATAACTAAACACATTGAACATCACATTCAGTCTTTGAATATCATTTTATTAATTTTGCCTGAAGACAGAAATTACAAATAAACTTCTAATTTAATAATGGATGTACAATGCAACTTTATTTAGGGCTTATGGTTTCAGACACCAAAATAAAACATTCAAACGTTTTTCTGCTTTAAGAATTACATTAACAGGTGTACGCAGATATGTCAGAAAGCCAACTCTGACCTAAATTTAACTCCCATCTTACTCAGAGCTGTATTTAGTAGCTGCAGCATAACACAAGGACTAAGAGATGAGAGTACTGCCACCTTGTGCCAGTCAAGCTGAAGCCTAACAAGACTACTGACTAAAACTAATCCCAGAACATGTTCTGCCTTTTAAGTCTGACAGTTATTTGAGATCAGATGGTTGAATTATGAAAAAGCATAATAGTATCAGTCTTTAATAACATTTTAAATCAATTCTTTAAATAAAAATAATCAAACTATCTGTACTTAATCAGCATGTCTGGCAGCAACTGCCCATTATATTTGCCATTTTAACATCCTGGTTTTAGTCACTCATAACTGTGATAAATTTCAAACACCACGGATAAGAGCTTTGGTAATGGATATTTGTTTCAGACTAAGTCTTTCTGGTTTGGTTTTGGTTTTTTTGCAAAAAATTCTGCCAAACCAAAAAAAAAAAAAGAAAAAAAAAGAAGTACATGCATACCCAGTTTGACAGTTCAAAAGATGTGTAAAACTTCTTTTGAAACAGTCTAATACACCCATGCTATAAAAAGGGTCATATATTCTTACTGCATACATATTTAAATACCCAAGTCAACATAAACTTTAGAAAGCTGAGAAGTATTATGAAAATTCTCAAGTATACTGACAAGCCACAAAGAAAAACATTTCCTCTCAGTCCATTCTTATCTAAAATACAAGCACTACATCAAACATTATATAATAAAGAACCTGAATTTTCTTCTGTTTATTTATGGACAAATAAAGTTCTGCTCAGTGGATATTTCAGTGACCTCCCCCCACAAGAGGCATTATTACAAGCAATAAAAATGTAAAATAGGAGTACTCACCAATATCATTAGCTAAAGAGGCAGGATCAGAGGCCCCAAGGGTAGCTTCAAACTCTTCCTGAAGACGGTAAGCTCTTTGAAGAAGGGATTCAAGCTTATGAATGAATTCAGCACTAATGATATCCTGCAAGAAGATAGACATTAGAAGATTTTTCCATTTGTTTACAGTCTGTAAGATTCCTTTGTAAGATCGAAGAATATTAAGTCTTCAAAGAGCAGACCGTGCCACATTAATTTCCTACAAACTGCACAAAGACACTGTCAGATGAATACTTCAACATCCACAATATACACACTTTTCTAAACATACATATTTTATTTAGTGTAATAAAAATAAAATCTAAATTTTAAAAATATTTCATAAAATTATCTGTGATGTTTACTGCACTAGAAATAATGAAATCCACAGGTGTATATTTATTTCAAAATATTTTTAGCATTTAGCTCATAAGAACAAAGGAATACAAATAAAGTTCAAGCACACTATTTGTGAATATTCATAAACTGATCATCTTTCCCAAGAGCTTTACCTTTGCTAAGCAGATGTCCTCTCAGATAGTTGTAAAAGAAAGGTATGACCCAAAGGATTTTGTGCAGAGAACTTGTATGCTTGGTAGCTTGATAATACCATCCAGAAGCAAATGCTGATGCAACAGCAATTGCCAAAAAAAATAAATAACGCTAATTCCCTCCCCCACCCTCCTCCAAATAACCAACCAAAAAAATCACAAGGAACAAAATAGATGTTCTTTAAGTCCAATACCACTAAATTGGAAATTTGAATTCATTCTCAGTTTTGGTAATTGAGTTACAAGTTAAAAAAAAAATCAGATAACAAAATGCAATGAATTCTCAGAGCAGCAACAGTAATTATAGATTGAATATACCTACTTCTACACTTTCTTCTGCAATCGCGTCTCCTGCTCCCAGCTTAATGGGACCACAACTTGCTTCATCTTCAACTTGCCTATTACGGAAAGTTAGTGCCTGCTCCCATCGACGCAGTGCTTCTTCGAAAAGCTCCATACCTAGGGAAGATCAGGAATACCTTCATTCCATCAAATGCACAGCTTCCATATGTATTCACATTTTAGAGTCGCAGGAAACTCTGTAGCTAATAAGCATGATTATGGCAGAGATGTAAGTTTTTAGAACAACAGCATTTCCCAGTCTCAAAAAAAAGATAAAGTAACAATGTTCAATGTGTTTTTTCCTATTTACTTTTAAAAATAGTTTTATGGATTACTACTACAAATATAGGAATAAAAAAACCAAAAACCATATTTGAAAAACGACCTGTAGATCAAGTAAGATTTCAAGATTTTGTGGAAATGTTCTTAGACATATCCCAACAGGACACTGTGAAAGAACACCACAATAATACTGTATAAGTGTCACTTTACCATAAAAACAAGAATTTATTTACATTCATTGTTGGTAGATGCTGAACATTTTTGTTATAACTTACCCATCAAATATAAATTTTCAGGTGTGGTCACTGGAATATTGACAAGCTTAATATCATCTTCATCTGCTTTATCCCAGGAATTAGAATTGGCACAAGCACAACTGTGACAAGAGGTGGCACTCTGAACCTTAAAAAAAAACAAACAAATTTTGAAGTGCTGTTACACAGAGTATCCTTAAAACTACGTTCCTGCCAGAGTACATTACATCGAAGCTTTCTGCCTAGAAACTGTTTTTACTGCGTAGTAAGTACAACGTCCTTCTCAGCATCTGCCTTCTGTGCAACTTGTTCAGGAAAGTTGTTTAAGCTTTATGAAACCATTAGGTACATATTCAGTGCAAGTTAACAGACATTTAAGAGCCTTAAAGCACTTTTACTTACCGAGGCCAGGCTTTGAACTGAACCAGAGTATTTACTGAAAAGTCCACCATTTGCATAGATACAAGACTGAGATCCTTTTTCCTTGGCAGAGCTCAGAGAAAGAGTCAAGTTTTGACGACTACTGGAACAACTGGAACCTAAGAGATACACTGATTTTAAAGCTGCTGCAAACTCAAAACATTGTATCTTTCATTAGCAAGATCTATCAAGAATTGCATTTACTCTTTTCAATAAAATACAGTTTAGAAGCAAACAACAAATCCACAAGAATGACAAATACTATTGTTAATATACTATTCATTAAAAAAAGTTTTAATCCAAATTCATGACTGAAACTTCACCTTTAAGAACAAGACCAGTTTTTTTATAATACATCATAATTTTGTTCCTAATTTGCACAATTTCTACTTTAACAATTCAAACCTACTCAGCATTGAAGGAAAATAGTTTGTTTTACTACTACACACTGTTATGCATACCCATCCTCTCACACCCCTTTTCTTCCCATCCAAGAAAACAAAAAAACTTCATGTACCTTTTTCTGATGCAGCTGCTTTGGTGCACTCTAATACTAGATGACTTGGTTCCCATGGTGGCACTTTCTTGTTTTTCTTTCCACGTCTTCTTTTAAAGTGATGGGCCAGAAAAATAACAGATATTGCACTCAGTGCTGTTACTGCGAAAAGCTTCTTTAACCCAGGGGAAAGCTTTATCTGAAAATAAAAGAGTGTGACTTCACTGGAAGTATACGCTCCTCAGCTCCCACCTTTCCTCCTACCCTCCTTTTGGTGTGTTCAACCTAGGCTATAGCTTGTCTGAGGGAGGTAAGAGATGCTGCTCTCACACAGCATGAGAAACAACCAACTCCGAGCAAGGGCACAGACTAACTGCTGCTCAGAAATCTGTGATGGCCAGTAGGTGAGAGAGTTTACAAAGCGGCTGGTGCAACAAAGTGAGCGGCTGCACTAGGAGACATATTGCAGCACCAGGTATATTGCAAATCCACGAACTATGGGGATCTAAGTAAATGACTTCCGGACAAATGTCTTTTTATTTTATTTCTTCTTAACGCCAGGACAATGCAGGGCTTCAATTAATTCTCTAACAGCAAAAAAAAAAGAGATGAAACTCACCCTTCACAACTAGACTATTCCTTGCACTGTGAAAGAGTGAAGGATTCAAAAGCTAACACTTGCATGGTGTTGCGATTTGGGAAGAACATGTATTTAAACATATTTCTCTAAATAAACAATTTTTTTAATTGTTATGTTTTATTTTGGATATAGATCAGTCATAGGTTTACAGACATTTAATTTAGCAAATAAGAACCACATGTACAAGCAACTGGAACTAAAAGCCATTAACAAAGTTCATAAAATTCAAAGTGACAAGATATACAGAGAAGAAAAGAGCCATTTAACTGGAAACGAGTCCACATTCACAAAATCTTTAGGAAATCTATGCTGCTTGAGAAACAGACTGCTGGGAGAAAACAAGATCTGCAGTCCTTGGTGCTAGTATGGTGTTTCTGTAATGTTTCCTCACACACAAGAGAGCTGGCCACACAGAGCACCATTGCGCTCCGGCAGTCCCTGGTTGCTGTGCAATTGGTTAATACTATCAGAGATGTGTAATTTAAAGAAGCACTGAAAGCTTTGCTCTGCATTGATTTTGCAATCAAGTCAAACTCCTTTGACTTGAGAACCCTGTCCTTAGTGGCACTGTGTCTTGACTGAGGCCAAAAACCCAGCACTGTAATCTGTGAGGAAAAGGAAACCCCTGAAACACAGCACAAACACATACTTATACAAGACAACTGTATTTCACAGAAAAGAGTTAACCAAATAACTGAGATTAAAACCTCAAAGCTCACAGAATTAAATGCTAGGACTAAAGTTTCAAAGAACTGCAAGTGGATTTTTTTAAATTTGTCTGTGCCTACAAACATGATCATAAATAAATTAACAGTGAAATGAAAACCTCTAAGGAGAGGGAAGTTAATAGTTGCACATAATGGAGTTGTACACGGTATTTAAAAAGGATATGAACACGCTGCAACGTAAAAAAGAAATTAGTGATCTTGCAGTGAGAATTTTAAAGTATTCTAAATACAGAAGAAATGTGAAAATAATCAGACGCAGCTAAGAATGAGACTATCTCATTTTGGTTTTCTGTGCAGTAAAACTTGGAAAAGCATTTATATGCAAATATGAAAAATGACATAGCTTTTGCTTACAAGCATCTAATTCAATAAAAATAAAATACAGTCATATTAAAGACATGGGGTTTAAAAGCAGAACTTTATTAGGACCTGCTAATATCTATTTTTTAAAAAACGATTGGCATTCCTAATTATAAACATTTTTTTCTTTTAGTTATCCTTGCCCATGATTCAGCATACACAGAATGGAAAAAATCTACTGGACCATACTTTGTACAGCCAACTAGAAACTCTTTTTCTTCTCCTGCGTATTATGGCATCAGAATATGGCTCACTCCTCAAGAAATTTATTCGCTGAGGGATATGACTGAAGCTTTAATATTTTCTCAAGTAATTCTGACTTATTTCACTATTTCACTCTATCGTTTATCACATATGTAGTTATAGGCAACTAACACCTCTCTTCTTGAATCTCTACAACACTACTACAGCTCCTCCTCCCCGTCTTTAACATGAAGGTGCTGTAGGGACAAATCTTGTGATTCCCTGCAGAAAAGGAGTATCAGCTTCACAATACTTCCTGCTTTTGTCAGCCTGAAAACTAAGACCGCAATGTACTCTTCGCCCAGACTTGAGTGACTGCTATCCATGTTGCTAGTGAAAACTAGCCTATAATATCAATGAAAGAAAATAAAAATAAATCCCTCCAGGACCATCTGTAAAAGGAAATATTGCAATTAATAGAGCCTTAAGATTTGCTTTGGAGAAGATCTTTCCGTAAGTCAAACAAACAAAACCAGCAGAAAGAACTGAACGGGTTTAAAATCCAGCCTGCTTTCAAAGAATCACTGCCTTGTTTTAGTCACTTGCTACTTATTTAATCAAACAGAAGCAGCTCAAAAACTAGAACAAGGATTTTTGGTTTACATTAATGAATTATCATTCAGAATAATTTGGTGAGTGGTACTGGCAATCTAGAAAGTATTTCAGACCACACTCAATACTACCATTCAAAATTTAATGACAGTTATGTTTAGTTTTTAAATACTTAAAAAATTCTACCTAAAAAAAAGGCAACTTGAGGATTTTGATATTTGATTTGATGAGAATCATTGTGCTGTTGCAAAATGAAGACACATAGACATTGCAGATAAAGGAATCTCTTCAGTCAGATGTATGATGATGCACTAAGCATTTATTAGCAGAAAAAGACAAAAAACCCCGCTTATTTTAATTCAGTGTTCTAAATAAGCCAAAAATCAAGGTATTCCGTACAAATTTAATTAACACTAAGCTCAGAAGAGTGAGTACAACATTGCAATTAAACTTCTAAACATACATCAAAAATGACAATGTTTAGATAACGTATATATTACCTGGTTAAGAGAATAATACCAAGAAACAGGAAGATGAAATACCCTTAAAGCTACCGTCTTCAGAGAAAATCGTGCCTCAGTAACAGCTTCTTCTGACATGGCTCCCTCTTTCCCATAACCTCATTAAGTGGAACTATCTTGAAAACAGTCACAGATGGTCTCTGGAATACTCTGTCAAATGAAGGATACATGCTAAATTATGCAATAGAAGCCCAGGACAGCTTTCTGCTACAAGCTCAAATCTCTTACATAACAGGTACATGACTTGTTTGATTGATGTTTCTGAGAAGAGATAAGACACGTGCTTAACGAGAAGACAGCAAATCTGCTGGCTCAGCTTAGGCCCCATTCCTTCTAACTGCTCTGTGCAGAGACCTGTATATGTATAACCAGGATCCACAGAGGACGCAGTCTGCTTTTATTAGCTGGCCGTTCACTTATTATACCCTCTAAGTCATACATGGCAACAACCCTGCTTCTGAGATCACTACTGTTGGAAGAACATACCTGCCAGCTAAAAGAGTTTAAAGGTTTGAAAGCAGCGAGAAAAAGTTTATGTCATTCAGAGCTTCAATTCTTTTGCAGACACACGGTCAGGAATAAATAATACCGCCTGACGTAATCTCCCCTGGTAAAGGGAACATCCCCCTTACTCCCTGATGCTAAACACTAAGGCGAAGCCTCTGACGCGTGACATCCAGGACCGCAACCGCGGCACGGAGCGAGGTGACGGGAAAGGGCGGGCCCGGGCACCGAGGGAGCGGTCAGCTTTAACCACCGGCTGTGATCCCGCCGCCGCCGCCGGCGGGCTGTGCTGCGCCGGAGGCGTTTCCTCAGGGCAGGGGCCTCTCCCCGCCGCGGGACACGGAGCGGGGCCCGCCCGGCCTCGGAGGGGCAGCGAACCCCGCCCCCGCCGCTGGCCCCGCTGGGGGCAGAAGCCTCCTCCGTCCGGCCCTGCCGAGCCCTCCCCAGGCAAGAGAGCCCCCGCATGGCGGTCGGGGGTGCCCGAGCCTCGGGGCGCCTCGGGGGGGCGACGGACCGAGCCGAGGTGCCGGCTCCGCGCGCCCCTCAGCCCCGTCCCCGCAGCCACCCAAAGGCAAAGGCAGGCGCGCCTCCCCCTGGCCCCGGGCCGGGTGCTGCTGCGCGGCGGCCCGTACGGTCGCCGCCCTCGGTTACCTGCCGAACACCGGGGCAGGCGCCACGGGCAGCAGCCGCAGCCCCTCGCGGGCGGTTCCCTCCCCGCACCGGCCGCTGCTAGGAGACCGGCAGGGGATCTGCTTCCGGGCCAGCCAGAAGCGGCCGAGGTGGGCCAGGAGGCAGCCCCTGTCGCTGCCACGTGAGGGTGACCCGCTCCGCTAGGAGTCCGCGTCGGCCATCTTTACAGAGGGCAGCCTTCTTCTGCGGACGACCGGGCAAGGTGCGGTGAGAGCCTGGCGCCGCCATCTTTGTGCGGGGCAACGCTCACGTGAGCAGCGGAGACGCTCCGCGCGGCCATCTTTGTGCGGGGCGCGTCCCGCGGCCGGCGTTGCTGCAGCCGCGGCCGGTGGGCGCCTGTCTGCGTGAGGAGGGGGCCAGCGGAGCCGCGGCCTGAGCGCGCGCCTTCCCCGCCACGGCGGCCCTCTGCACCGCTGCCTTCTGGGCGGGGGAGCGCTGGCCGCCCGCCCGCTCTCCTGTCAGGGCCGCTGTTCCCGGAGGCTGGGAGTTCGCCGTCGGTGTAAGC
>JAVKLA010000090.1:14148574-14159410 GCA_034782735.1 Sagittarius serpentarius | reverse complement strand
ATTAGTGTCATTGTTAGTTTCTTCCTTTCTGTTCTATTAAACTGTTCTTATCTCAACCCACGAGCTTCACCTTTTTTTTTTTCCCCTGATTCTCTCCCCCATCCCACTGGGTGGCTGGGGGGGAAGTGAGTGAGCAGCTGCATGGTGCTGAGTTGCTGCCTGGGCTTAAACCATGACAATATGCCACCCGCTCGCTGTCTTCCCCAGGACGCAACCTAGACTGAGCACAGACCCCAGACAGGGTCATGCCTGTAGGCCAGTTGTGCAGTGGCCTTTACTGCACCACACGGCTTGTAGTAAGAAACAGCTCCTGCCTCAACTTACCTGCAGTCTTCACAGATAATGCTTTTTTTTAGTTGCACCCACTTATAGCAGGAAACTAATGATCTTTCCTGAAGCAATGAGGTGTTTCTGCAGCACGGAGAAGCCACCTTCCCTGGCGCAAAGACGGTTACATGCCACGCTTGCCTCCAAGGTGGGATTTCATTAGCTCATTTCCCTTCCCGAGGTCTGAGTCCCGGACACCGCGGCCGCCAGCCTCAGCCGGCCCTGCCGCAACCCCTCCTGGGGTGCCTGGGGTGGGGGTACGAAACATCGGGGAGCTGCTCCCTGCAAAACTTCCGCAACAAACCCGAAGCGCTCTGGCGACGGTGAGATGCAGAAGAAGTGGCCGCCACACAGCCGACTGCCCACAACCCCAGAGGGTCAGCGTAAAAACTGTTTGGCAACCGGTCCTCATGCAGCTGACGCGAGTCTGGAGTGAGACACCGCCCGCGGGTTAAGTCCCCTCCGCTTACACACATCTCCTCACACAAGGGCCACGTAACCACAGGGGGACCAGCCGGAGCGACGGGGCCACCAGACCCAAGCACAGTGAGAGAAGAACAAAGATGAAATAGGATGTGGGCCCCAGCAGCCGGCTATTCCAGCTGAATATTGCAAGGAACAAAGGCAAAAGCCAAAGTGACACAAACTGTGGCATCAAGTACCTTTTAGATGATAACCAAAAAAAAAAAACAAACCCAAAAAAAAGAGCAGCCTAGAAATTGAGCACAAGAGATTCACAGTCCCAGGGGAACACGAGCTTGTATCTAATACCAAGCGATTGTTCTGTTGCACAGTTCATTTTAGGACAACGCTCACCCTTGTCATGCCAGTCCCACAGCCTGAGGCTGCTCCGGATTTAGGCACCTGACTGTTCAGGAACAAACATTTCTGTGAATAATTCAGATCCCCTTGCTTATTTAGGTTCATTTGGGCTCTGTTTCTCACTGAATCTTCTGAGCTTATAGCTAACTGGGCTGCGGACGTACAGCCCCTCTCTGCAGCCCTTCTATTTCTGTAAAGGAACCATCAGTTTCACCAGTAACTCCCGCATACTTTAAGCACGTGCAGAGCAAGCATAACCCCCGTAACATAACCCCAAAAAAGCTCAGGCATTCTCTTTGTTGTTCATCTTGCTGCAAACCGAGATTGCTTTCTGCTCCGAGATGCACGTTTGACAGTAGCTCCACAAGAGTGCTACGCATACGAGTCGCTCTTTGACAGTGGCAAGTACACCCAGACCAGCAGCTCCCGTCTTAAATCAAAATAGACACGGGTATCCAGCGCTCACGGACACAGTCATCCAGCATGCGCTCACCCGTCAACATGAACGTTTTCACTCAGCAAGCAAGCGTACCAGTTGAGCTGCAAACAGGCACAACTCTGCAAGTGCAAAAACCAGCAGCAGAGCCCCAGCAAGTTACATTCTGAACGGTGTCAACATCTTGTGATTGTTAGATGTAAAGCATTTCACTGCCTGAGCACAGCCTTCTCTCTGAAAGTGTTATTACCACTATTAAGGGAAAGCCATTGTGGCTTAAGCACAGCATATTCTTAATTGTGTTTCGGACACATTAGAGGAAACCAGAAAAAAACGTATCAGCAAGTTACAGAGCTGTTTCACAAAGCAGCAATATCCTAAAATGATCTGTTCCAGGCAACGCGCTAACTGCGCAGAGTGCCCGTGCTTGCGTGAGGTACCATCGCCTGCACCCGCATCTCAGCCTGTGATTTCGGAGCCCCTTGTCTCAGCACCGTGCACGCTAACACACGCGTGTGCACACCCCGCCACCCCCCCCGAAACCCCATTCCTGACTTACCCTTTAGCCTGCCAGCTGCCCCAAACCCTCTGAAACCTCCTGCGGAAGAGTTGATGGAGTTTTACCTCGTTACCCAGCGAGGGCGTTACATAACCGGCACCGTTTCCGCGGGCAGCGAGGATGCACCCGCCGCGCTTCCCCGCGCGCATCCCTCTCCTTCCCATCCCACGCCGACACGTCTCCGAACAGCCGCCGCGCCACGGCGAGCGAGGGAGGGGCACGGTGGGCTTCGGGGTACTCGTGGAAAGCAAGGCTAACAGTATCAAAGAAAGTTCAAAAGGTGCCTGACGTTTATTAAGAGGCATTGCTGCTGTGAAAGGACGCGGTGCAATGGTATAATGTCCCTTAGCCCGCTGAAAGCAGCTTGGCCTAGATTTTCCTCTACCGTTTGATGTGACCATTCATGCAAACAAGAGTAAAACTTTCTCTTTCCTTTTAATTAAGAAACAAAAAAAAAGTGACACAAACAAAAGAACCTTTTTCTGCTGTCATCTGGGTCTTCTGGGCTACCGTCAGACGGAGAATATGCAGGAACCGGCCCCATTGATTAAACTATTATTAGCGGCAAACAAACAGATGTGCTCAGCGAAAGACAGGACAAACCCCATGCCCTGTACTTCTGGACTAGAGACAGAAAAAAAGATTATTTTACCAAAGACTTATTTGGTATTTTAGCAAAGGAAAGTGGAAACAATCTCTAGCACACTGGGCAGAGCTGCAAAGCAGCAGACACTGCAAAGCACGCAGCATTTTAATCTGCAGAAATCAAGACAAATAAATAACGTTATTGCCTTTGCTCTGTTCCCACAGACAAACCCCCACCGGCTTTTGTAAGACAGGGACCAGGTCCTGTATTTGAAATCTCATCTTAAACAAAACATGGCTTGTAGTCATTCAGGAGGTCCTGGTGTCCATGAATCATTGGCAGACACAGGACACAGCCCACAAACGCATAGGGGCTGTAGCTTTAGGACAGACATAAAACTCTTATGTAAGCCATAATCCTCTCAGACTCCTTGTTCAGTGATTTTAAGATCCGCACCATAGGAGCCTGCTGGCATCCCAGTGGCTTTTAACCAATTTGGAAATGGGAAACTCCAGTTGCAGCGCAATCCCTTCGCCGACACCGGTGTTACCGTCAGTACGTGGCACGACCTCACAGGGTTTCGGAGCACAGAGCATTTCTGTACACTAATATTTTGGTCCTCTGCAGAACTGGGACTGTTGCTTTCTGTGCCGAGTGAATCACCAGGATTAATCTCCCACAGAGTTCACTGAGGTTAACGATAATCAAGTTAAATTTACACTATATGATCAGAGTTTAATTAGGTACTGTTATACAACTATTAATTACAGTGATAATACCCTTATGAAATGCAGATGGGAGGGTGGGGCTGTGGTTGGAGGGGGCTCACCTGCTCAGATGATTTCAGGAAAAAGCCACATTAAAATGCTTTGTGTGTACCTTTAGTTGCCTGCTTGCCTCTGCCAGTGCTCAAGATGAAATAAAAAGCTTAAAAAAAAAAATTTATAATCCTACAAAATGTAACTCTAGAAGACAAGATTAAAGACCTCCCACACGCTACGCTATCACCGTCTGTTTACACCAAGAAGCAAGAATGCCTCTTAAAATCCCAATGAGCCAGAATCATTATTAGCTTGCTGTGCTCAAAATCCTACCCAGAAAAGCCCAAGGTGATAGAAGTTACTTATTTCTGCACTGAGCTATTAACTCACTTGAAACCAAGGCAGGTCTTCCTAATATTATTAAAGTAAGTTTCTCTTTCCCTCCCTGAGTTTACCCCTCTGGATGACCCGTTGGGTCACGGCAGACGCCAGCTCGTGCTCGGCATTTGCTTTGCACAGGCACAGCCTCCCCCGGGACACAGCCCCCACGCATGCCAAGGTGACTGCCAAGGTGACAACTCCTCTCCGTGCCCCTGCAGCGCTTGCAGTGCTTCAGGAGGACGCTGTGGGGAGAGATCGCTGACCCAAACCCCTCGGGGAGCTGCTTCTGCTAGAAGCTGGGGTGTCTCTGCCGACAAGGTGCAGCCGGGGGGAACATCAGATGACGAGCGCAGGAGCAGACTCCAGCTTTCGGCACTCGGTAGCGGCTGCGTTAGGAGACAGATTGCACCACGTGACATTTCAAGCCCAAGACTAGGTCTTTGCTTTCGGTAAGTCCTGCCTGAGGTGTCCTATAGAAAGAACGAAGCTTGTGCCACGTGGCTTCCATTTAGCATCTGCTACGTGTTGGTTGGATGGCTTTAGTGAAACCTGCAAGAGACCACGTGCTGTTACTGCTACTCAGGTGGTAACACCAGAACGCTGGCCTTGCACCCATATGGTCAAAGATGGAGGTAATGGTCTCTTCTTCATTGAGTAAAGTAAGCAACTCAAAGAGCGAAGCTTGCTGACAAGAACAGGTGCTGTTCTTGAACACAGGCACCTGTATGAGCCTCCTGCATCCAGGTTCCCTCTCCTCTGCAAATCGCTTGCTCAGTAAGCGTGTCCCAGGAGAAGCCCTGGCACTTTGCCATTGCTGCCACTGCCGATTATCTAATCAAAACCCCAAAAGACAGGAAATGCATTTCCTTCTTCCTGTAGGTTTTTTTCACCCTCCTCACCAGACAGCAGCCAACTAGCAAAACTAGCACACCTCAGCACTGCCACTTCACACAAAACACATGTAAAAGAAACAGTACGTTACGGTATGTTGTAGTAGATATTAACTACCTGGCCCTGCCAGCTACGTAATTATCTTGTTAAGTTTTGGCTAGATACACTAAACCGGCCCTTTTAAAAAATGGCTGAAGGACATAGTCGCATGGGATCCAGGAGCTCATGAATGCCCTCTAGCTCCCACCCCACCATTACAGACAGCTGAATTGTGCATGAAGGAGTCATTTTGCCCACATGGCAATTCCAGAGGAGCCTGCGTGGCCCTGCGCACGTGTACTCAAATCCCCTTCTCTGTCCCTTGATGGGCAGCTCTCCCGGGGATACACAGGAACTGTGGCAGGAGAGGGAAATGACAGTTTCTTGACAGCTCCTCGCCCTTGTAGGCAGACTGAGGTGGGCTCCAGGCCCGTACATTTTTCTCGCAGTTCACAGACATCAGAGGTGTATATGCTTCAGAAGGCAGAATCATAGAATTGTTAAGGTTGGAAAAGACCTCTAAGATCATCAAGTCCAACCATCAACACCACCATGCCCACTAAACCATGCCCTGAAGTGCCACATCTACACGTTTTTTCAACGCTTCCAGGGATGGTGACTCCACCACTTCCCTGGGCTGCCTGTTCCAGTGTTTGTCCACTCTCGGTCTCTCCCAGCCCTGGGAGTTCTTAGCCAAGACTACGAGAGGACCCTTGCTTTTCTGGAAGCACAGGACTAGCAGAACATCTCCGTTCCCTTGCTGGGATTTTTACTTCATTTAGACACAAAGGACTCGCTATTCCTCCTCATTCCTAACCTGTGCCAGGACGTTCCTCCCAAAGGGATGCCTTGAGCACCTCCACATCCTCATCTCAGGACAGCAGTGCTCTGAGAGGAGAGGCACCAGGCTTTGGCCAAGGCTTTCAGCCCTTTATCTGCTGTTGTGACACTTTTTGGTTCCTCGCTTCTGAGAGCGGCACTTGTGACACCCTAATGGGAGCGCAGCAATGCTCCTGCAGCAAGGCTTTGATTTAGGAAGCAGAGCTGCTCAGCCCACTCTGCTCTTGCTGATGTAGTGACCTGGTTTTGTCAAGACTGTTTTTCTCCTTTCGTCTTTGATGTCATTTTGGAAGGCAAGCCATGAGATTTTCATGGAGGCATTGACTCAAAGTTGGACTAAAACAAAGCCAGTCACAATACCATTATAAAAGAATGAGGGTGCAATTTCCCCTTAGAGGATTATTATACTATTTAGGGTTCTAGCGCATTTATTTCTGCAGTTTAGTAATCACTTTCACGCTTCTCATCGGACTACACTCTAATCCATTTATATTTTAATGTAACAAGTTACAAGGATTAGCAGCTCATAATAAATATGCTCATCCCCTAAAGCATTTAAACAGCCCCTATACTTTGTAAAGAAGATCTTGCTTAATGAGCAGACATCTACAAATGAATGAGGAAACTAATACCGTATTATATGGAACACCATCAAACTGCAAAATACACGTTGCATAAGTTACTTTTCTGTGAAATGAGATCTTTTTCAGCACACAGATACTATCTTCATTATAGCATACTTCTGAATTACTTTTAGCATAATCTCTGGAAGTCACAGAGATTGCCTGTTATGTTGGGCATTTGTTTACCTTATGCTCTTAAGTTTGGAACGATATATTACATTCAGCCCGTGCACAGGATTACATCAAACCAATAGATCACTCATGAAACTCAAATTAAGGAAAGCTGTTGATACCAGCTAAGGGGAATCCACCCAAAAAATCACTACCTGGCTTGCACTTAGGCCAGTTCTAGCACAGAAGTGTCCATGAAACCATGCCCACTGAAGCCACCTGAAAGCCACTCTCTCCGTCAGAGAAAGGTAAAAATCTCTCTTGGTCTACTGGCCTGTAGTCAATCACAGTATTTTTCCACTTGCAGTTGTCTTGAGAAGGGATGGGAGAAACTAAATATTACCTGTCAAACTATAAAGACATTCCTTGCCTGTTCACAGAGCTGCCCAACGTACTTCTCAGCAGAATTGTCTCACCTAAACTTCTAGTGTTCGCTCTACTTGCAACCGAAATCCTAACTGAGTTTGTAGGGCAGGAGCATGAATTACCCTCCAGAGCCTTCAGTCTTTGAACTTCAACACACGGTTCAACTTCCCATTTCTGCCATGGTGGAATCTCTTCTTCCTCCCACACGCTGCATCTGCCCAAAGTGTTTTTCCCCATTGGAAAAATGTGAAGTTGATGGTCCAGGTAGCTTTCATCCTTTATTCTTGCAGATGCATGTTCTGTTTAGCATCCTGTGGGATATAAAGCCTGACCCTTTGCTATACATGACCCTGTCAATCACTTGCACTTCTGCAGGTTCATCCCTCAAGAACTCTATTCACAGCAGCACACTTGCTGTGGAGAGTTCCAGGAAAATAGAAGTGCTGCAAAATCTCCAAAACCCTTTTAACAGGAATCCATAGATAGTCTGGCCTTAGCCAGAGTTACGCAGAAAGAGGCTTGTAGCTCTGGCTGATGGAGAGTACGGACATGTCTATTCTGCAGCCTCTGTAATTACAGCCAGTCCCTCCCACCCTAGGTGAAGGGAGGAGATAGTTGCATGTGGAGTTTCTATTGTTTCTGGAAAAATCAAATCTCAACAGTCTTTTCTTAGTTAGGTACCAGTCATCCCAACATCTGCAAGGCAGTATTAAGTGTGCAGTGACCAAACAGGAAAAAAATGACGTTCAGAGTGCGGATTTCTTTCTGCAAATCTTCTTCTTTTGCTTTACCTCTCCAGATTTCCCCAAAAAGGTGTACTTGGAAAAACAGCGCTTGCTCTTGTGAAGCTGCTGAATAATTAACGGTAGGGAAGAGAGGGCAAAACACCTGTCCAGACTGAGAATTCAGACCCATGTCACTGTTTAGGCTCCAGGTGCTGTCTACAGCCAGACACTGATCAGCATCTAGGCAAAACCAACGCAGGAGCTCAACTCTATTCTAGGTTACACAGTATGTAGATCATAAAAGGATCAAACCTTTATAAATGAACATAATCAGCATCAGGCTCAGGTGGGTAACAGAAGTCAAGTATGTCTTTGCCCAAGAGTTTGATGGACAACTCAAACATCCACCTGTAAGCCAGCTTCCAGGGCCAGCTCTCCAAAGCAACCAATTGGTACTGCAACTGGTCCCTCACGCTCTCTCCCCAGTGCCAGCTGACAGAGGCCTCAATACTGCCTGCCCCTAGGCATGTCACCTGCTTTACAAGCACCTTTCAAGGGAAGAGCAGAGTCAGAGAAGCCAGATCCTATGTGTGACACACTTTTGCCCGACATGGGCTGAGAGACACCAAGAAAGCCTCTTATTCCTGTGCACCCCTATCAGGCATTCCCCATGGGAGGCTTTAAACCAGGATCTGCCAGCAAGGATGCTCAGAAGACCTTTGCTCAGTTAAAAAAGCCCAATGCAAAATCCATGACTTTGCAGAGAAATCGGCTACCTTTTCTGCAGTGAACTGTACCGATCAAGCTCTCCTTTCCTCTCAGCTAAAGTTCATGGTGCACCCACACTGCAGCGCTGCAAGGCCATACCTCGTTTTAGCTTTGACCAGGCTCGGCTGCGTTACGGCAGGGGTCAGCTCCAGCTAAGGGTGCCTCCTCACAGCACGGGGCTTCAGCAGCACCACTGACCTGAAGTACCTCCACCCACCTCCATCCTCCACGCTCCCTTCTTAGCTACACCAGCACAACCATTTGCAGGGCTGTTTCAGTCAGAATGAAACTGGAAGGCGTTTTTATTCCAGATGAATGCAGCGTCTTCTACATCCTGATACTCTCCATCTCCAGGACAAACAGGCCCAAAGACAAGACATTACAGGTCTCTGCCTTCTGCTGTCTATGCATATATCGGAGCCACAAACCTTGTGGCATCGCCTTGAAGAGTTACAAGCATGCCCAACTAGGACCACTGTAAACCCGAGCAATAAATTAAATCTAATGCTGTTTTCTTCACTTAGGGAGCAAACTTTGCAAAGATCCTTAATGCCCAGAGATGCAGTTTTACTGTGTCAAGGAATTTTCCTCTTGTGAACTCAATGCTCAAGCAAGCTTTCTGGTGAGGTAAGCATAGGCTGCCTTTTAATACAAACACAAAACTCACATTTAACTTATTAGCTGGGGGAGGAATACAGATAAGGGTTGGATGAATCTCATGAGTCATCGTTTCTGTAGGATAAAAACCAAGCTTGTCTCAAAAAAATCAATTCATTTGCCTCTATTGTGCGTTGCAGATAGAAGTGTTTAAATAATAAAAAGATTGATAAAAACACTTCAACCAATTGTTCTAAAAAAATGAAAAATAGCTTTTGGATTATGAAAGAATGTTCTTTAAATACAGAAAAATAAAACATTTCAAATGGCACAATGTTTTCGGAGAGGGACACAAATGCAGATTATTCATGCTTGAACATACTTCCCCCAACAATACACTGCTTAGAGCTAAGACATGTACATACCCCAAGGGATAGATGAAAATTAGGGTCTGTATATGAGTTTAATCCCTTTAGCATTTACTCACTGCCGTATTCTTCTAGTCTCGTGCCAGCCCTTCCCCCAGATAGCACCGCATGCATATTTTGTGCTTTGACCACTGAACTCAGTCCCAGCTCAATCTTGCGGGCAAATGAAGGGATGTGCTCTTCAAGTGCGAAGCAGGAGGAAAGCGCAGCGCTAACACTATTGAAAGGATAATGGAATCACACAGTTCAAGTGCAGCATCTTCCTCCAGTGGTGGTCAAATTTCCAGTAGCTTTTTCTATTACTTTTATTTAAGATTTTAGGAGGAGTGGGAGGAAAGGATCAGGCAGAAAAAAGGTATGCCTGAAAGAAGCCCAGAGAAGTCTAAAGCTAGCTGAACAATGGCAAAGATCTGCCGAAACAGGGATTTCAGGGCATACTCAGAAGAACTGACAAAGAAGGAAAGCACGCACTACAGTGTGAGCTGCACAGACGCTGAAGAGAACATCAAGCTATGCAAAATTAGGTAATGTTCCAGGTATCCACTGATTCAAGATCTCACCAGAAACAACCCCTAAAAACACCACTGTGGGTGGATGGTGGTCAATGGCAGATATCGCTGATGGAGCAGTAGGTCAAAAGATTCACGTTCCAGACCCTTCCCCCACCCGCCCCCCATTTCTAAACCCGGGATCTGCCACAGCACGCAAAGCAAATCCCTTTACCACTCTGAGTGCATCTACACACAGTAGAAGGTATCTTATTTTTTCTTCTACAGAGACATAGCTCAGAGGCCAGGCCCAGTGACCCCGGAGTTATCATGTACTAACTGCACTAAGCACCTCCCTACTTCCACTTCCACACGTTTGCTGTGTTTGTTTCCCAACACGCCTTCTGCCCGACCCATCTAGTAATATGGTGTCTTCTACAGGATAGCGATCAACTCTCACTCTGCGTTCATAAAGATCCGGCGCAGCAGGACCCTATCTTGTTCTTTGGGTATTGCTGCCATGGAGAGCAGACAGTACACGAGAACGCAAGCGCTACAAGTGGTGATATCTGGATACTTAGTGGTACAATCTCTAGGAAGGTTAAATACTCTTTTACAACACAATGAACCTGTGGACACTGCCACACATAGTATTCTCTGATAGCAACATTTTTTGCACAAAAGGAATATGCAGGGTATTCTGGGGACGAAAATCCATCAACACCAACAGCAGAGTTTTATCCAAAAGCTCTTTCTTTGGCTAAAGAATAAGTAGCTTAAATTTGTACTGAGTCTCAAAAGCCTAGTTTAAGTAGAATTCTTTCCTGGGGAAATATTAAGAACAGACTGTGTTTCTCAAAGACTGTTAAGAGTAAATGTTGGCTTTACACTGATTTCCCAGTGCCAGGAATGCACCTCAGAAAAAGAAGTCAGTCAACGTCCTGTTAGTGATGCATAACTCTTCTTATCCATCCATATCACAGTACTCCTGGCACAGATACCTCCAATACCTCATTTTCCACATTTCA
>JAVKLA010000090.1:14092336-14145573 GCA_034782735.1 Sagittarius serpentarius | reverse complement strand
TTTATTTCCTTGTTGCAAGCCCTGTTCAAGCAGGAGAGCTCCCCTTGCAGGGAAACAACACAGCACTGTTTCCTGTGAACTTGAAACAAGGAGCTTGTGTGTCTCCCTTAAACTGACAGCAGATTAGAGTTAATGAGACATTAGACTGGCAGTTGCTCTTTGGTATTTTTAAAGAAATATTTACACTCCCAGAGCTTGACCCTGCCCTAAGAGATGACTCGGAGCCAGTAACAATGCTAGTTTGTACAAGACGAAACTGAACACATGTGCCCCGGATCACATGCTGCAAAGCTGTCAACCTATGAACAGCTTTAACTGGAAGTTAAAAATGGAATTGGCTTGCTATTTTGTATGATTTACATTTAATATTTCAGATCAACAGCTCTGCATAATCCCCTGGAGAACAGTGGAATAAACACTTTGAAAAAAAACATACGGTGCCTCAGTCATCATATACCAAGCTGTGCCAGCACATTCCAGTCCTCACCCTACCCCATCTCCACCCCACCTCCCCAGGTCACTCCTTTGCTTCACAGGACCCCTTCCTCCCCTTGTCCCATGGGCTGCAGCCTACCTAAATTTCAGTCCTACCCACATCATGTTATTTTGTAATAATGCATGTGTGGCTTAGTTTCCAACTTGAAGGCCCCTCTCCTTTCCCAGCTCTTGCTCATCTGAACTATTACCAACAATACCTCTGCCTGGAGGCTTTGAGCACACCCTGTCCAATTGCTTGGGCTATCAGAAGCCTAAACACAGTTTATTTAACTATAGTAACCATGCAGCAGTCTAAAAACCATCAAAATTGCAGCAACATCAAACATTTCATGGTTCACCAATGCACTAAGCGAGAACCTAGTTTTTCAGTCAGCACCACGACTTCCCCTCTCCCATCACGGGAATCAGGTAGAAAAGCCTGCCCTCTAGTTTATCGCACAGCATTAGCAGCATGGCAAAATTACATCCTTCAACTTCGTATCGGTTTGATAGCATCCAACAACCATCACTGTGAAAACCACTCAGGACGTTGGGGTTTTTGTGGGCTTTTTTCTTTGTTTTTTTAATGTTAAGTAAGAGTTATTACTAGGCCTTCTCTTACATAGCAAAAACCAAGTAGGTGGCATTTTGTTTTGTTTCAAATATTGTGTAAAGATTGTTTAAAGTTCATGTATATTAATCAATGTCAGGGTATGACAAGCAATCCCGTTAACAACACGATCACCACCATCACCATTTTCTCTGGAGACTTCCTGATCAGTGCTAGCAGGTAACAGATTCAGTCAGTCAGGCATCCCTCACCACAAACCAAAGCTGATCCCCCTGCATGCTGTCATAGGCTGGGTACCCAGCACGATGTTCTGCAGACATTTAAGAAAACCTGAGATAAGAGGTACAGAAGAAGAAAAGTAAACTAATTTTGAGAAGTCACTGATTTTCAAATTCTCAATTCCCCCCACTGCTTTTACTATTTATAGTCTTGGAAAACATTCCATTCCAGAAAATTTCTGCTGTGATCTTGGTCTCAAGGTATTTGCTCCCTGCTAGATACAATTGCTTGCTTTACCTAAACTGCCCAGTTGTCAACCTACACAAACACATGACAGACCACTAAGCAAGAGGCAGTTCTGAAGTACTGAATGGCTTATGCAGAGTAGGTTTTCCCAATTTGGTCTTTTTAACAACAGTTGTCTCAAATCCATTCCTAGTAATAAACCCAACAAACTTACAGTACCACTTTAAAGTATTACACCATTTAAAGTTTTACATCACCATTTTATAGAAAATAAAAAACAAAGCAACAAAAATATTGATCTCTCCACACCTTCTATCAGTTTCCATATTTGTACATGTGATGGGTTGACCCTGGCTGGATGCCAGCTGCCTACCAAAGCCACTCTATCACTCCCCTCTCAGCTGGACAGGGGGAGAAAAATATAATGCAAGGCTCGTGGGTCGAGATAAGGAGAGGCAGAGATCACTCACCAATTACCATCATGAGCAAAAGACTCCACTTGGGGAAAATTAAATTAATTTATTGCCAATCAAATCAGAGCAGGGTAATGAGAAATAAACCCAAATCTTAAAACACCTTCCCCCCGACTCCTCCCTTCTTCCCAGCCTCAACTCCACTCCTGATTTCTCTACCTCCTCCCTGCCAGCAGCACAGGGGGATGGGGGTTGGGGTCAGTTCATCGCACACTGTCTCTGCCGCTCCTTCCTCCTCAGGGGCAGGACTCCTCACTCTGTCCCTGCTCCAGCCTCGGGTCCCTCCCACCAGACAGTCCTCCACGAACTGCTCCAACGCGAGTCTTTCCCCACGGGCTGCAGTTCTTCATGAACTGCTCCAGCCTGGGTCCTTCTCACAGGCTGCAGTCCTTCAGGCACTGACTGCTCCAGCGTTGGGTCCTCCATGGGCTGCAAGTGGGCATCTGCTCCACTGCTCACCATCACGAGCTGCAGGGGCATCACCTCCTCCAGCGCACCGCCTCCCCCTCCTTCTTCACTGACCTTGGGGTCTGCGGAGTTGTTTCTCTCACATCTTCTCACTCCTCTCTCCCGGCTGCTGTTGTGCAGCAACTTTTCCCCCTTCTTAAACATGTTATCCCAGAGGTGCTGCCACCGTCACTGATGGGCTCGGCCTTGGCCAGCGGCAGGTCCATCTTGGAGCCCGCTGGCATTGGCTCTGTTGGACACAGCGGAAGCTTCTAGCAGCTTCTCACAGAAGCCACTGCTGTAGCCCCTCTGCTATCAAAACCTTGTCAGGCAAACCCAATACAGTACAGTATTATTTAAACTCTAAAAGAATTACAATAGCCATTAAACAAGTAAAAAATTGACACGAGAATTAGCTTTGACATTAACAGGAACATCAGATACATGAAAGAAAACACTCAATCTAAAGTAACCACAGGAAAGCTCTTAAAATATAACAAATCTTAGTATTGGTAAGGGACAATAGGAGTCCCAGTAGGGTATCTACTCTGTGTATGCTCTACATTGTATGGCTGCAGTTTCTGTTCTTTGAGCTCCCTAGTCATGGTGTAATTCCACCGCTTGACTGTTTTCACTGCACCATTTACCTGAGTGGTTGTTTCAGCTCTCAAGCACCGGCAACAAAACCCAGTACATGGCTGTGACTATGCAGAGACTCATGCATTCCCTCTTTTCTCAATGAGAACATTCTGGATCAAAGGATTATCTTCAAAGATCTTCCAATGGATGGATTAATGCTCAGCTCGTTACCCCCAACTGCTGAGACATTATAGCAGCTATACTTACAGCATCGGTCAAACTTCTCAGATTTTTGTAACTAAACAATTATGGTAAGTAATTATTTCCCTGTTAGTCCTAGGAAATTAACTTAGTGTCTAGGGATTCTGGTACGTGAAACATAAAATAGACAGAACACAAGACTCAGCTAGTAAAGCACGACAGCTATGTTCCCATTTATTCTCCACTATAAATGGAGTAAAAAAAAAAAAGCTACTGAACAGTGCTATAGCTGATCTCTTTGTTTTAAGCTGTGCTGCACATGAGAACGGTATTAAAGAGATTATTCAAAAAACTGTTCAGCACAAGTGCTTGTTTACTGGACCTTGTAGCAGGGTAGCTCTTGATTGTTCCACAATGTACAGTTCATATACTGGAGAACAGGAAGCCAATATGCCAATGTACATACTAAATTTGTATTTCAAGTACTATGAGACTGTTCTCCAGTTTGCTGGCAGCAACCTGACAATGGGCTTCTGGATGAGAAAATTTAACGTTTCAGAAACAAAATGTAAAAATTGATTGGCACTGACATGGTGTATATGCTTGTGGACACCGGGACCGGGGTGGAGATGAGAGGAATGAGAACTGGAAACACATTCCTCGAGCCACTGGGCATAGAAAACCATTTTTTGCCTCATTCATGCGTAAATTTTAGCATGGACAAATGCAGCACCAAACCCGTTCCAAGCCCTGTATTAGGCAAAACACCTTCAAAAAAGGCTAAACTAATACAACAAACTGGAAAACTCAAATTAACTGAACAACCTCAAGCACAACAGCTTAACAGCAATCATCAGCATTAGGCAAGTTCTATGCGTTGCTGGAACCTTAGGAAAAATGTTTTATCTACAGACTAAGAAGCTTGCTAGCAACTGCACAAGAGTGAAATGAAATGCAGGTTATCCTACAACACAAAAATCTCACTATGGTTTGACTACAGCAAGTTTCTACACACAACCAAGGAAAAAAGAAAACAATCAACATATTGTATCATTTCACAGTGCACAAGTTAGTATTTATGAAGAGAAGCAAATTTTCCACGTGATCACTCTGGTGTTCTGCTTCACAAAGGACAACATTTGCGGATGGCTACAGCTTGTTTTCTCTTGCTCATTCATCTACTAGCCATTAGAGTGGCTTATAGCTGTTACTGATACTACTTTACCACAGGAAATCCAACTACATCCTTCAGCAATTACCAAGGAGAAAAATGTAAAGACATATAAAAAATACGCCATGCCATTTCCTCTGCATCATCAAGATTAACTGTAGAAGAGTGGGAAGATGAGCAATCCAGTAATACGACAATCCTCCCAAAAGGAAATTAAAAGACTGAATTTTATACTGTAATAAAAAATTACATTTGAAAACAAAAAAACCCTTGTTTTTCACATTAGAAAGACAACACCTGAGTTCCTAACCAATTCTATTTTTGCAATTACTTCTGAACTCAGAAATATATTATTTATGTCTGTCCCACTGTTCTGGTTTTGGCTGGAATAGGGTTAGTTTTCTTCACAGTAGCTGGTATGGAGCTATGTTTTGGATTTGTGCTGAAAACAGTGTTGATAATACAGGGATGTTTTTGTTATTGCTGAGCAGTGCTTAGACAGAGCCAAGGCCTTTTCTGCTCCTCACACCACCCTGCCAGCGAGGAGGCTGAGAGTGCACAAGAAGTGGGGAAGGGACACAGCTGGGACAGCTGACCCCAACTGACCCAAGGGATATTCCATACCATAGGACGTCGTGCTCAGCAATAAAAAGCTGAAGGAAGAAGGAAGGAAGGGGGTGACCTTCAAAGTGATGGCATTTGTCTTCCCAAGTAACCATAGATAGAGCCCTGCTTTCCTGGAGACAGCTGAACACCTGCCTGCTGATGAATTCCTTGTTTTGCTTTGCTTGTGTGAGCGGCTTTTGCTTTACCTATTAAACTGTCTTTATCTCAACCCACGAGTTTTCTCACTTTTATTCTTCTGATTCTCTCCCCCATCCCACCAGGGGCGAGTCAGCAAGCAACTGCGTGGGGCTTAGTTGCCGGCTGGGGTTAAACCACAACACACAAAATCTGGAAACTATCCACAGCAAAGTGAAATCCCAGCTTTTCCACTGTACTTGGATAGTAAGTAATGTAGCTTTTTCAACTAGCAATTTAATTACTCAAAAATGTAATGCTTGCTTCATGCCAAGACTGTTTTCAGAGCAAGCCAGAAAAATAGGAGAAATGGCAAAAATAGCTACAGGATTTTTTCAAAAATATATGTAATTTTTTCATTCTAAATCCAGGTGAAGACCTCCTTAGCTTGACCTAGTAGAGGCTGGCCAAAGAACAACTTCCATCAGCATTACAGAAAACACTGGTACACATTCAAGATGAGCACAAGTCTTATTCTAACCAGAGTTGAGGCATTAGCCTCATCTTCGTACATGTGTATTATACAGTTTGAAGAACGCTTTCCCTTCAGCTCACAAAGATTTGATTTACAGTCCGTAGGCATCAGATGACGAAGATCTTCATTCTAGTCCTGTTTGCCTTCCCGCCACTGTCGAGAACCCTCGTTCCACGCTACGTATACAAAGAGAGCAAGCACCACATGAACAGTAACTACAGCAACTATGGCAGCATAAAAATAGCTGTCTCTGTCGGACATTCCTAAGGTACCTGAGAAAATAAAGAAATAATATTAGTTATTAGGAACACCGAAACAGCAAATCACAATCCTTCCTAAAGACCAAAGTTACATTTACTTCTGTATCAAAAGACTGACCTCAGAAAGATTCATAGGAAAGAATTCACCACGATAATTACTGACCTTGAAACTATTTCTGGAATAAAGCAACACTGCAATTATTCAATATTTAAGATACAATACCCTGGGTTTGAAGTCAACAGCTTAGAGTTCTGTAACACCCGCTTTTTCTGTTACTATCTTCCAGCACCAAATAAACCTTAACATCCTTTTTTTTCATTACTGTTACTTTCTTTATGGGGTAGGAAAATGGGGGAAGGGGGTTAATTATATAATTTATTTGCCACTATAACAGGATAAAATGGTAGAACAACAATTAAATTTAGAGGACTTCTACCCTCTCCATTTAGACCATAAAACAGTAATTCCTCACCAGTTAAGATACATGAATGCATCTCACATGAAATAAGCCTTCAAATATCAGAAGACCAAATACCAAAATATCATTTCTCTTCATTACTTGAAAAAAACCAAAAAAAACCCCAAAAAACCCCAAAACCAAAAAACAACCAAACAAAAAGAATACACGTCACCCCACACCAGAATTACCACCCTCCAAACACAAAGCCAATCCCATCAGTGCTGACAGATCTTGCCATTAACTGACACGACAAAGTTAAGGCTCAGCTTGCTACACCTCAGGTAAAAACAAAAACAAACCCAAACAAAAAAAAACAAAACTCAAAACATGCTGAAAAGGTTCTTGAAAGTTACTTAACAAGCTTTCAGCTTCAGCCTTCAGAACTACATACAACAGTACACACCAAAGGAGAATCATCCTGGAACAACTTAGTTATATATTCACAAACTGGTCTTAAAAGCAGCTACTTTCTCCCCTCCTCCTCCCCGCTTCTGAAGGAGATACTTTTCTCCTGCACTATTAGGAAGTTATTAAAGCCTTGCAGAATCAAAGTTAGAATGTGGCTGGTTGTTAGCAGTTCAACAGAACTGCTCCAAACAAACAGCTAAAATATCTTTTTTTTTTTTTTTTAATTAAAATAAAGCTCTACAAGCAACCACATTCAATATCTGAAACTGGGTACACAACTTAACTGATTTACACTTACAAATGCAGGTATGTTTTAAAAAGCAAAAAATAAACCTGGTAAACAACATTATTCTGTCTTGAATACACAATTAGTTTGCAACACCTGCAGGAAACATCCGTGATGATTCTGATAAAAGTCTGCTGCAGGGTGGTGTTAGATACCCTTTAGGTAAGGGGAACAGTGAACGCATATACTATATAAACCATTCTGTAACAAAGAGCAAATACTGGTTTGCAGACCACAATGCAGGGAAGGATGCACTGACCATTTATATAATTTTCTGTTCTAATTAGATATTACAAGGCCTTTAGTCTGCATAAGGAAACAAATATTCAAAACAGGAAGGAGGACAAAGATGCTATTAGAGGATTGTGCTTTTCCTCTTTTTTGTAATAGTAATGCTAATTGGCAGAAACAGAATTACCTTCAAATATATAAGCCTTTGATGAAAAATATAGCCCCACAGGTAATGTAATCATTAGAGCTGTGAAGAATAGAAGTGTTCTTAAAGTTGATGTTAATGAACCCTCATTTCTGAAATAAATAAGAAAAGTTACACACAGAAGAAAGTCACAATACACATGCCTGAAACAGGACAAGAACTGGCCCCAAAAAGAAGCCAATTACTTTTCAAGAATTGAGTACGTGTATCATTTGGAAGCAATAAAGACTTGCAGTATGCATTTATTGGCTGCAACAGAAAAATCACAGTATTCAAAATGACGTAATGATTCTGCTAGTCAAAGCTCACAAACAAGATCAAAAATAGTCTTTAGATTTTTTTCCCCGTTATTGCTTTGCAAGCATTAACAACATGGGGGGGGTACATTAATGTTTATCAGTGTGTTATTAAATATCTAATATTAGACACACATGCATTTGTCACATGACAGTATTCTGCATTAAAAATTGCCAAGTTCCCTTTTTTTTTTTTAAATAACTAAAGTCTAAAAAATGACAAATCCTACAGGCTAGGATACAGAGGGAAGTACGCAGAATGACTTTTAACAGCTTACAATTGGAAGTGAAGTTCCTTTTTTATAAGGTATTGTTCCTCTATTTAAAACAATTTCTCAGTTTCCACTGAAAAAGTTGGAATAACTGTAGCAATAATCAGAACACAGAGCCAATACACCAAAACATTAGTAACTTTTTTTGCCTTCGCAGACCTAAACCCAGAATACCTTGAGCAAGAGAATCACAGTGAAGGATTATGTACTTGGTAAGGTCTCCCTGAACTTGATCTGCTGGTTTTGTATCTACAAAATACTACATGCTTGTTTTTGTGTGTGCTTCCACCAGTTTTCACTCACTCTGCCTGGCTGACTACATTATTTTATGCTGAAGTAAACATGTAAGCCAAGCAATACCCTTCTGACTTTCAAAGACTACCAGATTCAATGGCATGTGTCCTTAGAATCATAATCATTTAGGTGGGAAAAGACCTTTAAGATCAAGTCCAGCCGTTAACCTAGCCCTTCGAGTCCACCACTAAACCATGTCCCTAAGCACCATGTCTACACATCTTTTAAATACCTCCAGGGACAGTGACTCAACCACTTCCCTGGGCAGCCTGTTCCAGTGCTTGACAACCATTTCAGTGAAGAAATTTTTCCTAATATACAATCTAAACCTCCCCTGGCACAACTTGAGGCCATTTCCTCTTGTCCTTAAGGCTCTGAAACACAAACATACATAAAACCCAATTCAAGTCAGGGATACATAATTCTTAAAACTGCCGGGGACCTCCACAGCAATTTTTGTATAAGTAGTTTCAAAAAGTTTTATCAAGACATATTTGTGCAATAGTATATTGCTTGAAATCACATTTTATCCTTGAGATTTTCTTGGAAGAATAAGTGGAAGTGGGAAAAAAACCCAGTAATCTCATCCTCTGATGGTCATCAAAAGACAGCGACGTTGCAGCTACACAGCGCTTTTACACCAAAGCCAACAGCACTTTTTGCTGATCATGTTCTGCTATACTTTTAAGTAGCATATTAAGTAGCTTAAAAAAAAGGCATTCAGAATCTTTTCCTTTACTAGAGTTTGTCTCAGGGTGGAAAGCATAACCCCATTCAAACCCTCCCTATGGAAAGCAGAAACTGTTCTCTATTTAACATCTACACATAAAACAGTAAGATGACCTCCAGCTTATTACCGAAGTTAAAAACTCCACTGTTGACAAACAATTTTCTTACATTGGCATACTTTCATCACTTCCCTAGGCAGCAAAAACAAACATTCGTGTATAACCTCAGCCCTAACCTGGAGCTTTTAACTGCAGTTTCGGGGTTGCCCAGGGTTACGCAGCACGGCCAAGGCAAACCCGGGGCCTCCTCCACCGGCTCCGGCTCCTCCTGGCCCGAACTGCCGCCCCCCCTGCCTCACCAACGGCGGGGGACGGGCAGACACTCTTCCCCGAGGGCTGCACGCCCTCCCCCCGCCACCCCGGCCTAGGGGTACCGGGAGCGATCCCCGCTCGCCGCGGCCTAGCAGACACCCCTTCCCCCGGACAGGCTGCGGCCTGCCGCCAGGCCCTGCCACCCCGCAGGGCTGCCTGTCCCTCCCGCCGCCAGGCCCTTCCCCTCCCCGGCACTTACTGCCTGAAGTCGGGCACGGGGACAGCGTTCAACGCCGCCTCATCGTAACGCTCCATCGCCGCCGCCGTCCCCTCAGCGCCCCGCTCTACCGAAGCTTCTGGTCTGCCGGAAGCCCGCCGGAGGGGCGGGCGCATGCGCAGGGCGGCAGGGCCGCGCGCCGCCGTCTCCAGAGCAGCCGCGGGGCTGGCCGCGGCCCGACTTGGCTCCGGGCTCCGCGCTCGGTTGCTCCGGTAAGAGGGGGAGAGTCCCGCCGGCGGCGGAGAAGGCGGGTCGGATGCGGCGCCCGTGAAGGGGGACGGAGCGGGGCGGGCGGTGTCTCCGGCCAATCTCAAAGTCCAGGGCGGCTCAGCCCGCCGGGCGCGTTGGCACGGTGATGGCTGCCGCTGGCGGGAGCCGTCTCGGCAGCCCGGCTGCCGCGCTCCCGGAGGGCTGGGCGGGGACCGAGGGCGGTGGGCGGCCTGCCTCCCCCCGCCGGGCCGCGGGGCTGAGCTGTGGGGCGGCGGGGCGGCGGTGCCCGGGCCGCCCGCTGCGGGTCAGCGGGTCGCCGATGCGAGGCGGTCGGCAGGCGGGGTAGGTACGCCTGCCTGCCTGCCTGCCTGCTGGAAGCGACCAGAGAGCATTGAATCGATCTCCGCAAATACTTGCGAAATTCGGAGCCGTGCGGCGAGGGTGTTGTAGACGCGATGCGGTTCCTAAAACCAGTAACTTACCTGTAAATAACTCTGCTCGTTGCCTGAGGTAGCTAGACGCTTAGATCGCCGTGTGCGAGGGATGAAATAGACTGGCGAAAAAGGTCTTGTAGCACCCAATGGAAAATCACTGTAGACTTCTTAACTCAGGCTTCGCCTGAGTTAGGAAAATCCTCTTACAAACATAAAGGTCAGCTCATGGGTTTCAGAGTTAGGATTTAAAGTGGTGGAAGAAAATGAATGGACAGTCTATATACCCTAAAAGGCAATATAAAATGAAAAATGTCTAACCGTGTAAGAGGGTATACCTTCAACTCAAGCATTCTTTTTAATGGCCTTTCTTTTTGGAAACAGTACTTAGTGACAGGAAAAAAAAAATCTAATGAAAATGACTTAAAAAATTGTGTCTTGCTTGAATGGATAGCTCTTGGTGCCTGAAAAGAAGGACCAGGTATCTTTCATCAGTTTACTGAGCATACTTTTGTCATTTACTGGGAAAACGCCAAGTTTTCTTCTAAATAGATAAAGTAAGTTTTCTACCAGAGTTAGGACTGGTGGTGTCATTTTTTCAAGAAAACAGGATACTCTTGTTTAGAATTGATAAATTAAAAAAAGGTAGAAATACGGAGGGATGGGAGATGAAAATCAAAACCACCTACTGATCAACAGAATATAAAGGAACTTAGTGTGTGAAATTAAAGTTAATCCCTATTTCTTGACCTAAGATGACTATTCTTAAGTTTGGTAACAATGTTATTCATGTGCATTGTTATGCTGAAGTAATTTCTGTAATAAATTGTCAAAGAATCTGGTAAAGTTTTTAAAGAGCAATACAGTTCTTTAGAAAACTGATAGAAAAGTGTACATCTTAATCTAAATACGTATGTCTAAGGCTGTAGCTTCAGTGGGTGTGTCTAATGTGGAATGAATGCTAGTGTTTTTTTTCTGAAGTGTGAAGAGCTCTTTCGTATAAGTAATTAAATGTTCAGATACAAGATTGCACCCCTATGTCACTCTTACTTTGTTGCCATAAAATGAAAATAAATGTTAAATGAGAGTGTTCCAGTGCATCAGTAGTAAAATAACTGAGTGCCAATAAGGAGCCTGAACTTAGAGCTCACTGGTTTGATACGCTGTTATTCAGAGCTGTACAGGCAAAATAATAAAAACCTGTAATGAAGGTACAATTACTGCTTTGGGTAATTGCTGTCTTCAGAATAATCCTTTTATTCTTAAAATCTTCAACCAGCATTCCCTTACTGAACCCTGTAAAATGATGTGATGAAATGGCTCTATATTTAGGGACATTAAAGGAATAAAGAGATACGTTTGTTTATTTCAACATCTGTTAAAGTGTTAACTACTATAACTAGGCAGATGAAAACATTAACTTTAATTCAAAACTTTTTTGAGAGAATTTAAAACCTGTTATCTTTCTGTTGGAAATACTAGCCTCCCTGCATGGGCGTAAGTTCATTTTCAAGATCAGTTGAATTCTCTTAGTGTTTGACGGGATTTTTCTGTGTGTGTGATAGGCCTTCCATGGACAAGTCTGTGATGCCATGGAATTCTGCTAAATAATAAACAGGTTGCTGATCATTAAATTATGGTTCATATTTCTCTGATGGCTCACGTGAACAAATATTTTTTCTTAGTGAATGCAAAGAATAAACAGGAACAAAAAAAAAGACTGCGAGTTCAAGATAAGTGTTGCAGGCTTTTTTTTTTTTTTTCTTTGAAGTATGTCTCTCTATGTATGCACTAAGCAAAAATGATTTTTTTAAGTCCTTTTGAACATTAAATGTTCACTCTAGTTGAATGATGTAGTATGCATTGAGATAGGTGGGCTGAAACAAATCTTTCAGTGGAAACAGTGGAGAGAGCTAGCAGTAGACTGCAAAGTTCTGTCCCAAATATGTGGGAAGCATTTGATGAGAATCTTACTGCATGAATATGATCATGAACAGTTAGTGTGAAAGCCTGAGTTCTATTCCCAGTGAAGTTTTACTTCATTCTTAACCTTATAGTGGAACAAAGATGCTTCTTGTATCCTATATATACAGGTCCATGGTTTTCAGCTCGTGATTTTTCTGAGGTTCCTGTGAGACAACGGAATATTTCTGAAGGGTCCATGAAAGGTGACAGAAAGTCTTGTTACCACTGGAGACTTGATTGCTGTCTAAGAATTCCTGTATCAATAACAATTTTTTAGAGTTTTGCAATGTGAGGAAGGCTGAAATTACTGATATAGATACTTTTCAGAGCCTTTGTCTGTTTTTCTAATACATAAACTTTTGGTTCAGGAAGCCCCAGAGCTGGAAAGGATTCGGGGAAGCTATGTATTCTTGTAAAATTTTTTTTCTTCCATAGATGTCTTCTTTTGGTCAATGGTGGAAACAGGATACTGGGCTAAACAGACCTTTTCTGTCCCAATAGAGCTGTTCATATGAGATACCTAGGTACTTTCCCAGTACAAACTATCACATATCATTGAGGGCATGAAATCGAGATACACTCTAGCTTCAGAACAGGAGTATAAAATGAAATGTAAGAGAAACTATAAAAGTAGATTTTTAAATTTTTTTTTTAATTGCTGAAAATGCGAAGAATCGACTTTTGGATGAGGTCAGTGCAATGCAGAAGCTGGTGAAAAAGCAGATGTGATAATGAGATACATCAGTAGAGGAAGATAAGCAATCTTTTCAGATAGAGTAGGAAGTGGTGAAATTGAGGAAGGGCAGTGAGGGAGGGAGGGGCTACCCTGGGCTTGCTGGGATTTAGAGAGGTGAAGGATGACTCATGGTATTGAAATTAATTTTACAGTTCTGGAATTTAACATAACATTTTACAAAATGTGTTACTGCAGCTAAGTATATTAAGCTACTAACGTTATGGCAGTACAGTGAGTAATCACTGTTGCTACAGGATGGAAGGAGATGTGTAAGAATTTTGTTATCAAAAGGTGAAAGAAAGGCCATTCAGCTTTGCCCATATAATAACACATAAAGAATCTATAACATTAACTAGACTTATACAAGGGATGCTCTCCATGTGGGCTGGAATAGGGACCACATCCATAGGGTCATGTGTTTCAACATGCTTTGGTCTTTCTGATCATTATTATGAGAAGGGAGATGCAGTCTGCACCAAGAAACAGAATCTGGCATAAGCAGAATTCCTGGGTTTGGGTTTGTTCAGGACTGCAGGTTTGGATTTGCGCGGTTCCAGGTGTGAAAAGTAGCTGTTAAATAAAAATCTGGTAGCATGAGATGAAGTATCCACTTCGTTCATTGCTTTGTATTACTTGGAATAATGCATTCAGAAAGCTTCTTCCATAAAAAAAATAAGCCTAAAGCTTTACTAATCCATTATACCAGTCATTCTAAAGCATTTGTGTTAAATCAGCATTAATTCACACTGAATTTTTTTAAGGTTGTCGGGGTCTTATTTGAAACTCACTTGTCCACTTTTAACGTTTTAACAGACCTTGCAAAATGTGCAAGGTGAAACATACGTTCATGTTTCCATTTCTGTTCTGAAAAGGAACTTTACAGTTCAAAGCGGAATTGCTAATGTGGCTGACGTTGAGGAGGTTTGGCCTGAAAAACTATCGTTTTCATATGTGAAGTGTCTTTGAGCAATACTGCACATAGAATACAAATAGACAGTGAGCTGAGGAAATAATTCTCCAGCTGCAGCTTATATTTGAGAGTACTGCTTTTTAAATGTCATGCCATTGGTCCAGGAAGAGAATTTAGACCTCATCTTGAAAAAAATCACAAATTACTAATTTACTGTAGTATTTCTAGTCTTGTGAGATAAGTTCTTAAATATTTTACTGAACGGCTGTTAACATAACATTCAAAAAGACTGAGGTACACACACATACTTGAGTATATGTATGCATGTTATAGATAGAATAAATATCTTGTGTATTATTTATATATAAATAATTGTTTATATATAAATAAAATATGTTTAAGTATATATATGCAGGTATAGACATGCATGTATATAATAAATTATATAAAGTATTATATTATTCCTGTACAAGTAATATAATACTTTAATAGTATTATTAGTATAGGAATGTTTATAGGATAATGTAGTCTATTTATACACATACACACATAAACATATATAAAATCCCCTTTGATAACCAAAGGGAACTGAAATGACTCTTGATTCAAAGGGATCTTATTGCAAGGCAATGGAAGTAAAGACCAAGTCAAAGGTAACAAACTAAAAGTTTACTAGGAAGCGTGTCTGAGATGCCTACTAGGCAAGGTTTGTTTCCCCCCACACCATCAAAGCCCCAGGTTACTTAATATTCAAAGGAGTGATTGGTCGTGTAGCGGAAGGAACAAACCTAAAGCTGCCAAAGCCAACAGGCAAAGTGGAAAGAGATGTTGATAACAGTGCTAAAGGCTGCAAACAGATCGAGGAGTGTGCATCGCTGAGTTAGGATGGAAGTTTAGTTGCAAGTCTTGATAAAGGAATGCTAGATTGGACAGATAATAGTTAGGGAAAGAAAGCTTAACATTTCTTGGGCTTTAGAGAGATTGAGGCATCAATAGTAATTATTTAAGTGACAAAACTGGAACAGAGTTCTTGGATGGTTCTATCTGTATGAGTCAATTGGAGTATTTATAGAAAAAGAACATTACTAAGTTCATTTTTTTTTTTTTATTTTGCTTCTGTAAAACGTCATAGCTTTCTGTGCAACCATCAAAATATACAGTGACAAAGTGATTGCATTTAGCATTCTTTATTTCTGATAAGTTTCTGTGTCTGCATCAGAGACCTTGGGTGGACAGAAAGAACTCAAACGAGAAAAGCTCACTGAGTGTTCGGTACTACATGCGAGTTACAAGTTTGTTTGCTTTTGATATATAATATGCCTGAATCTAGAATGTGTCTTTGTAAATAAATAAAACCAAGATAAAGTTTCCTTCTCCTTTGACAAGCAAGTCACATGCTCCTGCATTTTAGCCTTCACAGCTTCAGCACACTTCAGCACTGTTGCGTAAGATCCCTTTCCAGAATATACAGTCAAAGCCGCCATCAGTTCTGGGTAGGCTTGAAAACTGTAATGTTTATGTCATTGGGGTGCCATGGTAGAGGCCAGGAAGTTAAATAATTAATCCAAACCAGCTCTGCTCCACTCAGAATTCTGTTAGTTTATGCCCTAAAAATCAAGAGGATTTCGTTTCAAAAGTCAGCTGTGTTTAATTTGGACTGTTGGATTCTCTTACTGTTAATAAATTTATTTATACTAACTTTAAAAAGGCACATTCTTTTAAAACTTATATTTATGTTGCATATTAGATATTTAATGTTGCTGCCTACTGTAAGGAATTGAGTTTTACTCATTCTTACTTCTGTTGACAAGTGATTCCCTGGTCTTGAAAATCCCGGCTACAGGATCTCAGAAAATACAGCTTCTGAAATGTCATCACCCAGTAGCAATTGCCCACACTTGGAATCAGTCGGTGAGATAACAAAAGAGGAATTGATACAGAAATCTCATGTGAGTTGTAGCACCTTGCTTTCTTCTTATCACAGTTAACTCTGGTCACTTATTTTAGCTACATATTTTGTCATGTATTATTAGTTATAAGATGCGCTTAAGTGTTAAGCATGGGTAAAATCTTCCGTACTGGAATAGTAAGGTTTAAATGAAGTACAGGACGAATTATGGACTTGATAAAACTGAAAAACTGTTTTTCAGTACTTAAAAAGTACCTTTCCCAGCAGTTTTTTCCAAAGCAATAGATGTTTTAATGGAAATGCTAGTTAAGAGTTAGCATATAACACCAAGCTGAACTTCATTTTCAGACACTGCCATTGTAAGAGTTATTTGGAATATTAATGTAATATAGTATAACTGGCTTGACTTCAAGTAGAAACTAACAAACAAATTTATGCCTAAGTTTTTCTTGGAGAACAGTTCACTTTTAGATGGAGGAGCCACAGTCTGAGAAACTGCCCATACCTGAACTCATGGTTTCCAGCTCATATTAATAAATAGAACAAAGATCTTGTAATGCATTTTCGTAGCTGGGAGGTGATGAAAAGCCAAACCTTTTCTGTCCATGGTGCTAAATTTCTTTATCTTAAAAGTGTAACAGTTAATTTCCTGCTGGTGCTGGGTATAGCATTTCTCTAATGTATCTTTTTTTGTAAACCTTTGTGGGTAGTGCTGACTGTCTGCAAACAGGGATACGCAGTTATTACAAGTTCTATCACTTTCATTTCTTTTTATGCTAAATTTATAGCAAAGACTAATTTTGAGGATTTTATGATAATGTGATATGATATATGTTTATGCTTTATTTAGAAGAACAGGTTTTGTTTTAAGATAAAAACTCAAGAGATCGATCCAAGGTTTTGCTAGAAAAATATGCTGTTCTTAAGATCATGTGAAGCAAAACAAAAATTGGGTTCGTTACCAACACATCCTTTTTCTTGTCTTAAATTTATTCAGCTGATACTGAGCTTTACAGTTTTTTTTCTTGTTTTGTCTTAAAGTTGTGGTTTACTGGTGAAAGTAAATGAAATAATACTTTGCTTGTGTGTTTAACTTTTTAATAGGGCACTTGTCAGGACTGTAAAGTCAGAGGACCCAACCTTTGGGCATGCTTAGAGGTAAGTCGTTCTGTTGTTCCATAGTAAGGTCCTTTTCTAGTAATCTGTAGATAAAGTTGGTAGTATTTTTTTAAGAAACAACTATAATGAAGTTCTTTAGCTTCTTTAAGTTATTATTTAAAAGCAAAACATCTTATACAGTTTTCTTTTTTTAAAATTATTTACCCTCTATCAAGTACATATTTCTTATAATTTAAGAACAATGTGTTTAAAATGAGATTTTTTGGGGTAAGAAGCTAGTGCACTAAGGTTTCTCCTTGAGTTATGGTATTTTTTTAGTTCTTAAGATTTTTTTTTTTTAATTAAATCTTTTCCCCAGGTCTGTAGATCTGAAAAATAATATATTATTCCTGAATTAATTAAGTTACTTTTTGTAAGTCTGTCTTAGCATTTATAGTAATAACATCTAGCAGTAAATGCTAACGTTTTACAGCATAAAAATCCATACTCTAACTTTTTTATTCTTAAGCAAAACAAAGAAAAAAACTTATTTTGAAACTTGTAGAAGCTTGTATAAACATTCTTCAAACTTCATACAAATTTTGTACAGTCTTTACACTGGATATAGTTCTTTCTTAAATATGCTTTTGCCTTACTCTTCTTTCTTACTGTCTACAGAAACCATAATTTTCAGTGTATTTAAAAAAAAAAAAAGGCTCTGAAAATGTTGATTCTGATTGATCTATGATACCAAGAGGAAAGTATGTAGCTAATTTAGTTTTTTAAATGCCTCTGTTTCCAGAGATTGAAATTTTGCTCTGTAGGCTTGACTTCATTTCTTGGCAACCTTTGTCTAAGTCCTGTCAGGAAGATACTTAGGCTGAGATGCCAATATTTAGGTCTATATATGACTTTTTTTTAAAAATCTACTTCATTAGTTTCCTTTTAAGTGGATTATGGTAACAGTTAAGAGATCAGATTACTTTGCTCCTTCTAGCAATAAGAGAGAGAAATGAAAGGGAAAGAAACAGTGTTTAATGTCTTTTTGTTAGATGGCTTGAAGTTTAATTACATATAAAAACCCTCTTGGGGGTAGGAAGAGGTGTTCAGGGATGAATCAGCCTGGCAGGTGGGGAAATGCTGTGAAGCTTAAAACATGTTTTTTATTTCTCATTTAGAGCTCTTAAACTGTTATTGAAAAACTCAATTTCATACCAACATTTCCATAGGAGAGTTTTGTAATTGCCGTAGGACACTTAGTATCATGCTGTGATGTATCTCCTCTTGGATGAATTGGCATCTTGCCTTCACCTTTTTCAGTAGAAAAACATGGTGAGATCCCAGCATGTTAACTATCTGTAACTTAACAAATATCTGTGATTATTTAATACAGAAAATCGACTGTGTTCAGCTGCTATTTGATTGTATAAATTAACGTGCTTAGAGAGTTATACAGATGACATGCTCTTATGTGATTGTCTTGACTTATGCAAATGAGTAATTAATGAAAATAGCTTGAAGATTGGCAGCTGCAAGATTCCACACTCAGCCAAATATGTTTTGCAATTAGCACAATTAAAATCAACAATTATTTCGCATGTTATAACTAGACTGTTGTAAGTACTTAAGCATATAGTGCTGGAAACTCTTATTTAAAGGTGAAAAAAACCTAATTAATTGTGAAGTAATAATCTGATAAATAGGCACTGCAGATAGGGACCTACAGGCATTTTTTTATAAATGTGTCGTGTTCCAAGGCTGTTGCAATCAGTATTTCAGACACTGGGTTAACTTCATGTTTTCTGTAACAACCTCTACCAAATCATGAATTGTAAAAAACACATGTTGACCTTATTCTGAATAAATATATCAAAATGGCCAAAAAATTATATTGCAGACACATTAAATGTCTAACCATGCCCACCAGTGAGAGGAATTGAGTTAAATCTTGCAGCATTCTTATTTGCTTTAGGTGATACTTACTTTAACACTTACTGTGCATGTCTCTTGGTTTGTGTAAGGTTCTGCAAGTTTGAAATTTGAATGAATTTTAAAGGGACTGGCAGTATATTCCTATTCTGTAAACCTGTTTGACACGACTTTTTAATTCTGTATACTTCTTATCTTGCTCAACAGAACAGATGTACATATGTTGGCTGTGGTGAATCCCACGTTGATCACAGTACCACCCATTCCCAGGTATGTGTGTTTGCTTGTAATACAGTTACTTGAAGCAGTGAAGTAGAGTTAGAGAACTTTTTTTACTCATTTTAGTCAAGTCAACAACCTGTGTTAGCATAACTGTTTGGAAGTTTGATTAGTTATGATTGTTTTTCATCTATAGAAGCAGGTCTTAATAATTTAGGTATATGTGAATTTACAGTCTTTATGCAGCTGCATAATTATTTATGTAATTCTGACATTATTGTGCTCCTTAAAAGAACATGATGAAAATTAAAAAAACAACACCAATTACTGGTGTTTTCCAAGATGCATGGACAAAAGATTTCTTGAGTACTTCAGTTCATGTGTAGTACTTCACTACTTTAGTCTAACTTTTTAGGATTGTGGCTGCCTGATGGATAAGAGGAAGGAAGTTGGATTAATGAAGATGAGAGCTGAACAGATGTAAGATAGGAAGTATAAATTACCAGAAACAAGTGCTTTGTTTCTGCATTATGCTCCCTGTTCCAGCGGCTACAGATGAAGAACCTGTAGACTGAGCTGAGCATATCCTTTCCTGCTATGTCCTGATTTTGGATCCAGCTTGGTAGGAGCAGTGGAGTGTGTGCACTGTGTTCCCCAGCATGCCAAGTTCTGGCAAGGTTGGACAGCTTGAATGCATCTGTTCGGGTCTTAAACTCACTGTCTGTTCTGTGCACACACATGTACAAGTGGAACACTTGCCAAAATGAAGCAAATGAGATATATCATTCTCTTTTAACAAATATACTGGGGACGGAGGGATGGCAGTTTTATTAACATATTTCAGAATTGCTGACTTTCCAATTAAATTATATTTTTGCCACCAATTTACAGTTTGTCTGTCAGAAAACACATCTAAGGTTCCACACTGAGCAATTCTTGGTCCCTAAAAATACTAAAAAAACCCCCTGGTGAATATTAAAATGAACAAGTAGTGTATACCAGGGTTTTATAAGAAGTATGCTTTATGACTGCATTTTACTACCTCTCCTAGTTCGTTTTTTTTGAAGCAGGGCCTTGAGAGGAGTGCATATTTATACAAATCAATAGTACATTAATATAAATCTATATAAATACAAAATTTTTTGCCCGCTATTTAAGCTGAACCACAGTTCTAAAGCCTTTACAATAGAGGTATAAATGAGCTGCTTGTAGTGCAATTGAGGAACAGATGGTCCCTGAATTTCTTGCCTACAATTTTATACCTCTTGGCTTTCTATGGTAGTTTGTTCCTGCTTTACATGATGTTTTAGCAATGTTACGTGCTTGCCAGGTAAGAGAAAAGGAATGGATAGTTGCTTGCTGTCAGTGACATCTTTGTCTTGATTTTCTTGTTACTTAATTTCTGGATTTTTTTTTTTTCCCCAGTAAAAATAAACTCACTAAAATGAGAGAAACGAGGTTGACATGAATCAGTTTTTCTGCTTACTCTAATTTCCACCAGCAAGGCTCCCTGTACTGCAAATAATCATGTTCATTGTGTCCACTTCAAGAAAATGCATAAGACGTTGCTCTGGAGACTTCTCATTATTTATGCAGCTGAATGCATAATCAAGCATATTCTCATGATTAAAATTGTCTGAGATATTTATGTAATCTGATGGTTTTTAGTAGGGGGAAGGCTACTTAATGAAATAGTAGCCCACAGTTTGTATTAAAAACATTGTTCTTGTACAAGGCCTTATGAAGTGAGGGGAGGAGGCACTTGGGCGTCCTGCAGCTGTTATAGTATTTTCCTAATTTTTAGCAAATCTCTCATTGTCTATAAAGCTGGCTGGTGCGGACATATAAGGAAGAAATACAGGAAGGATTGGTGGAAATATTTGGAGGTTGATAGCAGGTGTGTACACAATCATACAATAAGCAAAGAAGTTAAAAAAAGGATGAAGATTAGAACAGTAAAAATATTCTCCATCTGTCAAATTTTTATATTGCTTCACACTATGAAGCTGTCAACAAAAGAACTGAGTCTAGGATGTTTGTTTTGATATGAACACTTCTTGCTGTAGCTGAACTAAAAATCTTACCATACTCTTCTGATTGATTGTTAAATAGCTTGAATTTCCTACAGCAAACCAGTAGAAATAAACACTGCCCTTACGGTAGAGGAGGCGGCTGCCATCATGACCAATAGCAAGCATTCCTGGAAAATTGGTTTGTTGTGAATTGTAACACTTTTGAGAACAGACTTTCTTCTTATTTTTGTAATTACACAGAGGCATGTCAGATATGACAATGGCTTAGATTCTGATTGTACCTTGTTGCTAATTTGAGTGACTTGTACTAAAAATGCGTGTTGGATAGTTTGTGCTAAAATTTCAGTAATTGAATTGCTATTTTTTAATATTCTAACATATTTGTTTCATTGTTGATAGATCTAAAATTTTAATACTTCTGTTCTAGCTTGCATGTAGCAGTATTTAGTTATTCAAAATTTTGGAATCACATTTCTGGTTTTTGTTCTGTTTTAGGAGACAAAACACTGTCTAACTGTCAACCTTACTACACTCCGTGTTTGGTGTTATGCCTGCAGTAAGGAAGTATTCCTGGATAGAAAATTAGGAACTCATTCTCCACTGCCAAATGCAAGACTGTCTCACCAAGCACAAGAAAATAGTGTGCAGGTATTTTTTAACCCAATGAAACAAAGGCCGCTGTAGCTTTGCAGTAAACATTGTGTCTTCTCTCAAGTGAGAGGCTGACTTTTCCTCCTTTCTTGTGGCTGAACTTTCTATTAATTTCTCTCTATTTTTATAAAATCTCTTTAAAAATCAGTGCCCATCTTCTATGTTCTGTCTCTGTGTACTGCATGCTTCCTAAGAATGCTTTTTTCATCTTATTGTCTAATTGTAATCTACAATAAACTGTAAGGTACAGAAAAAGCACAGGGTTAAATTTAAGGTTACAAGATTGAAGTAGTTCACTTGTGCTTCCCCATTCTGTCAGCTCTTGAAAATGTTATTTACAAAACTCATTACAGTAATTGCTGGCTAACTTTCAGGGAGCAGCAGAATGCCTTAGTACGTGTTTATGGATACTTGCTTGAGATACAAATTCATTCATACAAGCACAGTACTTTTAGATAAATATATGCTAATTGTTAACCTCATATAGGTAGTAACACAAGACACTTAAAGGGATTCCTATAACTTAGTTTCTGAGGTTTAAACATGTCTAGTTTTCAGTTTTGATAAATGACTGGAAAGGTCTTGATTTTTGTGTATGTGTGGGGGAAGTTTTTTCCAGTGGGCTGGAAACACTGCAACACAAACAAACACACAAACACTCCTGAACAGTTAATAATATAACTACTATGCAAGAATTTACTAAGAAGGTAGTAGTAACCTGTGTATATTCTATGTATATGTGTAATTTTGGTGTAGAATGACAAATACATTGTGTTAGATTCATGTGGAAAAATATGTATCAAACTAGAAATCAGGGGAGTGCTGTTAGTGTTCTATGGCAGTTAGGATTGCCAAGGAGTATAAATATGCCAAGGAGAAAAATATGGCCAGTATCTGGGAAGTTCATAATAGTCAAGTAAAACACAGGCTTAAGATTGTAGTGTTTTATATGATTATAGCATCAAAGACAAGACTTTATAAAAGTGCTTAGCTGTTCCTAACTCCACATTTGTTAACAAATAACATAGTAGCTGAAGAGTAAGATAATGAGTAAAGCATTAGCTAGTATTGGAGACAAGTTAGAGGAAGCAAATGAGCAAAGTTATACAGAGACGTTATACAGAGAATTTTGAAGTATGCTATTTGCTTGTCTTGTTTTTCTGCAATTTCAACAAGGTTTGTTTAGATTTGGTTTGTTGTTTTGTTATCTTGTGGTTACATTAGTCTTTACTGGCATCAGTACTGTTGGCTCTGATAATATCTTTTCTAGGTAAGCGTTGTCTTGGAGAAACTTATGCTGCAATTTCTGAAGTATAATTGTTTGGCGTAATGCATGTATCTGAAAAAAAGGTGTTATTTCTTTATTGTATATTTAATGTACTTACATAAAAATGACAGGTAACTTGGTTGAAACTGACACAAGTACAACTATAGTATTTCTAAAATTGTTTTGCTTGAGGCTGTGGTGGATTGACCCTGACTGGATGCCAGGTGCCCACCAAAGCTGCACTGTCACTCCCCCTCTCCTCAGCTGGACAGAGGGAGACAAAATATAACAAAAGGCTCATGGGTTGAGATGAGGGCAGGGAGCGATCATTCACCAATTACAGTCATGGGAAAAACAGACTTGACTTGGGGAAAATTAACTTAATTTATTGCCAATCAAACCAGAGTAGGGTAATGAGAAATAAAACCAAATCTTAAAACACCTTCCCCCCACCTCTCCCTTCTTCCCAGGCACAGCTTCACTCCTGAATTCTCTACCTCCCCTCCCCAGCCACACAGGGGGACAGTGAGTGGGGGTTACAGTCAGTTTGTCACATGTTGTCTCTGCTGCTCCTTCCTCCTCAGGGGCAGGACTCCTCACTCTTCCTCTGCTCCAGCATGGGGTCCTTCCCATGGGAGACAGTCCTCCATGAACTTCTCCAATGTGAGCCCTTCCCACGGGCTGCAGTTCTTCATGAACTGCTCCAGCGTGGGTCCTTCCCAGGGGCTGCAGTCCTTCAGGCACAGACGGCTCCAGCGTGGGTCCTCTGCGGGGTCACAAGTCCTGCCAGCAAACCCGCTTCGGCCTGGGCTCCTCTCTTCGCAGGGCCACAGGTCCTGCCAGGAGCCTGTTCCAGTGCAGGCTTACCACAGGGTCACAGCCTCCTTCAGGCATCCACCTGCTCCGGCGTGGGGTCCTCCCTGGGCTGCAGGTGGAGATCTGCTCCACCGTGGGCCTCCCTGGGCTGCAGGGGGACAGCCTGCCTCACCGTGGTCTTCCCCACGGGCTGCAGGGGAATCTCTGCTCCGGCGTCTGGAGCACCTCCTCCCCCTCCTTCTTCACTGACCTGGGTGTATGCGGAGCTGTTTTTCTCACGTGTTCTCACTCCGCTCTCCAGCTGCAGTTTCTGTGCTGCAGCAACTTTTTTTTTCCCTTCTTAAATGTTATTCCAGAGGTGCTACCACTGTTGCTGATGGGCTCGGCCTTGGTCAGCGGCAGGTCCGTCTTGGAGCTGGCTGGCATTGGCTGTATCAGACAGGGGAAGCTTCTAGCAGCTTCTCACAAAAGTCACGTCTGTAGCCCCCTCTGCTACCAAAACCTTGCCACAGAAACCCAATACAGAGGTGTAGAGCTATGGAAGAGATACCATGATGCACAGGTTGGACAGAAAGATGGGCACTTTTTCAATGTATGTAGAGAGGAAATATCCTTTTAATATTTTCCACTTCAGAGTTTAACATTTAATACAAATGTAATCTGATCATTTTCTCATAAAATGCCAGTGGTTCAGTTGGAATAGTACCATTTGAATATTTTTAATTTTTTTTAATTTCTGTTGTCCAGAAATTCTGGTGACTTGATATAAAGCTGGGTTCAGACTTCTGAACTTCTGTTCTGTTATACTTCCCCTTTTTCTTGGAAGAGTAAACCAGGTTATAATATACACAAAAATTGGTAGAACTTACAAAGTCTGTCAAACATTTTGTTTAGAATTTTTATTTATGTGCTTACAAAAAGAGTTTGTCATGTAATAAATGTCTGCCTGCCTAATACTTTGTTTTTTCTATTTGTACAATTTGCTTCCAACAGTTTAATTTGTCTTTGTTAAATGTAGTGAGCCATCTGGTGGCATATAAAAAACATGTACACTAACTTTTATGTGATGACTACTGTGTTAGCTTTTCAGTGCTGGCTTACGGCTTGTTATCCAAGGGAAAGAAATACTATAACTTGCTTTGTTTTGATTCTTCAGATGTTGCCATAAAATCATGCAATGTTGTCACAGCTAATCTGAAAACAAAAACGTGGGGTTTTCTTAGTAGACTTTATCAGGGTAGTTGTGGAATCCTATTATTCTCAATTTATGTGCAGTGAGATTTCAAAATAATTTTCAATTTCTAGATTTGTTGGTGAATTATACATAAGCTTAATTAAGAGGAAAATTGATAAATAAAAGTGAATATACTTTTTTCTTTTTCTCCTTATAAGGATTTTAAAATACCTAGTAATCCCACACTGAAGATTCCGCTAGCAGCTGTATTTGATGACTTAGATATAGAAGTGGAAGAAGACGAGTTAAAGACTAGAGGTAATAAAAGCAAAATGTAGCGCTTTATTGTCCTTTATGGCATGTGCATGTCTCCAAGTCTGTTCTCCAGCTATATACTTGTTCTCTTCTAAGTGGAACTGTTTCCTATCCTGCTCCAACTAAGACCTTTATTTTTAGTTTCACCTTTATTGCAGCAATCTTTCCTTACCTTCAGAGCAGAGACTGCAATGATAAATGTAGTGCACCCATGCAAGCAGCAACAAAAATAAGAAAGCATGTTGGAGTAATGTTTAGAGTAACTGGTGTTCTAGCCACTCTGGTAAACGTGTTTTTTTCTCAAATCTGTTCTAATGTTTTCTTCTGTCCTAAAAGGCTCCTGATTTGAATGCTTTCCTGCATTTTGGGTAACCTTTTCTGAGCCTGTAGTACCCCAGTATGGTTTTTTGGGTTTTTTTGTTTTTTCCTTTTCAGTAATGGATTTTATGCACTGCCAAACTTCTGGTATAAAAGGTTACCACACCCTAATATTAAACTATTGTAAAGATGAAAATGAGAGTGGATGAAACCCTAAACAGTGAAGCCTTAATTCCTCATTTCATAAGAGAATATAATAATTATTATTGTTTACAAGTCTCAAATTGGTATTGATAATTTTAAAAAGGATATGTGTATTTGTTAGTAAAGAAAGTATTTTTAACTATCATTTTCTCAGAAAAGTCTGACCAGCAGATTGTTAAGCTGTTGGGTTTGAGATGCCAATGCATATGTCAAAGCAGTTTGTTTCCTGTCAGTGATGATAAAAGAGTTATTCTAATTTATGGGTCTCATTTCTCCTTTACTCATTTACTACCAGCTTTCCCTCTCCTAAGTCTGCTGGCATTGGGCAAAAAACCTACTTTGCCCCTTCTGTTGTCTGGCATGGTCTTTCTGCATATGTCATCAGTCCACTAATTTGCCATCTGCCCAGTTAGTTTATCCTACCAATGTGTGTATTTGTGTATCTTCTTGTCCTATTAATATTTTTGGGAATGTAGCTTGTATAGAAATAATATACAAGTAGAATTGCATTAAAGTTCCCAGTAATATTGATGTGACTGTGTTAATACACTTCTCAAATTTAAAGGAAAAACTTCTCTAGCTCCATTTTAACTTTGTTTTTAAAATTCTTTTTGAAATGCTTTTGATGGAGCAAACATTAGAATATACCTTTGCAAGAAAAGAAGTCTATTCAAAAACGTTACTTGCAACAGTGCAAGCTGCAAAACTGCAGTGAGAGAATCTTCCTGATAGATCTTCTGCTGTTATAAAATTTAAAAAAAAAATTTAAAAATCCTATGACTGTTATTACTTTCCAATTTCAGTAAAAATGACTGTCATTTTTGTAGCAGAAATTGGAAGGGCAGAAAGCAGGTTCAGATGTGGGAAGCAAGACTATATTTCCATTCAGACAGGTAGAAAAACCTTTTAAAACTTGAAAATGAATTTCTGTGTATTAGAAAATTCAACTGAAGTGACCAAACTTTTTTTTTTTTAGATGTAAAAGGATTTTCTTAGTAATATTTTTCTGCCACAGACTAAGATGATCGGGGTAGTTCCTGTACTTCAAAGACTGCGTAGAGCCAATGGTGTTGATTGCTGAATATTTTAAGTTTTACAGTCTTACTGATTCTTTGCTTATAAATGTTACTGTTTTCTCATACAAAAGCAATTTTTTTTAAAAATTAATTACTTCATTAATTTAACACTTTAGTAGCTATGAATAGCAAGTGTTTCAGATTAATTTTTTTAAATTGAGATGATATAGTCATTACAACTTGTTTAAACAGCCTCTCCTCAAATATTTAGAGACCATTTTTCATTACTCCATAAACACTGAAAGAATATATGTTAATTGTTACTTTTATGTGTGTGGAAAAACTATATGTGTATATTAGTAAAGAAAGTAAACAATCTGGGCTTGAAAATAAATTCTGTGGGGAAGTCTAAACTGAGCAGTCTGTGTATAAAAATAAGGGTATATAATTGGCATAGAAAAAGACTGATTGTAGGTAATTATAATTCTGATTCTGGGATAATTGTATGCTGAATAGGTTTTGAATGTTTAGCATAATCTGACTACTAGCATGAACTTGAGACAGAAGAATGAAATCTTCCTTGAGAAGCTTTTAGTACAGCAATTAACAGTTACAAATGCAGCATAGCAACAACTTAACTGAACAGGTAAATCATTAAGTTCAAGTAAAAAAAAAATTGATAAACATTTTAAATTACAACCTGCAGCTGTCATAAAACATCAAAAGTTAGTAAGATGCAATACAATCTACTTGTCTGAAGTGTTTTCGTCAGCCAAAATCAAAACACTTGATTACTACTTCTAGTTAGTTAGTATTCCTTTAGGAGTCCTATGTTTCTTTTAGTTACAACTCTGCATTATAATTGGCATCAGAAGTGTTACACGAGTATTTTAATTACTACATATTTTTTAGGAAGTATTTTCCTTAATATGTCTTGTATTGGATTAACAGACTTGCTGAATATTCATTCTGTTTTTCAGGTCTAACAGGATTAAAAAATATTGGAAACACTTGTTACATGAATGCAGCTTTACAAGCTCTTTCCAACTGGTAAGGAAAATGATTGTAAATGTAATTTTATATTTGCTTTATACGCGCATTTTCTCAGGATAGACTTAAGGATTTTGAAGGGCTGCACTACCATGGAAGAAGACATATATTTGTTAAATCTCAGTCTTATATACTACAAACAATTGTGTTGGTGATAGGAGAAAAAAAAATATTATGGTATATGAGCTGCTCAGCTTTTTCCCTTTTTCATTCTAATTCCTCACTGTCCTAAATAAAAATATATGCAGCTCTAGAAATTAGAAGAAAATATGATAAAAGCTATTAAATTTGTGCATTGTTTTTTCTCCTGCTACAGAATAAATAAAAGAAAATGCATAAGAATAAACCCTAATTAAAAAGAAGTGATATGTTAAGATCAAAAGGTCCAAATTCAGCCCTTACAAACAGTGCATCTGGGACATTCTATGCTAAATCATCCTAGGAATGGCTAGAATACAAAATCTTGTCATCCCGTGGGGGTACCAGACAAGTTCACAAAGGAGAAAGCTACAAAAGCTGAAGAGAGAAAAACACTATCCAACTCTAAAGTTTCTTGCACTAGAAATGGTTAGGAGGGGACAATACTTGAGCATATATCATATATGCTTACTGTATGCATCTGCTTTTGGCTGCAGTCCAAGGCAGGATACAGGGCTAAGTAGACCTCACTGAGATCCTTTGCTGAGGGAGAGAACTGCGGGAAATCTCTCTAGAAGGTAAAGAAGTGGACAAGGCCTCTAATCATGAGGAAATGATTCTGTTGAGAAATGCCAGATTTTGAAAGTATGCTGGGATATCTCCTTTTTTGGATAAAAATGGGTCCAATCTGTATGAGGGGATTGTGACTTCAAAAGGGAGGTTGAAGGGAGCGAAGTGAGAGAGTATGTGAGTTGGCAACACTACATGAAGCAAACAGATAAATAATCATTTAAGTGTAAATTATTTACCTACAAACATCATGTGGTGGCACTATTGGATTCTAAAGAAAAGAAGATTTAGGATGCTATTTATGGATTGGGCTTATGGTGATTGTTGCTGTAGTGGTACTTGTGTACTTCTGTGAAGGCTAGTAGGAATTACCTTGAATTTGAATCCCATTAGACAATTCTGGTGCTTTAACAAATGTCAGAATACGTTTGAGGAGCAGTGTTGCTGTACTGCTGAAGTTGTCCTACTAGGAAGTGTTTGGTTGCGGTATTTAAGGATGTGTAGGAAATGGAATTGTTCAATTACATAATAATATTACTCTTTTTTTTTTTTTTTCTTGCCCTTAAATAATCTTGTATGAAATGTAGATTTCTTCTTGTATTTTAACCTGAAACATCTTGAAAAAAATCCTATTTTCTTCTTTTTAATCAGCCCACCTTTGACACACTTTTTTCTTGACTGTGGAGGCTTAGCCCGAACAGATAAGAAACCAGCAATTTGTAAAAGTTACCTCAAGCTGATGACGGAACTCTGGCACAAAAGCAGGTATTGCATCATTTTGGTGATGAAGTGATTATAAATAAACTCCAGAGTCATGAAGGCTGCATTAATCTGTCCTAGGTTTCTAATTTTTATTTTATGTCTATCAATTAAGAAAGGAAAGACTAACTTGGAGGATTTAAACAGTCCTCGTAACCTGTTCTTTTCCATAGCTACCAAAGATAGGACAAATAAGTGATGTAAATTGTAGTAAAGGAAGGTCTGACAAGAAATAGATGATAAACACTATAAAAAGTAGCATTAAGCTTTTAGAAATAAGTCTTTATCTGCCAGAAATTCATTTAAAATGTTTAACTACTTTATCCCCTGTGTCCTTCATTCTGTATCAATGTTTTATCAATTTCTGTTATTTCATTATGTGCAATTACTGTTACCTCTAAGAAAGTACTTCAAAATACAAGTACGAAGGTAAAGAAGCAGTAATTGTGCATAGTGCCAAGAGTACGTCTGATTTGTCATCTGATTCTCTGACAAGAAATGTGGCATAAAAGGCCTGATTCAGTCTCTGTTTCTGTTGGATGACAGATTTAAAAAGAATTGTATAGTTAGTGATTCAATACCAATATTACATTTGGTTAAGATTAGTATTATTGGTGTTAGATGTGTTATAGTTCAGTTGCAGGTAAAATTAATGATCCCAGTAAAGGCAGAAAATTCCACTTAAATGCTTGCTTTTTTTATGTATATTTATGTATTTAAAACTTTTTTTCTTTAGGCCTGGTTCTGTTGTTCCTACTGGTTTATTTCAAGGAATTAAAACTGTTAATCCAACATTTCGAGGCTACTCTCAACAGGTAAAACCTTCTGATGTCTTTTAAATCTGCCTTAGCCGTAAAGTTATGTCTTTTTTTTAAGCCTAATGCTTAAGATACCATGCTTCCTATATTTGTTTAAAGTAAATTCAACATAAACTTTAGTTTATTTGCTTCAAATGTAGATCATCTTAAATGGAACCATCAACAGTTAAGTCAGGTTTTATGTATGTTTATATCAAATTCTCAGAAGCTGAAGGCCTTTCAAGAATAACTCCTTTTCCTTTTTTTCAGGAAAACTAAAATAATATGTATCTAAACCTTTTTCTTTCTGTGAAATAATGCTGCTAATATTTGAGCAGTCCCAGAAAACAAAGTAAAGGTATTCAAAAATAAAAAAGAATATAATCGATTTTTTTATATTCATCTACCAGTTACATTTTTTAAAAAACGAAATACACAGTATCCAATTTTCATTTAGTATCTTTGAACACACAAAAAAAAAAAATCACTGGTGTGTGTTTTGTAAGCAGTATTGTGGGAACTGTAAGTTGGTAACTTGTTAAATAGGCATGGATTATTACATAGTAAAGGCACTCTTCAGCTGATCCTTCATACAGTGTCTTGCTGCATTCATAGTTTGCAGTACATTATTAAAAGCTTTTGGGCTAGAGGAAAAATGTAAACCCTGTAATTAGAAAAGCTTACTAATATTTTCCAGGAATCTTCTTTTATTAAAAGAAATTTTGCTGTTTGATTTAGCATGTTTTATATTTGTGGAGTGGAGGATTAGAACACGTTTTAATGTTGAAATGCTGCATGTAGCTGTAAAGTAAATGTTTAAATAGTAATCTCAATGTTTTTTCATTTACTCATGAATTTAAGAGCCACATGAATTTCTGAAAAGTAGAAAATCAGTCTTGATAACCAAAAAGAAACCATATGAAAACTTGGTTTTTGCAGCTTTGAACACTGATGGGAATGTCTTTTTCCATGCAGAGCAACACTTAATGAGAACCTTCTTAGGTTCTGCCGGGATCACGCTTCAGTTGTATGTTTAGTAGGTTTCATGGCAACAATTAAAACAAAGCAGGTCTTTCATGACCAACACTCTCCTATTTCCCAGCCCTGCCAAGCTGAGCAGCCAGTTGGGCAGCCATGTCCAGTCTTCACGGGGGAAAAGGAAATTTGTTTGCTCAATGAAGAATGTTTATCAGTTAATTTGTGTCTTTTTTTTTTCTGTCTGTTAAAGGATTACCAGCAAATAGGCATATCAGATTTGAGTTTTGGGTAATGAAAAAAATCTGATAGTTGTAGTTTTTAAGAAAAATAATGTTTTCTAGTCAGCAGTTGTGAGCATAATAAGTAATTGCTGTGATGGATGGCAATGTTAGGCAGCAAAAATTATTATTATGAACAACCAAAATACAGAAAAGAAACTGGAAGAAAACAGAAGCAGTGGTAGTTGCCAAGAAGAGGCTATTGTTTTCTCCCGTGCTTGCTTTACTAGATATTCTTTATTGCCAGGAACCAACCTGCTCCGTGGATTGTTGAAATTTGGTGACATTTAAGATATTTCCAAACATGGATTAGACTTGTAGCAGTACTTGACAGCTCTTTGTGGAAACACTGATAGTTGAGGAATCTTGTCCAGGCTTGAGAAGAAGAATTAAAATCTTGTTGACACTATGATGCAATTGGAAAGATGGGCTAAGTAATACTTTTAAATAAAATACTTTCACGCCCAGTGAAAGCAAAGCTCTGGTTGCTTTGCTGAAGATGCTGCATGACGTTTTAAAAGACTGTCCCTAAAGCATTCCATTACCAGCAAAGCTGGATTCTGACCACACTTGGTAGTTGCTGGAGTTACATTTATCATTCGTGTAAGCTATGGGAGTATTTTTGTTAAAGTTGTTGAAATAAGCTTTTTGGAAATGTGTTTTGGAGGAAACTTGTATGATAAGATGACTTGTGACATGCAAGAAATGGATGCAGGAAACATACGTAGTCTGGAAATGAAATTTCTTTTGAACGTTAGATCTGGGACAGAGGAGTTTACCTTATTCTTCTTTAACAGCCAGCTGTATCTTTCATTTTAGTTACATGTATCATTTCCTGATATGACTTTAATATCTTCCAAATATAATGGAATAATATTGTAAAACTTGTTTAAAATCCTAGGATGCACAAGAATTTTTGCGTTGTCTAATGGATTTGCTTCATGAAGAACTTAAAGAACCAGTTGTAGAACTGGAAGATGCCCATCCTATGAGTGCTGAAGAGAGTATGGAAGAAGACAAGAGCCAGTCAGATGTAGGCTTTCAGACCTGTGAATCCTGTGGTACCTGTGATAAAACAGAAAATGATGCTATTTTCAAACCTGTCTTAGAAGATCCTGCAGAGACTACCATGTTAATTCAGGATGATGATAACAACTCAGTCACATCCAAAGACTGGCAGAAAGAAAAAGTATCAAGCAACAAGCTTAAACAAGCAAATTCTATGGAAGACTTGGAAAAAGACACAAACACTGCTTCAGAGACCACTGAATGTTTAAATAATCAAGGAACTGTCAAAGTACAGATACACAGCAGGTTCTCAGGTAGTACATTAATAATGTGCAATTGAAATAGTAGAATTCTTAGCCAGAGTATCTGTGAGAGTGGAAATGAGTTGTGGCATACAGTAGAGAGGTATAGGTCAAATAGGGTAGTTGGATTTACTTGTAAACAATGCACCTTCTTAATTTATTTTTTCAGTTTAGGGTTTTTGGATTGAATTTGAATTCCCTTGAAAAGCTAAAGATTTGTACTGGGTAAGGCTTCAGATAACCCAGAAGAGTGGGGTTTTTTGGTTTTGTTATTAACTTAAAAGGTATGTGAATTGAAATGGTGGTTCATTCCTGAATGTCCAGTGACTTGACAGTGTGGTTAAATAAATTACATGACCATTGTGTCTGTTCATTCTGCAGTAAATTTTTTGGTAGAATTTATGAAATAACGCAAATAATAATTGCAGAGTACATGAATGATGTCCACGTGAATGATGTATCTGCAGCCCAAACTTCATCATCAAATGAAGGGATGAACTCACGCTTATCAAACAGTCCTCCAAAATCGTTCTCACCGTGCTTGTCTCTGGCACCAGTCCACAAAAAAGGTATAGGCGCTTTATTTTCTCCCTCCTGGTACTGAATTGCTCTATATTACAGTTTTCAATTTTGTTGTTTCTTGCGTCTTGTGTAGCAATGCAGTGGTGGTGGTGTTAGGGTTTTTTTAATCCCCTATCCCTAGTGGGGAGAGGGAGCGTTATGTAAGCTGGACGTATGATAAGACTCCCTTTACTCTGTAAAATTCTGATTCTTCTGAAGCATGAATAGTATTTGCCTGTGCTTTGGGAGGACTTTCTCAATTGCACTGGTTTGGAAAGAGGGAAAATGTGTGAGAAGTGACTACCCCCAGAAAGGTAATGCTTTTCAGAGAACAAGCACATCGGTTCTTCAGCAGAAGTTCAGTAAGTCACCATTTTAGTCTATTAACGTTTAAGAAGCCATCTATACCGTAGATAGACTTGTAAATGCTAGCTGCTTTCTGGTTGTTACTGTCTTTGCTGTGTAAAGTATTTCTTTTAGGGTTTTCCACAGTATGATGCATTTATCAGCATCCAGAATGTTTAGACTTTTACTGCCTTTTAGATACAAGACAGAGCAGCCTTAGGGCACAAGGAACAATGTGTAATTTTTTTTTTTTCCCTTATTTGTCTAACAGTAGACTATTTTAATAAAAGCTTGTCTTTTGGAACATGCTTTTAAGGTTTGCATTAAACCAAACCAAAACAAAAAACTTCCATAACTTTAATATTGTGATCCTCTTTCGTTCAACAGGCTGTCCAGGATAAGTTCGGAAAATGTTCTTGTTATCCCTTTAATGCTTTAGCATTGATGTTGAATGACAATTTAATGATTTAAATCATTGACCTCCTTGGTTCATTTGTTCAGCATTTTTGACACTGCATCAGTACTACTGTCTCCAGTTTTGGCTTTACCATTACAGAAGGGTTTTAGACAAACTGAAGTGGGTCTATCAGAAGAGGTGCTAGGTGGCTGGAGCCTGTCATGTACAAGGAGATGTCAAGAGCTTGTTTGTTCAGCCTGGAGAAGGAAAGGCTAAAGGGGAACTGTTGCTGTCACCAGCATTTTGGGTGGTTATAGAGAAGGCAGAGCCAGACTTTTCTTGAAGCCATGCAGCAAATAGAAATGGAAGCAAGTTGCAGAAAGGAAAATTTCAATTAGATGGAAGGAAAAAAATCTTTCCAATGAGTGGCTGAATACTGGAACAGAAGCGGGAGCCCAGAGGTACCCTGAGGTTCTTGGAGATGGATATTCCAAAGTTCATCTAGGGCTTCTTTGAACATAGACTGTACCAGATGATATCCAAAGGTCTCTTCCAATCTAGACTACTGATTTTTGTCACTTCCTAATAATTTAACTCTTGGTCATCTTTACTGAGTATTGAGGGAACAGATACGTATGCAGTAGAACTGAGGTGGGGAATAGCGTGGCAGCCATTTGCAAGCTCACAAGTTGTTGTTTTTTTAATTCCCCATAATACTAGGGGAATTCCCTAGTGTGCTAAGGCTTGTGCCTGGGGGCTAATACTTAATTACAACACATCTATTCCCTTCTTCTTTTCCATTTCCCCCTTGCTGAAAGCACGTGGTATCTGTTGGGTGCCACAATTCTAAGATGCCCCTGCTTGTCAGCATCTTCCATTTCTTCCTGCTGTTTGTTAGTGTGGATAAATATACCACATCCTCCACATCACTGATAAAGAATTTAGAACCATCTTAAAACAGTTTAGTGGCAAAATAAGTGATTGAAAGGAACCTTAGAGAATTCTCGGCAAAAGGCTCTATGAGGCAGTTTGTGTCCATGATAAATAAAATATATCTGATGCATTGTGGAAAAAGAGGGTTTTTCATATTACTTCCAGTGGCCTTTCTTTCTGCTGGAGATACTTTTGAATTCAGACTGTTTTATTATTTTAGAAATCTTTCTAGGTATGGAATGATACAGAGACAATATATAATACTACTGGACAGTAAAGAGACAACAGTACTTGCTTATGGGCTAACTCTTTACGTACAAAGGAGCCTTGGGAGCTTGTGTTCTATGTGAAAGATTTATTGGAGTAATTCAGTTTCCTTCTCACTGTAATTATTTCTGTGTTTCACTGCCTATCTTGTTACTGGCTGTAAGCATTTTGGTGGAGTTTGCCTTTGGCTCTTACAAGACTTTTGAGTGGTCTCTTGGGTATATTCTGACTCCAGAAGAGGTTTTGTGGTCTTTGTTTTAGCCTACCATTCCAGTAATCTGTAGAGCCCAAGAGACTGCTTTGGTGTATTTACCTAATTAGTATTGGATTTGGGTGGGGAGCGCATGTTACTGGCTTGGAGTTTTATTTTATTTTTTGTAATAAGTTGCTGCTAAGCTGGACTCTAGTAGTACATTTAGTCTACTTCAACCCACTGTCATCGGTGTTGTGATATAGTAAGCTTGCGTATGAGCTCTTTAGCCCAACATGTTTAAAACTTCCTGGAAAGATGTGATCAAATTAAATGTCAGATGGAATGTGCCTTTTTAAGTTTATACCTTGGGGGTTTCCTGCCAAGTTGAATCTTGTAGCAGCAGGCTGTAGATTTCAAGACTGGCAGTTTGAGTTTTACTTAAACAGAGACAAAATCTTCTGGTGTTTGTCCCCCATAAACTGCTTGAGGAACCTACATGAATTGCCTGGTACTAGCAGTAATCTGGTTGTGTAATTTCTAAGAAATATTTAGTAAATATAAAACAGGACTTGACTCATAATTTAATCCTAAATATGTGTGATTTCTAATTATATTATGCGAAGTTGAAGGAAATCAGAATCCACTGTATCTTGATTTACTTTGAGCACTTTATTTTTGTCATTTTATAGTTTCAACTGTATCATCACCGAAAAGGAAGAAGCGCAAGAAGTACAGGAGTGTTATCTCTGATATATTTGATGGGACGATAGTAAGCTCAGTACAGTGCTTGACTTGTGATCGAGTGAGTAAAGAGGGGAAGTTCTAGCTTTTAATATGTTTTTTTTCCCCCAATACAAATACTTACAGCTTTACAAATAAAGTTATTCTCTGGTAACTTTATTGTTTTGTGGGAGATTTCTTCAGAAGGTCAGGTTGTTTCATACTTGTTTACTCAAATAGTAATAGCAGCTACTACCAGCACTTTGTATTTAGACTAGCTTGCATTCATTGACCTGGATATTTACTCAGAGCTGAAAATAACATTTTAAGAATTGGTTTACAGCAAGGATGGAGAAGGAGGCTTGCTTTTGAACTTCACTTAGGTATGATTAGTTTTTAGTAATGTTCTGAATATCCTAATGCGCTCCTGCTACTGTCATAAGTTCTCAGGTACATAATGTTACAAAGAAAAGTAAAAGTAGTCTAATCGTAAAGCTACAGCAGTCTTATCAGGTAGAATGAGGCTAAGAAAATTCATGTCTTTCAAAAAATCCAAGTAAAGACACTGAACTTTTACAGGTGATAATGAATTGTTAACTGTATTCTGAAGTTATCCTCTACTGCAAGATGTGGTGCAACATAGGAACAGTTGATATGTTTCCTGTGTTATTTGCTCATAGAATTACTTAGAACAGCACATGTGATCATTTAAAAAAAGTCAGTTATCTAAATATGTGTAGTGGACCACTTCAGTTTCAAAGCAAGAGTATCAAATATTGGATATCTAGATCTTTGCATTGGGGACCAGTTTCTCAACATAAGGTTTAAACCTAACCCTGGTGCATTTGCATGCCCTTACTGCTTTCCTTGTTTTAGATCTAAGAATACTGAGGCCTCAGGGTAATCTGGTAAGCAAGTTCAAAAAACAAGTAAGAATTTTTAAAGTCTGCTTGATGTTTTACTCTGTGACTGTGATCACTAAACCCAGTGTGAGAGAAAGGAAATGCACAGCTGGGTCTCTTTTGCAGCAAGTCCCGTTACATCAGGTCAAGATAATGTCAAAAGAAAAAACTGTCAAAACAGTGGGCTGAAGCTTTCTGAAACTAGCTTGTGTAACAGGAGCCTGAGGCAAAAATGATAGCACTTTGTATGACTAGTAGGAAGACAAATAATTAATAACAACTTAAAAAAAAAAGTTTCAGTGATAACAATGTGCAAGTTCACTCTAAAATGTTATTTTTTCTTCCTTTTTTTTAGAAAATGAATTTGTACATCTCCTTATTTATGATTAATTTGCTACCTAGTGGAATTTTCAACTATACAGTGACTTAGTAGTTACTGCTGAACTTTACAGAATTTAATTTAACTGCTGTTTCTTTTCAAGCTTAACTTCATTTTGTTTCATTTGTTTTTTCTTTAGCTGTCTGTAACCCTGGAGACCTTTCAGGATCTGTCCTTACCTATTCCAGGTAAGGAAGATCTTGCTAAACTCCATTCTGCAAGTCATCAGACATCTCTAGTCAAGGCAGGGTCATGTGGAGAAGCATACGCTCCCCAGGGATGGATAGCTTTTTTTATGGAATATTTCAAAAGGTAAATAATACTTACCTTGTTTTATTTATTTATGTATTTTGAAATTCCCGTTTCTGCTCTTCTGGCAGAACATTTGTTGGTTTTCTTTCTTCTCTGTCAATGATGTTTCAGGTTTGTTGTCTCATGTGTTCCTAGCTGGTTTTGGGGTCCAGTTGTAACCTTACAAGATTGTCTTGCTGCCTTTTTCGCCAGAGATGAGCTCAAGGGTAAGAGGTTAATTACATGAACATATTTCTTCTGGGTTTTTTTCCTCCTGTCACAATAAGATGATTAATATCTTCGTAGCTTCACACAATTAAACAAAGGCCACCTGTTAGACTGTAATACAGTCATTCCTTGCTCTTATAGGATCATTCATTTCAAAAAGGTAAGCTTCTCACTCAACTGAATATTTGAGGCAACAAATGCCCATGAAAGCTGCTTTAGAAATGTCAAGAAATCTGAATTTTTTTTAATGAAATTGTGGCCACTGAAAGTTCATAAAAATTTCAGAAACCACTATATTAATACTCATTCTCATAACCTTAATTTGGATTTAGTAAATTATTTCCCTTTTAAATTATATAGCATCATCTCTTCAGATTATGCTGTACTTCTTCATAGTTGAAAGTGTAAAACCTAGGAACCTTTCTATTTAGTTGCTATGTCAACACTCTTACGATTGTTAGATATTGAATGCAACCTAAAGATAAATTCCCTTGAAATATATGTGCTTGAAGGATAACTATTTGGATTTAGGGACTAATGGCTGGTTTTCTTCTCCCTGATATTTGCAGGTGATAACATGTACAGCTGTGGAAGGTGTAAGAAGTAAGCTGGCTTTTACCTTTGTTTTAACTTGTCTTAATTTGACTGAGTGCTTTAATGCCTCTGTTAGTCAAGAGGCATTCATTTCTGTTGGATATGTCATAGTAATATTAATCTTTTGATACTACCTTGTGTTCTGGCTGTCAGAAATTTAGTATTATAAAGGTGCAGGAGTCAGGAAGCACTGACTTGCTGTACCGTATTGCAAACCAAATATGCTTAATTGTTTTTCATGTTCCCTACAATTTTAGACCTTTCTGAATTGTTTTTAATTGATAAAATAAAAGCTTTTAGCCTCTGTATTACTAGCAGGTTTTCATTGATATGCAGTAGGTCACTTCAGTGTGTTAAAAATAAGTAAATGCACTATGGCTTTAAATACTAAAGAACCAAGAAACAGAAGTGGTCTGAAGACTGCTTAAAGCCCTTGATGGAAAAGTAGTGTTACTCCTTGCTATGTAACTGGTTATCTGCTCTGGGTAACTTCTTAAAAATAAACTTAGCTGGTTTCTTTTTTCTGTTCTGCTGAATAATCAGCTTTCGTGAAACTTAAAAGTTCTTTCCTTTATGCTAAGAGAAACTGTTAGCTAGATGGAACTTGATTCTCTGTACTTGCTGCTTTGAATTTTTCAGCAGTACAGCTTGTCTTTTCTTCTGAAGTGTCATTGTATCAATTTGGCTACTCCATGTCTTGTCTACATTCCAGAAATATTTTGGGTTTACTAATGTAATGTTCAGCTTAGACTTTTGCTGATCTAGCACAATAGAATAAAACATTTTCAGAACTAAGTATTGGTTGTTTTGTTTTGTTTTATTTTTCTTTACTTAGGTTAAGAAACGGAGTGAAATTCTGCAAAGTGCAAAAATTTCCTGAGGTACTGTTACTACATGCCCTTTAAAGCACTTTTTCTGCATGATTAGGAATGTGGTAAGACTAATGAGTTGCATGGAGTAAATAGTGTTTATAATGTTACATGGTGAACACGTATCTTCATACTGGCATTTGTTTTAAGAATGTGAGCAACGTTTGATTATTCACACTGTAAGAAAGTGAACGTTGTACATGAAAACTGAAGTTAAGAGAATGGGGTTTTTCTGTGTTGTTAATGTCAGCCTGCAGAACTTACACTGTAGATCGTAGAATTAAATACCACAGACGGACTAGAAATCTTTTGTGTACATAATGTTTGTAACTTTACGTTTTAAAAGTAATGCAGTCTTATACTTCAAAACATGAGTTGAAGGCTGCAATAATCAGGAAGAATTAATGTCCCTCTAACAAGATTGTGCAATAGGTGCATTGAGGAAGAGAAAAGGTATGTCGTTCATTGCTGCATCAGTGTTAGTAACTGTTCAGGACTGGTTTTTTTGTACTGTCAGTAAGATAAATCTTCAATAATTACAAATTAATTTCTAGCTCCTTGAGCTGCAATTGATTTTAAAAAAAAAACAGAATCTGTGGAACACAGGGCTTGTGATAGTTGCCTCAGGCTATGGAGAAAAGTGGTCCTTTTGGGATGATAAAAGGAAAAGATTGCGTGCTCAGTGCAGTTATTAAATATCAAATAGTAGCATGTATAGTTCTTGTGTGATTCTGTTGATCCTTCTTACAGATATTGTGCATTCACCTCAAAAGATTTAGACATGAACTTATGTTTTCCACAAAAATTGGGACCCATGTGTCCTTTCCCTTGGAAGGCCTTGATCTGCAGCCTTTCCTTGCGAAGGACAGTCCAGCTCAAATAGTGACTTATGATCTCCTGTCTGTCATCTGCCATCATGGAACTGCCAGCAGTAAGTATGAGGTTGATTGTTCTGTCTTTGCAGTCGATATTCACATCAGCACTTCTGTTTAAGGACGATATCCATATACTGAAGGGTAAATAGATGAGTATTAGTAATTATAACATGAAAGATAAATGCCGTGATTTTTACTTTGAACCATAATGGCTTGCTCTTAAAGAGCTGACACATCTTTGAAATTGTATGGCATACCTAAATAAAATTGTAGGTGGAAAAATACTAACAGATCCTCGAATAGTAAGTAAAAAACCTATATGCACTGTTGAAAATAAACAGTATAAATGTACAAATAATGTTACATGCCAGCAGATGTACAGTTGGTTGGCTGTTGTACACAGCTGCAGTTTGTATACAGTTTTGATACTTTGTATGCCTTGCTTTTTTGTAGAGTTCACAAAGCACCACAAAGATGCCAGTAATTTTTAAAAAATGTGTTCTCTTGGTTGATCGCTGCCAGTTAATGCCCAAACAGGCAGTATCTGCTATCTATGGTTAGTGATTAGAGCTGAATAAAGGTCTTTTTGCTATATGTCAAGCTCGTTTCTGCCTAGGTCCTTTCAGTATTTATAAGATTTGGAAAATAGGAGAACAAAAACATTGAAGCCAGAAATTTAATAGATTTTTATAGAAGCTACCCACCCCCTCATACTCCCCAAACTTGAGGTATCTGTTGTTTAGATTAAGTTGTTTCTATTTTTTCTGGATGCTTTTTTGTCTTCCATTTAGTGCTTGCTGAATGATGCTTTTTGTGATCAGTTTAGTAGATAGTTGATTATTTAATTATTGGCAGTTTAATTTGTATTTTAAAACAGGAGTAATTTAAAATATTATGAATAGTCTTCAAAACACAGTTAAGTATGGTCTTGATATCATGTAGCTGTTACACATCTATGCTAATTTCTATTATAAAGCATACAAAGATTTGAAGAGAGTTCATTGTGGAAACTGATTAGGGTAAATTGTTCAGACAGTCTTCCTCTGATTTGAATGTCATGGTTCAGGAGTGCGTTAGACAACAAGCCGCTTGAAACGTTCAAGCGTGTGCTGAAAGTGGTGTCCAACTTTCCACTAGCTGATAGAAATTCAGAAAAAAAAGCTGATCCTGAGCTTGAGAGCAGTTAATATCCAGATCATGTCTGCTAATGATTTAATGTTTTTCCCATTTAAGACTTGCTTTATTTGAACTTACTTCCTTTTCCTGTATTGCACAGTAAAATGGGCAGCTCTGGACACTTTTTAACTCTTGCTTCTAACACTCTAGGTGGACATTATATAGCTTATTGTCGCAACAATTTAAATAACTTGTGGTATGAATTTGATGACCAGAGTGTCACAGAAGTATCAGAATCCACAGTGCAAAATGCAGAAGCCTATGTTCTCTTCTACAGGTAAGAAATTAGAAGTATGATCATATTCATGTAAGTCAGGTATGTAAATAACTTTTTAAGCAGTTGGGCAGCTTTCAGAAATTATCTGCCCCACAAGAATTATAATGGAAAAATTTGACCAACCAGAAAAGCCTATGCTGGAGAGAGACTTAATCCTTCAGTTACGTCCTTAACACATGCTCTGTCACTGCTAAAACATGTATGGATCTTAAAAAGAAAATTAAATCTGCATAAATAAAGCATAGTAAGATGACTAGAAACAGAACTTTAAGCAACTGTTAGAACTAGCCACCAATTACCTCATTTTCAATTACAGTAGAGTAATTCTGCACAAGGGGAGGTTTTGCACACAGACTCTTAACTATTAGAGCTCTAAAGGGAATTGTGGAAAGTCTTTAGCAGATGGGATGTGGAACAACAGAGGTTTCACTGTGTTGTAATTTAATTTCAGGGAATTTATAGGCTGGTCTTGTCCTGAAAATCAAAATGAAAGGCAAGAAGTCATATAATCATCATCTTCAGTCTAAGGAATTTTTGTACTTGAAATAATAAAAGCAACTTAACTCAATTTTCAAATTCTTAATTTCTGGTACTAAGATCAAATTTTCCCTAAAAGTTGACTGCAAAATAGTTTGTGGCAGAGTTGCACAATAAATGAGGTGTGTTCTGAGAATGTTTTAACTTCCTTTAGGAGCACTCATACCTGCCACTGTCTGAGCTAAGCCTGTGAGTCTGACTCAGTAGGTCTTTCAAAGGGAGTGTAGAAGTCATACTGTGTTGCCAAGAAAGAACGCTGTACTGGATTGTGGGCAAACATACTAAAATAAATTATAAAAGAATAGCATTCATAAAATTTGGTTTTAAAAAAGAATATACTCACAAAACTGTACCACACACACACAAAATAGATGTTCTTTCAGCGCGCTTTAGAAAGCTTAGAGGAGAGATGTATGCATTTTTAAATTACACCTGGAAAGTGAACTTACCTACTTGAATTTCATTTTCAGACTTTCAAGGGTTTTGTTAAATAATTTTGATCTGAATTTAAACAGGTAATGTGTTTTATTTGGGTTCATAGCATTTGTTTTTTCCTGCTCTTCTGGTCTTGTTTTGCTATGCTATAAATAGCCTTGTTGCTATAGCCATTAGGTCTACCTGGAATTTTTCTGTCAGCTATTTGAGTCAACTTTGACTCCGTAAATTAACTGAGGTGGCTCAGCTTTTGTGTGACGCTGAGTCAAGTTTTAGGTAAGAGTTTTGGAGTATGGAATGAATGGTTCAAATCTGCTTTTGGAGAAGAGAGATTCTATTCAGTCTAAAAGCAGGAGAGCAGAGATACTTCCAGTTGGACAGCAGCAACAGCCTCAATGAGAAAAGTAGGGAGATACAGGAAACATAGGGGAATTACCCACTCTACTTACTGTTCAGCCTTACTTCTGAAGGTAAGTAAGGAACATCTGCCCAAGGAGTACCACTTGCAAAGCTTTAGCTCAAAAGGTGCATGGAGGAAACAGGCAGATGGGCAGAGCCTTATCTCCTTCTCCTGTGGTAGTAATCACCTCTGCAGTACAGTCTGCTGTCTCTGTGGCAGTCCAACTATATGCTTTCTCAGGCTGGTAGGTTGAGTGGGAGCTGTCAGGGGTCTTTGAGTTGTTGAACTAAGCAGGCAAAGGTTTTCTTGTAAGCATGGTAACACCTGTGCCATGGCTTGTCATAGCTAAGGACAAGCATAGGTTTAACAGAGCAAGTAGCCTTTGCTGCCTTTCCCTCTCTGTACTGACTGTACTGACTCTTGTGACACATGGTTCTATAACATGACAGTCTAGGTTCCTGCCACGCACTTAGATGGTGGCTCTGGCCGTGCATAAAAGGTGCGAGTTTTTTCACATGCTAAGTCAACTACTTCATGCTAGTAGAACTTTGAAGTATAGACATGGCCCAGGTAATTTACTTGAAAGTACAGTTTTCTTTTCACAAAGTAAATTATCTGCACTGTACGCAAGAATTTATATTTGTTTAATGATTTCTATTTCGGTAATAGAAAGAGCAGTGAAGAAGCACAGAGAGAGAGACGGAGGATATCAGGTCTACTGAATGTGATGGAACCAAGTCTTCTGCAGTTCTATGTTTCCAGGCAGTGGTTAAATAAATTCAAGACTTTTGCAGAGCCAGGACCAATTTCAAATAATGACTTTCTCTGTATGCATGGAGGTGAGACTGTAACTGAGTATCATTTAAAAAGAATTTGTCTGTTGACTTGCAGCTATACAGGGATGTACACTTGTTTTTAATTAAAGGAATTTCAGTATAGTAAGTTCATGTTATAAGTTCTGTAAGATCTTAGGTAAATTAGAACTATAACTTCTAAGTAAAATGTTTCTCTCATCTTAGCAGCTGACTAGTTGGAAATGATACTGTGTGAAGTTCTCATTTTTTTTTTTTTTCTTTGCGCATTTGATTTTGTTTATAAGCTTTCTTGATTCTTAGCAAGGAACAGTTTTGCTTATCTGCTTGCTTCCTAAACATGTGTATTCCCATTTTAAAAAATCCTGTCACTTTATCATCGTCCTTAATACTGTGGTCTGCCAATCTAAATCTTTTTCTCAGCTATGTGCTAGAAGCAACAAGGTTTGAAAGCTGAGGAACGAGATCTTGGTCTCATTCAGAGTATCCAGTGCATAGCAGTGTGAAAATAGAGTAGTAATTCTGTATATTTTGTATAGGACCATAAAAATTTTACTTCATGCTACATGTTAATAAAAATGAGAGAATTACATTAAACAAAACATATTTGGGTAAATATCCATATTTGAGTGCTAACATTCCAATAAATCATTACTATGTGGTGTTCTTATACCTACTTTTTAATACAGCAGTTAGAAGTGCTGCCTCTGTTGCTGAACCAAACTTTTACGTAGGAATATTGTGCCCCTGTAGCAATTTGCAGAGTGTGTGTACATGTGAGCCCTTGTAGCTGTGGCTTTCCTTTTGCAGGGTTACAGCAGATGACTCTTGTTGTACAAGTACCCGAACTACCAGGTTTTCCCTATTCAAAAGAATTTCTGCATAGCACATTGCTGCTTACCATGTGGTTCAACTCAACGCTTCTAATTCTGCAAGTCCCTCTATTTCTGCCTTGCTGAAAATGTCACTACTTTCAAGCATTCATGTTTGAAGTAATTCAAAAAGGTCTACAGGGAATAAGTGAATTTTGAATAGACAGTTTACATGCATAAACAAAATATTTAATCACTCTCTAACATTCTAATTGAACACCTTAAGAAGCATTTTGCAATCAGTATCTAAAAAGGATTCTAGCCCTTTAATTGTAATCTTTCATGTAGTTTGCTTCTACATTTTATAAACTTTTCAGCCTCATTAAAGACTAGAATTAGAGTGGTCTCCTTAAATACAGTAATAGATTATACTGTGGTAAAACTTGTTTCACATGATTTCTCTGAATTCATTGAAAGGTGGTTTTTTGTGGTTTTTTTTTTTTGTTTTTAAGTTACAGGCCTCTAACATAGTCTTCTCCCCTCCCACCCCCCCAATAAAATCTGCAAGTCTTTTTTTGTTGTTACTGTTTTTGTTACTTCTGCAGGTGTTCCTCCACACAAAGCTAATTTCATAGAGGACCTAGTTGTAATGCTACCACAAAATATATGGGATAATCTGTATAGCAGGTAAGTTTTGTACTGTAACTGGAAAAAAAATCCAGTGATACAGTTTGAGAGCAAGTATATGCCAAGCAGGAACATCAGACTTCAGAATTAGTGGCTCAGAAAAATATATATATACTCTAGGCACAGAGCTAAGTGAAGGGATTGCAAACGGCCAATTTATAGAATTTGCTTGTGCAAAATGATGCTAAAAGCCTACAGAAAGTAGTGTGTTACTGGGATAATGCTTGAGTGTTAAACCAATAAACATGTATGGTATGTACAAAATGACACAAAGTAGGTCAGCAAAAGTACACTTTGCAAGAGGTATTTTGAAGGAGCTGTCTGTATCAGCTTCCTGTTCTCTTCTTGGCTGGAGACAGCTTTTCTTTTATGTTGGCTTTGAGTCCATAGCCTCAGCTGCCAGTACTGCTTCAAAATAACTTATATTTAAGCATTCCATATAACTACTCCACACTTCTTAATGTAGGTCAGGTTTAAAGGATTCTTACAAGATGTTTCTCCTTTTAAAGTAACAAAAAGCTGTGTAAGAGCTTTGCTGATGACCTTAAGGACTCTGCATTGCACTTGCATTAAATATTTTTAGCTGTTAATTTTCTGCCACCTAAGCACTATAGCTAAAGGGTTGTGGGGTTTTTTGTTTTAAAGTTTCAGTATACACAAGTGAAAAATAGAAAGAACACTATTTCCAGCTTATTTCCACTTTCCTAGATGTACTGAATTTTTCTTCCAACCAACAAAGGCATTACCCATTTTCTGTATGCAGAAATACTTGTTAAAGCTGAAGGAAAATGTCTTTAAACTCCTCATTAATTTCCCTTCTCTATAAACTTTTTTAACAAGATGTCAAACTTCAGTCATTTGATAGAAAAGTGAAAGTCCCAGAGATTATAAATTCCTCCAGATTTTGAGAGTAATCTACTAGGTAGAAAAGAGGTATGAATTGTTACTGCTACACATTTGTCTGTTCTGTCTGGCTTCCTGACTGGCACATGCACCCTTCAACACACAGTAGCTCTGAAGCAACCATGTTTTGCTTTTTGTCTTGCTGTTGTCTGGGAATTATGGGAGAGTACCGTGGCTGCAGTGGTTAAGAATTAAGGGTGAGGAAGCCGAATATGGTGGAAGCTGATTTTCATGAGATAGCACTAAGGAAAAGGAGATGTTCTTCTAGAACGCCAGTTGCCAGTCCATGTCCCAATTATTTCACCGCTCATGCGGCACTACTCCTGCTCAATTCCAAATACTTTGGGGTCAGAGTTACTTTGCGAAAATATAGTATAATCCATACTTGACATATTTTAGTTAAAATTTTGTGAACTGATCAGTGCAGTCTAAAGACAAAGCATCATCTTCAGAGGTGCAATTTAAGTGGTAGGTGACCATTTTATGAAACATGTCTTTGTTAAGTTAGGATGATTGAGTATGTACCAGAAAACTTGTATATACGAGTGCTGTTGTACTGAAATAATGCTTTAATCTTCAGTTAAAATACAACACTTCTGTATATGGGGAAAAAAAATAACATCCTAAATTATTTTCGTGGACATACAAGTCTAAAAGGGGAAAAAAAAGCAATGCCTTCCATGGCAGAACTTTGTTTAATTTTATTCACTGAGTAAACATAGTTATTTTTAACTCTTGCTTAAGAACTTTCATATTTTGAACTTCAATTCTTGTTGCTATACTTAAGAGCACTCTCTTTTATCTCATTTAATGTAATATTTTTGGAGTAAAATCTGAAGTTTTAGAAGAGAAACAAAATTGGAAGAGAACACAGCTCTGAAAAATAATTATTCAGTTAGGAAGTAGAACCTGGAATATCCTTATCTCAATATGTATTTTAACCTGACCTTTCTGTTGTAGTAAATGCATCTCTTAAGGCTGATAGTCATTCAAAAATATTTTATCAGGCTTGTAGTTTACAGGCTAGCAAATGCTGCCCATGTTCATAATGATACATATGCATGCACACACACACACGAGTGCGCGCACACGCGCGCGCGCACACACACACATATATATATGTCTCCTGTGCTTCTCAGTAACAGTGCTGCTGAAACCTTCCATTTATGCAGTTTCACACAAGGAAAATCTGGAGGGGAGGGTCATGGAGAATAACTTTTAAAGAACAAAATAATAAACAAATTTAGAGGCTGGTGTTGGGGAGGTAGCAAACTGATGAAGAGGCTGCAATGGAATGGCAGAACATTTCCATAAGCTGTTTCTTAGAGGCCTTTAATAAAATCACACATGGTGTATACATAACAGAATACTTGCTCACTGACATGTTCTTCCTGTAGTAATGCCTTTTGAACTATGTGGTACAGCAGAGTTTGAGATGGTTTGTACTGGCTTTAGGCAGTCAGACCTTGGAAGATAGTTATGTCTTAGGACACAAAATATTACTAGGAAGACTAGGAAAAAATGTTGGCATTTGTGGATCAGTGTGACTGGCATGTATCAGATTTCTGTTACATATTATAAGAAGCTGACACTTGCAATGTCTACAGGTGCATGATCTTTTTATATGGTATTTTCCCCAAGGTTAATGGTTTTTTACTTTTACTGCAGGTATGGAGGAGGACCAGCTGTTAACCATCTGTATGTTTGTCACACCTGCCAAATAGAGTCTGAAAGAATTGAAAAAAGAAGGAAAAATGAATTAGAAATGTTTATTCGGGTAAAAAAGTAAACACTTACTCATTCTGCTTTTTGACATCACTTGATATTCATGACTTGACCGAAGGGGTTACCAGAAGTGCATAGGTGATTCCTGTAACAAATGGACTTAGTAAATATCTGTATACCTATACAGAATCCCTTCTTTCCTGTTGGCAACAGTAATGTTCTTGTAATATCCCAGATAACTGTTTATATGGAAATGTACTTACAGAAAATATTTAATGTGTTTCTTAAATTGCTTTTTTATAGTCTGGGAACAGAGTGCAGCCACATGAGCAGTTGTTCTTTATACATTGCCAGTGATCTGTTCTGTGCAATCTGATAAGGTTTAAGTGCAATAATACTGTGCCAGCAAAAAGTTAATCATAATTTTTATCTCTAGATCTAATTTTAAAGGTTTCATTAGAGACCTAAACAAACACAAATAATTCAGTGTGAAGTAAATACCTCAGTATTGTAATGGATCTGTAAAACTAATATCAAGCAGTTACTATATTTTCCGTGAGTTGGAGATTATGTGTGTGAGTCTGAATGGTAAAATAAGTAGTAGTAATGATTTTGTAATTCTTAAACCAAAAATCTGTTTTGAAGTTTTTCGCTGAAAATAAATGCAGAGGTATTGCAGTCCCATTTCTGCTATCTTAATTAATGAGAGGGAGAAAAATAGAATTGCAGCTGTTCTTTCAGTTCTGTCTGTGCTTTATTCACACTTCAGAGATTGTTAGCTTTTCCATGTTTTAACTGCTATTTGAACTTCTTAGTAATTGATTTTTCTTTAGCCTGGTTTACCACTGGATATTAATTATTATTAACAACACTGAACCTCATTTGCTTTAGCGATCAGTATTTTTCCAACATAAACAAGATTGCACTGGTGTGCAAGTATTGTTACTGGTTATCAGACAGAAAATTCTGTTATCCTCTATAACGATTGCTTTAGGGAATGATTGCAAAACTTACTCTTTCTGAAACCTTAAGAAGTTGTGTTGATGCTTAAGGTGGAAGTATAGCTATATTATTACAGAGCTAAAAGATAATGGTTTTAAAGGTTTAAATGACTTTTTGCATGTTTCTTAATAACATTGTGAAAAGAACTGTAGTCTCTGAAAAAGAATAAAATGTTAAACTTCCTAAAATCATAATTATAAAAAAAAAACTTTTTTTTTTTTTTTTTTTACAATGGTAGAAACAAATTTATTTTAAAGACTCTTTTCTTGGCTGTTTTTTATAATTTGTATAGTCACATTGCCTTGCAACAGAAACTCAGAAAACCATGATGTGGTGGTTTTTTGTTTTGTTTTTTTAATTTTAAAACAGTAGGAACAAAAAATATTTCATGTTTTTTAAACTGAAGCAAAGAAAAGTCATGAAAAGTCCCAGTGCATTGTGCTGGCATCTGTTCAAAGTATTAGGGGAAAAAGAAACATAGATATAGTTTGTCACACAAAGAACCTTCCATAAAATTATGGAGCAAATCATTCAAAACAGTTTTGTTTTATTTTACAAAAATAAGTTTTTTGCTTTCTTTTGCTATTTGAAAGTTCAGCCTTCACAGTAATTATCCAGTGGTGTTTGATGGGTAAGCACTTGTGCTTAAGAAGAACTTTATGCTGTTTTCAGGAAAAAATAAGTAAATTCTCAAGGAAAGAATAAATCATCTTTTAATATGAAGGCTACCACTGCATCAAAATCTCACCTTGGGAATTCACCAGGTGTTTACTGTTCAGATGGTCAGTAGCTCTTTAAAATGTTCTATAGCAATGTAATATTATGCTGTTAATAATCACAGTGGTTAAAAGAATTCAGGAGTTTAAAGAAAGAAAAACACAGCTTCTTTTTCCTTCCAGCTTAATAGAGCATTCCAAGAAGAAGAATCTCCATCAACATTTTACTGCATCAGTATGCAATGGTTCAGAGAATGGGAAGGATTTGTAAAGGGTAAAGACAGTGGTAAGTTGTGCTCCATTTGAAAATATGGGTAATCTGTTTTTTTTGTTGTTGTTGTCATCATGTAGTGGTACTGTTAAGTAAATTGTTTCTGCTTTGGTAGAAGGCTGTAGGAAAAACAGAGAAGGCAACAAAAGCTCTTAAAACAAACATCTAAGACAGGTTTTATAGGTTACAAATATATCCAGGAACCAAATTGCAGAATATAGTCAAATAATTCACAAGAATGGATAATGGGATAGTTGTGTTGTGAAAGAATGTTGCTTGTTTGCAGGGGGTTTGCTGTTAGCACTAGCAGGAAAATTGGATCTAAGTATGAGGGGGGATAGATTGTGCTGTGCAAACTGATAATGCTACAGCTTCTGGAGGAAAGGTGACCTCACTGTCACAACCTAAACTCATAGATAACTGAGTAACAACTATAGTAATATCACTGTAGCCTACTTCAGGTGCTTCTAAAGTTTTGAAATGGAAACACTGATAAAATGTTTTACAGTCTTGTCTGAGTCTGCTCTAGGACAACTTTGCTAGGGTAAGAATTAGGATTAATTTGTGTTTTACGTTGCTTGAAGACTTACTGTAGTCATGAATGCTTTGAAAAACTTGCTCTTAATTAAAATTCTGATTAGCTTTTAACAACTTAGAATGTACTGTTAAGCAGTATAATAACAAGCAGTAAACAAATGAGTTATTTCTCCTTCCATTTGAAAACAGAATCTCCAACCTGCCATTTGTTTTCAGCTTTCCCAATTTTAATCATCTTTTTGTCACACTAGATCCTCCTGGTCCTATTGATAACGCTAAGATTGCAGTAACAAAATGTGGAAATGCTGTGCTAAAACAAGGTAGGTGTCCAATATTGCTGCAGCTTTGTGCCCCTTATGATGTATTTGCTGAAGTTTGGAAAATTTATTATGAATTCTTTTTTTAACTGTTACTGTAAAATGGCAATTCCTGTGTTTTGTGCATTTAGGGAGGACCAGTTTATTCTTAAAATAAAGAAATAGTATCTGCAGTAGACTAACCCAAATGCAGATGAGAGTGTGGAAGGAGGTGCAAAGTAACTTTAAAATGGCGAAAGTGTGCTTTGCCTTTGTATCACTTGGTTTGGATTTCCTTAATGTAAATTGGGAGATGCTTGGCTTTTGGACTGTGTCATGTCTGTATGTAGTTACTTGAATCCTGAAACCTAATTTGAGTTTAGAACTACTGACAGAGGGAAAGAAACCACAGTAAGTAGATGCTGTTGCTCATTTTTCTGCAAGTTATTTGCCACTGTACATGGCAAAGACTTCTCTAGCATGCAAAGATACAGATTTCTTTGTTATTCTTCACAGTCAGATGCTTAATACCATTTATTTGGAATTCATAGGTACAGAGGAAAAAAGTCTTAACATGGCCTGCTTTATGAAGACTTTAGACTTCCTATGAATATTTAAATTCATTGTAGCTCAGCTTAAAAAAAAATTGCAGCATTAAGATTAACATTTATTTAACTGGATTTTTTCCCAGTTTAACTTAATGCGTCAGCATACAGTGGACCTACCAATGGCAGTTTACTGGAGGCCAGTAGGCCCTACATAAACCTCACCAATTGTAAAATGTCAAGAGTGTGTTTAAAAAAGAATGAGTTCTTGCACTCATGAGTTTTGCAGTACATTTTAATGATTTAAGCGCTAATGTAGAATTCAAATACAAGGTGTAAAGCATCTGATTGACATGTAGTAAAAAAAATAAAAATCCTTTTAGAATCAACAATTGATAGGAGATTAGCCAGTTGTTGACTTACCTTCACCTACATTGATTCAAATTAGAACTTGGTTAGAAATAAAGACGAATAGGCTGTGGAAACCTTGTCTCTTAAGTCATGAGAGAAGAGGTGGGAGCACCACTAAATAGTGTACATTATTACATATTTCTGTGATCCTGATCCCAGTGCATTAGTTCACTATGCCTGTTCAGTTACACCCGACCTTTAGAAGAGCTGGAATCTGGATAAGGGAGTGAAGATCTACTCCTGTGCCTACAGAGATGGAGTTGTTTTTTGAGAACCTGAACCTAAATGAGTAAACCTGAGGCATAACATCATTAGTACTGGCACAGGATCTGCATGATGACTTCCAGATGAAGCTTTGCATGGTTGAGTTAGTGCAGGTAAACAAAAGTGGAGCTCTTCGTACCCTTCTTCTTTGGAAACTTTTTATACATAAAGTACAGTAGTAGACCCACCGGAGTGGGTGGTGAGGACAGAAAGGTACAGGAGATAGGGGCAGAAGTCCTCTTGTTACGGTGCTGCTTTTTTTTTTTTTTTTTTTTTTTTTTTTGAAGTTGGAGAGTGCTGAAATTAGACTTAACAAATTAGTAGTATCTAATAAGGATATTGGTGGAAGCTTGCTGCAGGGCATGTTTTTAGTGAGTTGCTTAAAGAAGAGGGGGTTTATTCTGGCAGAATAGACATTTGTCCTCTCTGCCTAGGTTAGTGTGAAGAAATGACTTCAACTGTACCAGACAGGATCCTTGGGTTAAAACCTGGAGGGGCAATATGCTGATGCTCCCTTGGTCTTTACCACTATAACAGGTTATGGAAAATCAGAAATGATTGTTGGATGCTGACTTGAGACAGGAGAGGGACCTCTAGCCAGAGGAATGGAATAATAATCTGTTGTAGTTTAACCCCAGCCAGCAACTAAGCACCACACAGCCGCTCACTCATTTCCCCCCCCCCCCCCGACCCACTGGGACAGTGGAGAGAATCAGAAAAAAGGTAAAGCTTGTGGTTTGAGATAAGAACAGTTTAATAGAACCGAAAAGAAGAAACTAACAGTGACACTAACAACAATAAAGTGACAATAATAATAAAAGGACTGGAATATACAAAACAAGTGATACACAATTGCTCACCACTCGCCGACCAATGCCCAGTTAGTTCCCAAGCAGCGACCTGCCCCCCCAGGCCCAGTTTATATACTGGGCATGACATCCCATGGTATGGAATACTCCTTTGGCCAGTTGGGCCCAGCTGTCCCGGCTGTCTCCCCTCCCAACTTTCTTGTGTCCCTCCAGCCTTCTTGCTGGGCATGAGAAGCTGAAAAGTCCTTGACTTAGTCTAAACATGACTTAGCAACAACTGAAAACATCAGGGTGTTA
>JAVKLA010000090.1:14078156-14092236 GCA_034782735.1 Sagittarius serpentarius | reverse complement strand
TATCAACATTCTTCTCATACTAAACCCAAAACACAGCGCTGTACCAGCTACTAGCTACAGTTAACTCTATCCCAGCCAAAACTGGGACATAAGCAAAGACTTTAATCAGTGAACGAAAAGCAATCAGGGCGCCCCATCAGTGCTGCATACAAGGAGCATTACTGGGGCTGTTAATGTCCTAATAGTGGTTTCTGTCTGGGGTTCTGAGAATTTCACTGTGGTTCTCATGCTTTTATTCTTCACTATCAATATTAATTTCTTAGATGAAACAAGAACCTTGAGTTCTTGAACTTTACTGTATAATTGATGGGACTGCATGTCCTTATATTAATATGAGTCATTGTTTCCTGTGTACCAAGAGCTACCAGTTGTCAGCTTGATTAATAAATATCAGATAAGATGTTTATCATAGAACCTTCATGTGTTTTATGTTTGAGGTATGTTAAGTACTGGAAAATTTAGAGCAGGTAGTCATAAGAATCAAGAAGTATAAAATTAACACAAAATATGTGATTGGATTTGGCAGTTGGTGCAATATAAAGCACAGATTCAACTTAGGGTTTTAAATTTGAATCTATTATTTTTTTCTTTTTGTATCTTATGGATTTCAAAGAAATCATTGAAGAGTTATTCTAAATAGTAATTAAAATTTAAAAAATGTTTTCAGGTGCAGATTCTGGACAAATATCTGAAGAAACATGGGATTTTCTTCAGTCTATCTATGGTGGAGGTCCAGAGATTATACTCAGACCACCTGTTCCTCCAGTAGAACCTGATATCTTGCAAACAGAGGAGAAGATTGAATTAGAAACTCATGGTCTGTAGCTATTGCGAAAAAGATGAACTTGTAAGAAATCCAGCTTCCTTACAAAATGCCCAAAATACATTCCTAAAAGCTTTATTCTCTTATGTCTGTTGGAGGCACAGCTCACTGGGCATTACATTAACTACAGAATAGTAAGTTGAAATATGTTTTACAATTTGTTTAAATAGAGGCTGTTTCTCTGTTTTGGAAGGCATGTGGTTTGTACATTTTGGAGTGTTTGGTCAATGGAAAATGTAATTTCTGAACTTTCTGGTATAAGTCAAAATCCTGTTATATCCTTAGACTTGAAAAATGGGGACAAATTTTAGAGATGTTTAATAACCCTTCTGATTCCTGATTGGGCTTCTGATATCTACAAACTTTTGTCTGTCTTAATTGCACAGTCTTGGCAAGCCTAGGTATATGGGGAGTATATTTTAAATGGATTGCAATCAATGATAAAGGATTTTAATTTCCTAAATGCTCAGGAAAAAAATTCTCACTTATTTTGCACTGTAAGTATATGAAATGTGTAGTATATAACATCCAAATACTTACTGTATTTGAATGGATCAAACATTAGTGTAAACTGAATATTGTTTTAGTCAGCAAATGTCATAACTTATTACCTACTGAATTTTACATCTTATTATAGTCTTCTGTAACTCTATAAACCTGGCTAGTATCTTTAATAGTATATGTGACAAAAAGATTTAGTCTTCTCTAGGGTAACATTTGAGAGCATGAAGTGTGAAATGTAAAATGATTATGGACATGAGTGATATAAATTTCAGAAATTAAATTGTCTGGTCTCTTGAATTACATTCATAAACAGTTCCATTTGAAGGATTTTATTGTATTGTTAAAAATTTTCATTGGCATGATGACCTATAATGTCAGAAGCTGGATAAAGTGTATATATTGCAAAACTTCACTGAATGATTCGTATTGGAATGCAGAATGGCACTTGCTTTTGTTTTTGCCTGATGTTGTTACCAAATAAGCAGCATTATTCAAGGCTGGATCAATAAAAAAAAAATTTATAAACTGTAGGGGAGGGGGGAAGCTTTCTTAAACTGGTCAAGGAATATAGTTATGTGGGTGTAAGAGCAGTACCACAGCATTACTTCAGAAGTTTTTGTATTGATGTAATAAATGAAAAATGTTTATGTTTAGGCAATGATGTTGACAGTTCTAGCTCCAACATAAGAAAATCCTCACATAACATTCTTCTGGATTATTTTATATCTAGTATAAAATCAAACTGGTTTTGAACTTTGTAAACCACGTAAAGCCATTCTGATTATAAAAGCCACCTATAAGAGTTCTAGAGAAAACGTCCTCTAACCTTAAGTACTTGCTAATTTGCCATGTAGGAGGTGTGTCTGAATGTAAATCCCAGTATTTTCCTCAGCCTACCTAAGAACTAGAGCTAAAAACACAGCAGTGCAAATAAAAGGGGTAAATGGACAGCAGTATGAAGCCAGTGATTACATGGCTGTTACATAAGGAGAAGATTTTTCAATTTTAAACTATCGCAGGTAACTCTTGGCCAGCCTGTTAAGTTTCTGAACTTTTATGTAAGTAGTGTTCTTTAAATTCCAGAGGAGGTCATGGGACATTGGCAGCTGAGAAGCCTTGCATGTACATAGGTGTAAATGTAAAGAAACATTGAGCAGAGACTTTTAATGTCTGACAAGGCATTTGGACAATTTTATATTAGTAGATAAGGCAACCTGAAGTTAATATCAAGTTACCCCTGTATCTACAAGGTAAACACATCAGTTACTGCTACAGACTTGTCTTATTTATTACGGTAAAGTTAACTTGCTTATGAACAGTCACTAGTAACTTGCTGCCCTTGGCCTGTGTAACGCTGTTCTAACTTCCCACGTCCATTTTTTGTCCTTTTTTTCATATTAGAGTGACTAAACTAAACCTGGATTTATACTGTCTTATTTTAACTTTTTTTTTTCCTAAGGCTTTACCTCATTTAAGCTATTCTTAAGGTTCTCTAACATACTAACGCTAAGTAACAATGAATATGTCTGCATACTTTAGGAAGAATTTTTCCTACATGATGTTCTTCATTGGAAACTTGGGAAATATTTTTTTGGTTAAAGCACTGTATGGTGATCAGGTTTACCAGTTTATTCAATGTTTTCATTAATAATCTGGATGGTGGAACAGACTCCCCCTGTGAAACTTTCTTGCAAGATAAAAATGGATTGAGTGTTAGGGACATCATCTTGTTGGGGAAACGAAGCAGTTCTGTGCTAAGTAGTCTGGGTGTTATAGCAGATCAGACTAAGTTAAAATCCAGTGATACCAAAACAAAACCTGTTCTGGGTAATAGTAACAAAAGCATCAGACGTGAGGCACAGGAGGTAATTATTCTGCTCTACTTGGTGCTGTGCTTGTTGTGAGATCTCATCTGTACTGCTCCCAATTTTGGATGCTATATGGCGATAAATACAAGTTGAGGAGAGGTTACGTCAGAGAAGAGCAACAAGACTCGGTGTTGAAAACAAAGTTGTTCTCTCACTTAAAAGGATGCTGAAGGTGCAACACTTCCAACGTGGAAATAATTGCTGGATAATAGTGACCAATTTTTCCTAGATGAGGAGGGGTATTTGCCTCAGCTTTAGCAGTGGTGACTTGTGCTGGGTTTAGGTAGCCTATTAGAAATCTAGAAATCTATTAGCAGGTTTGCCAGTCTTTTACACTGGGTGTCTGGGAATCCATAGTCACACATAATTTTAAACTGTGATGCACGCAGATCAGTAATGAGACACTTCAAACTAGCGGAGTTTGAAATGCTTCTGTCACTGCAGTAAAAGGCATCTTCACACTACAACTGTTTGTCATGCTTTAAGGAAAAAAACCCGAGTTTGCAGACATGAAATAGATATGTTTGTGTTTAAGACAGTTCCAAAGGGATGACTGTCTTGCTTTTAGCCCTTTGAGAGCTCTACAAGGGATTTTATGCCACAGAAATGGAAGTAGCCTTTTAAAGGAAGACGGTGTGGGAGAACTCCAGATGGATAGCTTGTGTATGCTGGAGGGAAGGCAACAATTCAGAGAACAGATAAAGGAGAAGCCTTTACTGTGAAGAGCTGACTGATTCACAGCAAAGAAAGAATGCATCTCAGGAAGGAGCTGTGGAAATTATTTTTTTCCATAAGCCTTTCACCAGACTATTTGGATTCTTTGTTCATTTGTTTCCAGTTGAGGAATCACAGCAATGTGTTCGGGTGCCAGGGAAGCTGTCATTTCAAGAAGGGAAAAATCCAGTGGAGTCCTTGTTTTAGGCCTGGGAATCTAGATTTGAGCTGTTAAAAGCCTGCTGTTCAGTCTAGTAACTTTAATCCTCTGTTCTGGAGAAAAATGCATGGGGGGTGTGGGGGACTTAACAGCTCAAAGCTTGATTTCTCTAAATTTTTGAAGTTTTTTTGCAAGTAGTATAGCTAATTGTTCATCTGAACCCCCAACATTGAGGAGAGTGCTTCAGATACTGTGTGATGTAGCTGAACAGTGTAATTGGAGGGAAAAGATTAGCGGAAGAGCTATTGTATCACTCAGTAGTAAAATAAGGCACTTTTATAACAGGCTTCAGAGGTGACAGCTAAGTAGTCCGTCTGCTTAATAAAGTAAAGAAAAATGACCTGCTTGTTAGCGGTAAAATTATCCCATGTTATACTTTTACTGACTTAAAGGCCGGTCTCTTCCTTTCCTGTGACTGGAGCATTAGGAAATAAGGAAGTTCTGAAGACAATTCTGTGATGCAAATTCATTGTTTAAATTGGGTAGTCCAGAAAGCTGTTTATGCAAGTATAATCTAAATTAGTCCTGTGTCTGGGGATGGACAGAGAGAGAGAGATAAATGAACATAATCTATTTCTCCAGTCTTTTCTTGGAACTGTGGCTGGAGGCACTACAGTAATTATTTTTTGATTCTATCTTGGAATAGTGATCTTGAGTACATACATCCGATAAAGGTTGGGTTTTGTTTTCAAATAGATAAATGTCACTCAATTTCTGCTGTAATGGGTGTCAGCCTTCCCATAAGTAACAGCCTGAAAGTTTGCTAGGTAAGTTAGAGACTTCATACACTGTTCAAAAGCTGTATCAAGATAAGATGTAAAAGGGCAAAAGCTATTAATTCGTATCAGACAAACTCAGAACCATTTTGATAACTGTGCATATTTTATTTGATTACTATTGTCATTGTCAGCTGTTGAGCTACCTGAATGCAGCAAAAACGTGTTTTAAGGTATCCTCTAGTATTTATTTGACAAAAACTGCTGTAGGGTAAGCCCTCTGTGGTGAGAACACTACAAAGCTGCCAAATCTGAATTCAAGGGAGAGCAGCCACACCCAGTGGTAAAGAGATCTTGCGTTTGAATTTTTCTGCTCTGTCTAGATATCGTACTATGACTTGCAAACCTACTATATGTAGCTGGGTCAATGGAAGCTAATTTAGTTAGGGTTTTTTATGCAATTAATCTATTTCTTCTCCCTGACAAGATAATATTTGATGTGGGAGTTCTAGTCTGTTTAGCTTTGCTTGGGAGTCCCATAGTCATGTGGGAATCCTTACCATTCTATCGACAGAGCTTTGCTGATAGGAATTAACTTCTGACTAAGCTATCCAAGTAGAGATGTCAGAAGACTGGAGCTAACAAGTAGTAGTGCGTTAGTCCCCCCTCTGGAGGCTAGACGATAATGTACGCTTAGAAGTCTATCCTTCCAGCAGAGTGCAACACTCAGTGACACCTGAAAAAATATATATTTATAGCCTTTTCTAAAGTTGTATCGTCCTGTATTTTGGTAAATAGAGACCCAAAGCAGGGTAATTTCATGTCAGCGTCTGTTGAGTTAGCGGTATGTCCTACTGACAGTGGGATATCAGCATGAAGTGTTAGAAATATGTTTGGCTATAAAATATATTACGTGTTTGAAGCAGTTTTCATTTGTGGAGCAAAAGTTAAATATGCCCATCTAGGCCTGAGTTTTTCTTATGAAATCTGGTGTAATTTGATGTGCTATGCTAATGCATTATGTAAGAATCCTCCTTCTCAGATTCAAAACTTACATAGTGATGGGCTTTTTCTAAGACCAGACATCCTAGGTTTCCTTAAAAGGACTAAAGCCAAGAAGTTTCTTTCAAGTTAGTATTATAGGCATTTATTTATAATTATAGTGCTAACATTTGATTTTTTTTTTTGATTGATAGATTATCTTGTTAGTCATCATGTAAGTTCATTTGGAAAAGCAAACCTGAGATTTGGAAAATTTACAGGAAAACTTACAGACTATCTGCTTAAAGGGGCAAGTGGTTTCTTCATATCTGCCATACAACTATTTTATACTGAACTAAGAAAATTCTGTTCCACTTATTCCTTTTGAATTTCCTATATACATCTGGCTTACTGCAGTCTAAGCAGTTTTCTCACTGAAAACCTTTCAGCTCTTCATTTTGCCCAGGAAATGAGTAAAACAACTAGGCTTTTTCATTCTTCCAAACAGATGGCTTTTCTGGCTTCCCTCTATGCTTAAGCCATCCAGAGCTGACAATTAGTAGCAGGAAGCAAAATAAGAGTTCTAGATTTCTGAAGCGTCACAAAGACAGACAAATCACTTTCAGAATTATTTCACAGAAATTACCTGCTTGCAAACAAACTTGGCTTTCTATTAGCCTTCAAAATCTTTGCAGATTAGAAACTAGCCTTGTTCAGTAAAATATTAAAAAGTGCCGTTCTCACTAACGGTGAAAAGTGTAACTTGTGGTTTTGAATATATTCTATAACAAATATATAGCTGTTTAAAACGTGACTTGTCTTAAGAATAGCTTCAGCCTAGCTTTCAGCTGTTCAACAAAGTGACAAGGCTGTTTCTCCATAAAAAATGGTGTGAACACTGCCACACAATAAGATAAAATGTCATCTGTTTATAATACATTTAATATTACAGATGTTTGCTTACAATAGCAGTCGTGTTTTTCATAGAAAAGCTGGTATTATTTACCACAGAAGTTTTCTCTCTTCTAAATGTGTGTTAGCTGAGACATGCAGCTAGAAAAAGAAGGTCCATTTGTGAGAAACATATCACTGATGTGTCTGATAGGTTTTATGGATTGTTAGTGATACTACATGCCAAGTCACTTGATGACAAGTTTCCTTATAAGGGTCGTAGATGGGTATATGTGTGGACTTAAGAAAATGCAATAGGAACTTGATCACTCAAGTAGGATGTTTATAAGATGAATAAGCAAGAAATTTCACTTTCTGACTTGTTCAAAATTGAGTTGATTAGCTAAAAGGGCAAAATACAAGTTCTGGTTGTTGAAATGAGTGGACATGAGGAAATACAGTTGACACTTGACTTACTGATTATATACCATTATGAAATGAACTGTCAGTAAAGAACTAAAGTTGGAGTAATAGGAATATACTGGTTATTTATGCAGTTTTGCTATGCCTTTATGCAATGCTAGTGAATCTCAAATCACTTCGTTTTCGTAATAGTCATTTGTTAGCAGCATGGGAGGTGCAAAAATAAAGCAGTCACCATCCACAAAATGTTTCCATAATATAAATGAAGTTGAGAAGATTTCATTTCCAGATATGTTCCGTTTTCTCACTTGGAAGTCACAAAGAACTTATACATTAAGAGCTTTATTAAGATCCATTTTTGGAATAACAACCACATGAGAAAGTAAATCTTAAAGTACTTTGTTGAGAAGAATAAAGAGGGCAGAGGAGAGGAGGCATTTGATTCTTACAAGTAAGAAAAAACTTAGCTCAAAATAAATTGTCAGCTGTCAAAAATGAAAACTAGCAATTTTTGTGTCTTATCTCATAGGACAATGCCAAGACCTTTTCATTTTCATTGTTCTTGAATAGTTTTTCCCAGAAATGAATAGTTTTCTAGGTGAATAATTTTGTTCTGTCCAGTGTGGTTTTTAATGTACACGCTAAAACAAGATGTCCTGGTTACCACAGTAATACATTGCTCCGCCCCTTCCCCCGGGTGTCTCTTAAAATGCCAAACCCAAATGAACAGAGATGCAGCACTTGCTCATGCTGTGAATGCGTGTTTGTTTCCACCAATGCACACACCTTCTCTTTAGGACAAGAAGTAAGACTACTTTGAGATTTTCAGCTATAACAAAAGAAATACTCGTACGTGCCAAAATGCTAATTGATTGGCAGCTGTTAATTCAGTTAGACAATATTTTCCATTAAATTTCTACTCCAGTACTGAGGTTTTTATATTTAGACTGACTTTACAATTTAACTGTAGAAGCAAGAAATAAGACATTTATTTAGCTATGAACTCTTCTTTGGTGTCCCATCTTCTGAATAATTTTTTGTAAGGGAAACGTACTCTCTCCTACCTTGTTTGTTTGTAGTATAATTAACTTGCTTTCCAACCAGTCAGGATAGTGGAGGTAATTTGTTGCTTAAACTACATCAGTATCAATCTGAACTTCGTGTGTGACCTTGACTTTGCACGCTCAAGAGCAGAGACTAGTCTTCCTGGGCTCTTTCTGTAGATACTGAAAAAGATACAGGTAATGGAGGCACTTTTGGGTCTTCTGGTCTGCAAGCCTCCTCCAGAAGTTAAGTTTCCAGATGTCACTGTTAACCTAAATCTGAAAAGTGCCTACCCTCCACTCTGGATTTGAGCCCTGAACAGGGATAGCTCCTTTTTAAACTGTTAGTGGTGCTGGTGTCCACTCCAGTGTGGTGGCAATTTGGTTTAAATAAAAATTCAATCTTTCACATCCTGTATGAGAGTGATTCTGTGATTCTAAGAGGGCCCTAATCACACGCTAGGCTTGTCTTTATAAAACTTCTCTGTTTGGAAAAGTGCCTAAAGGCTAGGCAGAAATGTGCCAAGTCTATTTATTTTTTTTTATTATTTAGACACCTAGGTCTTACTTGAAAACTTCTAATCTGTTTTTTCTGGTTTACATTGAACATACTACGTGCTTTTCAGTCTGAGTAACAATAGAGCCCTTGATTGTGGTCTAGGACCCGAAGGAATATGCAAGGTAGTCAAAACAGTAACAGGGATATTCCATGACCTGACACATCTTTACGTAGGGTGTACATAATTCAAAGCATTAATGCAGAACCACTAATACCTGAGAGTGCTCCATATGTGAAATAAAAGGAAGTTCCTAAAGCAGAGGGGAAAGATAAAAGTGATTGTTTGGACAGGAGTTCATAACGTCTGTAAGGGGTAAAACTCTAGAGTAAGCTAACTAACTCTAAAAGTCAAGGCTGATGTGAACGCTCCAGTAAGGTAACTATTAATACGGCCTTCAATTTTTCAGTAGCCTTAGGCAAAAACACCTGTGCCCATATAGGTCCAGCTCCCATTTTAGTCTCATTTAGTCAAAACTTCCCTGTCTCATATACGTGAAATCTTTCAGAACCTGGAAGTCTCTGGAGTATTGTTTTCTTGGAGCCTGAGTTAGACTTCATACACTAGAATAATAACATGCTCAAAGTAACTGAAATAAAACAAATAAAAAAATACAGTTGACTGAAATATTTTAGACACCAATATTTCAGTTTTGAAATATAAAACCTCACTCTTGAGCATTAAAAACTAAGGAGTAGAATACGTTCTGAAAAACAAGAAGCTTCCTAAGTAGACTGCTTTTATGTTTAATGAGTTCCAATCTGGAATATTTTTTTTTTTCATAATGCACTACAGTCTAGCTATCATTTCATATCTACCTGACTTTGAAGCCTCTACTGAAATTAGAAAAAGCCATTTAAATGGGAATAACTCCAGTGTGAGGAGTGGTTATACATTGTACTGTATATAGTCTAATTAATTTAATTATTAAAAATAAGTATCAGATCTACTTAACTGCAACTTTTTAGACCAATTCAGTTTAGATTGTCCCTAATTTAAATATGCAAGCATAAAATGGAAATAAACTTAATAACTGCCTAAATGCATTTAATTTTTGTAATTAGCAACTTGCTTTTTCAACGTGGAATATGACATCTTTCAGTAATGAAAGTCAGCTCTGCAGTAGTCCGTGTGGGTTGTAAGACTCCTAAATTGTCTAATGCACATACCCTTTATCAATGACTGGAGATCGTTCTGTTTAATAAAGAGTTAAAACTTTGATTTGCCCCTGCCTTGTTCCCACAAAAAAAAAAAGTGTCATAAAAACAGGCATTCTAAATTTATGGCTGGAGTGGATTTATTTTGAGTAGGTATTAGACTAGATGACCACTTACAAGCATATGCAATTTACCACAATTGCATTTTTTTCAATTATGATTTTAGTAATTTTTTTATTATTACTTTTGACATGCTGACTTCCATAACTACTGTAAAGTCTTTGTCCAAGTAATATTTGAAGTCCTGGAAATATTAAAAACATGCATTTTGTTACCATGTGGCAAAAAGCCTGTACAGTCTCTGATGAAAACTGGCTACTGAAGCCACACCTAAATGACTCAGTAGGGTAGGTCTTCAGGCAGAATTTTTTTTTTTTTTTTTTAAGTTTAGACACAAAACAATTTTGTTTATCTAAAGCATTTTGCTTCAGGTAAAACCACTGAAAATGCTTTGTTGTTGATGATGATCTTAGGGGAAATCTAGCCTTCCTCATATTTGTTCTTTACATACAGTAGCATGAATGGAAAAAAAATGTAGAATTTAGGGCTCTGCAGGGAATACAGCAGGCAGAACTGAGCAGCAAAACAGAGGACCTATAACAAAACATGAAGTGATTCCGTGTAAGGATGCATATTAAAGCAGAAAATGGTCTTAACACTGTTAAATTTTTTTTTTCTTTTAGCTCAACAAAAACTTCCCTTTATAACTTTTAAGTCATTTTCTGTAACTATTGTTGGAATTTTCTTCTGAAGAAGGCAAATGCTTTTTCTTTTTTTTCTTTCAGAACTATGTAAATACAAAATCCAAAATGCCACCTATAAAGTACCTACAAACAAAATTATTGCGATGGTAAAGTAATTAGTGCAGAGACTTCTGAGTGTTGTGCTGAGCCAACTCCCATCCAGTCCAGGATGGTTTATTAGGTGTGGGCCGCACTGTGGAAGCTGACCCTACTGAATGTAAGCTGGCTTTAGGAGAATTCTCTCTGCTCTTGTCCAGGGCTTGCTGTGTAGCCACCGGAGTAACTCTACACAACCAGCCAGTTCAATACGGCTTCCCTTGCGTCAGAACAAATAAGCCTGAGCTGAACTCTGGAGATGAATTCAGCTATAATCTTCCTCGTCCTGCATGGCCTCTCTAAGAGCCAGTGTAGATCTAGAGCTCTATCCAAGAACGTAAGGCCTGTTTTGACTGCAGTGTTAGGTAGCAAGCAGTAATAGCTTGCTAATGCTCTTCTTGGGGCATGGTGTAAAGATAGCAGAGTAGCTGTCACAGAACTAACCTAGATGTCCGTAGGATCAACTTCTCAGTTGTGCTGAGTTGTAATCTTTTGTCAGAAAAAGTATCACATTTAATTTGCTCTAATAATAGGAGAAACAATTAAGCTATTTCATGGATAGCGATAGGTAGAAACAGATGATGCTGCTGCAAGCATGAGCCATGTAACAACAGGTTCAAAGTTGGACCTTGTGGTCTCAGACACTTCTCTATGCACAAACATGAGCTGAGCTTTCCGTGACGTGGAGGGATATAAAGCATTCTACTTTTGTAGAAAGTACTGACTTCGGGGAGTGTGGCTGATCTAGTATTTTTTAGCTTGTCCCATTGTAACATGCTGAAAAGCTGTCATTAACACTGTTTTCCCTTGATCAGAATAGTGGGTTGTTTTGTGGTGGTTTTTTTTTTTTTTTACTGCCAACATTGACGAGGCCAGAGAAATTGTTATTGTCCTGTAACCGAGTAATACTGCAGGCTGCCCATAATAAATACAACTACCAATTATTGGTGCAAGATAGATGCTGCAGCACAGATGAAACTGCAGCCACAAGACTTAGGAATGTGATACAGTTTGGATAGGGTATATGAGGAGCAAGGGAGACAGACTGGAAGTGAAAATGTATTGGAGAAAGCAATGTGGTGCTGCTAGGCAGGAGCATATCCTTTATACTTAGGAATTATTTAAAAGCTGCTATAGGATACTGTGGGCAAGGGGCTGCAGGATAGCATGAGTGGATGAAAAAGAGGTTTTGAACTGAGGTGACAACAGAGTGGATGTAGAGCCCCAGCCAGCTTCAAACAAAGCAGGTTTCTCCGGGTTTAAGTGTAAATTCTTTTGGGCGGAGGTCTTAGTAAACCTGCTTGATCTCAGTCCTTACTACATATGGATGGCTTTTTTATTCTTTGCATATTGTTAATTTTCCTCTGGAAGGTTAGCTGAACCAAACTACCCTGTAGATACACAGTGGCTGGATTCAATCCAGGGAAAAGCAGGGGGCATGTAGAGGTGGGGCAAGAGCCTCAGGAGTATCCCTTTCATTAGCAGGAACCACTACCTGAAACATCACACCATTAACAACAGTTGCTCTTTGTTACCATCCCATCACGAAACGTGATGGCAGAATATAGTATTTAAGTCCTCAGTGAATTCAAGGCAAATCCTGGTGTAGGGTGTGTAGACAACATAGTTCGACTGGTTTAATCGTGTTGCCAAAAAGTTACTGCTGCCAAAAGAGGGTTGTCTTGTTCCTCCCCTCTGCTGGCAACGCTCCCTCACCCCCACCTCACATGCTGGCTCTCTTGTTGGTCTCCGCGGTGAGCCAATGCAGCTTATTTTCTAGCTGAAACCTAACACAGCAGCAACAGGAACAGTTTCTTGGTGGTTTAAGAAGTCCAACTGGTTTACCATGTGTGTAGATGAGCACCAGAGTAGGCAGCGGGAAAGACTGGGGGGCAGGGAAGATGGAGGGGGGGAATAGTGGTGCCTCCTGTGTCAGCAGGCCATATGATTAGGTCAGCTCTGTTGCTCAACTGCACCCTTAAATGGCCATGGGAATTTGAAAAAAAACATCAAAAAATCCAATCGATTTTGCACTGAGGCAGCTGAGAAGAACCCTCGGTTCTACTGTGAAGGCACTTGTCTGAAATGCAGTAATATCTTCAGCCACTGCAGCTGTTTAGCTAAGTGAACATATTTTTAAATGGATTGCAATTCACAACATTTTAGTGCTTACAGGTGCCCCTGCAGTAACGCAAAAAGCACCATTCCTCTTTCAGGTTTGGGTACACAGACAAAAGACTGCATGAGAACAGTGGCATAGACTCAAGAAAAAAATTTCCTTCCCTCTCCTGTGGGATTTCAGTTGTTTTGAATCTGATCACAGGAGAAGTCTTCCAAGTCAGCAAGATGCAGGGAAAAGTGAGAATTGCTTGAGAAAGTGGAAAAGCTACTGAGGTTTTTCTGCACTCTGGCACTGCAGAATGAGTGTGTCTGTGACTAGACCTACAATTTGAGCACTTAGGATTTTATTATATCTGCTTTCTTTACAAAAGTGTCAATCAGTTGGATTACCATACAGTCAATAACAACTTTTAAAAGCAATTGAAAATATTCTTCAGTACTTGAGTCTTCTGTTAACAGAAAACTGTATTACCTTAGGATTTTCTAGCAATTTGGGAAGTTGTTAATTGTTCTTAATGGAAGGGTTCTTGAATTTCATAAGCATTTAATGGAAAACTTGAGTATTTTGTGTTTCTTGGCTACATGAAGCTCTTCCAGATGCGTTGTAACTGTGGTATATCAGGAAAAAAAAACAATGAGAGGTTACACGGGTAGTAAGAGACACACAGAAGTTCCTCTCCCTCTGTAGGAGTAGAGAGGTAAATAATCTATTAGAGCAGGCTGCATGTGTTAAATAGTAACTCTTGGTGATCATATACACGTTAGCAGAGAACCAGCCAGCACCAAAAATAAGAACTGGTTAATTCTTAGTCACAATCTAGAGGGCTAGAGTACCCCACGGCGCCTGTTCCTGAGGCACGGCCTGAAGCGAGGAAGTCCGGAGAGAGCGCGCTGGAAATTGCTCCGGAGCCAGGAACAAAACAGCCCCGCTCTTGGGCCACAGAACTGGCTGTGGAGGCAGGCATGGGTACTTCTAGAGGCAGGAACTGCCTCCTACGGCCTGGGAAGCAGCACTTCCAGTCAGCAGAACGCTGCCCCCGGGCCGCGCTCCCCATTCCCCTCCCTAGCCGCAGCAAACCTGCAAGTCACCAGGCGCTGGCCGGCTGCTGCCGCGGCCGGCGGCGGCGCGGCGCCGCGCCAGAGCAGCCCGCCGGAGGGGGCGA
>JAVKLA010000090.1:14003237-14077105 GCA_034782735.1 Sagittarius serpentarius | reverse complement strand
GCAGGAGGAGGAAATCTCGCGAGGTCGCGTGGTCCCTGCGGGAGCGGGTCGGCTGCGGGATGGCGGCGCAGCGCTGGGCGTGCTGGGTAATGGTAACGGGGGCCCGGGGGGCGGGGACCCTTGGACCAGCCTCCTCCCCGCCATCGTGCCCCGGGCCACACGGGGAGCGGGGCGGGGTTGGGCGCCCCGGGGAAGTGCGACTGGCTCCGCTCCGCTCCGCTCCCTCCTCCCCCCTGCCCCGGCCCTGCCCCGCCTCACCTCAGATCACCTCACGCCTGCCCCTCGCAGTGCCCGGGCCGCGTCGCGCCGCGGCAGCCCCCATCGCCTCTGGCTCTCCGGAGGAGCGCAGGCTGCAGCGTCGTGTCCCGTGCCGTGTCCCAGTGCTTGCTCCGCGCTCCTCCCCCCCCGCCCCTGCCGCCGCGCCGCCTCTGCCCGTGCGTCCGGGGCCCTCCAGCCACGGGGGCCGGGCTTGCGGGCGGTGCTGCTGGCGCCGTCCCGGGGTGGGCGGCGTGCCCCTTGATTGCCCCCCTCTCTCCTGCCCTATCACCTGCTGGACAGGGTGCCCAACTTCACAGCGCTGACTTGGCTGTGCCTCCGACTGCGCCGGTGCTCCTCGCACAGCCTCCAGTCTGTGTTAACATCCAGAGGTTCTTTGGCCCTTCCTTGACCGACGGGCAGCCTTGGGCCATGCCCTTGACCCCCGCAGGCACTTCGTGGTGTTTTTGCTGTCTCGGCTTGCTTTTCACACCTGTCCCGTGCTGTTGCTTCTGTACTTATTCAGATTTCTGCTGTTGAACCCAAACTGCTCGTGCCCTGTAGGAACACTGATGTTTAAGGATGCGGGGGTCCAAAAAGAGATACTTAACATCACAAATCTGGTCTCTCTTGAGGCAATGATTTACGTCCCATTACATCCTGAGCCTGTAAAATACACTTCTGTTTTCTCTTGTATTTGGAAGAATAATTCCAGTAGTATCCCGGTGTCCCAGCTCAGCAATATCCCTTTTGTCTCCTAGTCCTGATCTCTCTTAAGGGAGAGCATATGGTTCTGCTTTTTCCTTATGGCGTTTTGTATTCTGCCCCTGATTATCCAGGAATGCTGGCAGTTTTTGTAGACTTGGAGTATAACTCTGCATTTTGCTAATCTGGTTTTAGGCTGACACATATTCTTTTATACAAATTTTCTATCAGTTATGTTTTTTAGGCTTTGAAGTTCCAAACTTTATTTTGGAAATATGTTTGCAGTTATTATTAAACAAATTGTAGTAGCTCTTCAGTGGTTGTATATGTATTTGCATATTTTCAATTGATACTGTCATTATTACTGTACTAATAACATAGTGATAACAAAGTGAGGCTTTTAAGGTGAAGCTCTAAGTGTACTCTGTGTCTCTTAGTAACTTGTGCAACCTTTTGAGAATACGCTTCTTGGGTGTATTTCTAACCTATGGTTAGATATTAAGCTCCCTGCCTCCCCCAGCAACTACAAGGTCTGGTGGTCCAGTGGGGACTGGTAGGTTTTGGGTTAGCAAAAGTTGATTCTTAAGTATAACTTTTCAGAAAATAAGTTGACAAGTTACTGTTGTGGTTTATTTTCTGGTATCTTTTAATCTTACTGTACTTTCAGATTAATAATATTAGTATTTGCATAATCAGAAGTGGAAATAAGTTTGTTTACGGAAAAAAAAAGATGGTGTGTGTTAAACAGTAGGGGAGAAAGATGCCATTCTTTTAAAGTAAAGAATATGTGGTAAAATGTTCAAAAAAATAGCTATTGGGTGAAATTTTCACCCAACTGAAGTCACTCATGAAAATCCCATTGCCTTAGAAGGAGTTAGCAGTTAGTAATTTAATATGGGACTTCCAGCAAGGCATTCAGAACCTGATCAACTTTGGTTGCAGGCTTTCTCCAGCACTGTCATGCTTATTTCATAAAAACATTCTATGTCTTGAGTTTACAGTAGGGCTTTTTGTGAAGGACTGTTACACAGTACAACCGCATGTGTCAGTAAGGAGCAGCAGTTATGACCTTAAATTGAAATACTGTTGATAATTTATGTCTAGTTACTTAGTCCAGTACAGGTAGTTGTTGCAATTCTCAGTTTCACCACTATTAACTGAAATTATTTTTCCTTTGCATTGCATACTGCAAGTGTATAAGTAATAAGAGACAGGCTGTATTAAATAGCTTAGTTACTAAGCTGTTTAGTCGTGAAGTTCAATCATATGTTTTGTCTCATAATTTTCAACATTTCTGGAAAAAGAGAAATAGCTAATAGGATTTTTGAGCTCAGTGTTATTACAGATCTAATGTGTAAAAATAACTAGATCTCTATTTCACAAAATTTGGGAATGTATCCTAGTATGGGCTTCTGTTCTACAGCTGAACAGCACGTGACTGCTCTGATATTTATCCGTGTTTCTAACATACTTTTGTAGTGAGATTCCAGACTGCTGTCCATAGTCTCATACAGAATGAAGGCTCTACTCGCCCGATATTTCCAAGAGACCTAAAGATTGTTTTGTTTCTGGTTCTTCCAGATCATTCTAGGGACTTTGATTAGGTTGACTTCTGGTCAGTGAGTTGGCTGGTTGATACAAGATGGAAAGACTTTTACGCTGCTCTTTACCACCTTGTTGGATAAGGGAAATAAATGTTTTCTTAATGTTTCTAAAAGTACTCAGGAAGTTGGAAAGAAGTCTTTGCAGTCTACCTTACTTCCAGTCGCAGGGTTTTTCTTATTTTTTAGATTAGTCTTTCACATTTGAAAAGCTCTCTTTAAAATCTTTTGGGCTAATCTGTTGGAGTTTGCTTTGGTTTGGTTTTCCCAAAAATGTAAGTCTTTGCATTGTGTGGGAACTGATGATACAGGTCTCTGTGGTCAGAAAGAACCAGATTTGCAAGAGAGAACTTATTTTTCAAATATTCAGCACTTGCTTATATCCACAGATCTACATTGCACTCACAATTCTAGAAATGCAATACTGTAAGACCTGTTGTTCCCTTTCTTTGGGGTTGCTTTGATGAATGTACTTAGGTTATTCCACGCAGATATTTGTAGAACTTGTCCTTAAAATCTTGAACAAGAAAAATTCTGCCACCTCTTTAGGTGGGAGTGAAGTTGCAGAAAGTAAGAAAATTTCTTGCTTCTGTGGTTAGGAAGTTTTTGTTGGGGTTGGTGGTTTGTTGGGTTTTTTTTAGTTTCCAAATTAGGTGTTCTTTGCTGGAAATCAAGCTGTTGAGTGTAAGAACTTGCTTCTGGTAAACTTTACGCTCTTAACACTTAAGAGTATATTGTTCTAGTTTTAAAAACATTGTAAATATGGTTTCTGCTTCAAAAACTGCCTTGGTTGTAGAAGAACCATCATGAGAGTCTATTTTAGTTTTGTGAAAATCTTCATTCTGTTTGAGTAACTCATAAAACACACTTAAATGCAGAGCTGAACATTAAATAGTGTGTTCTCTTTCTTACTGGATGCTGTTCTTCAAACAAAAAGACTTAACAAGATTCACTGATTAAGTGCAGCTTTGTAATCAAAATAGTTTGTTTTGGTTTTGTAGTGTAGTAGGTTGAAAATTTGTACAGTTTGTGTTAAAAATTTGTGTATTAGTTAAGAGTTTGCATTTAACTACTTGTACAGACAGTTTGTCACGCGAGAGTTTTTTATGTTCTCAGACAAAAAGCTTAGTAGCTTAACTTACAATAACTGTTCTTTAAAGTTAATTTAATATTTTGATGCTTATAATGAATTCAGTTAAATGTAGAAACACAGAAAGGTCAGCTAGTCCAAGCCTCTGCCCTTTGGAAGTCTCCTGAAATCATTCCCTCTGATGACGAGGTTCCTCTTTGTGTTGCTTGTTTCAGCAGCTCATCACCCCGTGGTTAAAGTTCTACCTGATACTCAATTTAAATATTGTTGCTTTGCATTAAGCTGATTGCTTTCTGTCTTGTTGCTTCAGAAAACAGTTGATTCTCCTTGTTGTGATGTTTTATCTATTAGATTGCCGTTAGCTGCTCTCCATTTTTTCTGATCTATTGAACTTCATCGTAGGACATAGGAATTGTCCAAGATTTTGAAGATGTTTTTACTAGTTCAGATTTAAATACAGTATTTAAACACAAACATTTGTTTTGATTAGTGGGTGCACATGTGGCAGACAAACTAGTGGTAAGAAGGGTAAAAGCTTACCTTTTAGAGAATATGCCAGTAGTAGAGCGGTGGGATTTTGTCAGTCTCTTACAGCTTTGTCATGAGAAATACCTAATTTCTGTCCCTAAAATAGAGTGATTTGAACTTTAAAACACTTTGGTTAGAAAATTTGTAACTCATAAAGGAAATTAGTGTTCTTGAGAGTTTGCCTGTTAGTACATAAATGGTAACATCCTGCTTTTTGTTGTTGTTTTTCTTTTATTGGGGGGTGTGTGTGTGTGTGTATATATATACCTAAGATCTGAATTTTTCAGGGCTAGTGATTTTTTTTGTGAATTGAAGTGTCTCTGTAGTATCACTAGTATAGGAAAGAAAAACAGGGATATAGCCTAAATTAAAAATTGGAGGAGCTATGCAGCTGGGTTACTGTGCCACATACAAATACACTAAAGGGGGAGGAGAGTGGTAGAGCTTTCCCTATATATTTGTGTTTGAAAGATACTCTGCCTGTACAGTAGTGTTGAAGTTAGGAATTTTATCTCCACAGCCAAAGAATCTAGAAAGACCAAAAATAGATACTGTCAGAGAAGATTTGCCATGCTGGTTAGTTTCTTAATGATTGAATGCTTTAAGGACATTTCAAATTGAAGGCATGCATTGAGTGGAATTGTGCAGGTGTATTTTCTGAATTTAATCCTGTTTAGTCTTTCAATTTGTGACCTGGATGATAGAACAAAGCAGATTTACTAACTGCCTGGACAGTAGAAATCTGGGAGGGAATACAGGCATTAGAGTGTGAAATGGTCTTGACAAATTGGATGAATGACCTGAACTATATGGGATACAGTTCAGTAAAGAGAAACACAAAATAGTACATTTGGGTAGCAACAATAAACGTAAATATGAGAAACAACTGGCCGGGCTGGGCGACAGTTCTGCAAACAAGCAGCTGTATCACAAAATGAACACAAAGGAGTCATGACAGTTCTATAAAAAACCAAGAGTCATACTGGGATATATGAATAGGATTGTTGTTGCGTGTAAGATATGAAATTCTTCTGCAGTACTCAGCATAAGGCCTCGGCTGATGTACTGTCTCCATTTTTGTTACTCTACTTCAAACAGATTTGGACCAATTGAAGAGTATTTAGAGAAGAGTTGCAATAATGACCTTCAAGGATGGACTGAAAGAATTGCACTCATTTAGTCTATAGCAGAGATGGGGAAGCATAGTAACAGGCTTCAAATGTGGTAAAGGTTGCTACAGAGAAGAATGTAATAAACTGTTCTCTCTAGGTGGGATAAGAAATAAGGGTCCTAAAGAGCACAAAAGGAGATTTTGATCTTAGGAAAAACTTTCCAGCTCTATGGATAGATAATCACAGGGTTAAATATCAGAGGGAGGTAATGGGATATCTATTGCTGAAAGTGCTCTAGAAAAGGTTAAATAACTTCCTTTTAGAGGTGACTTAGGTATAGTTGGTCTGTCTTGGCACCAGAGGTTGGATGACTTGTCAGCATTAGATCTCTCCACATTATTATGATGTTTGTAGTTTTGCTGGCCATGATTTAAAAAAAAAAAAAAAAACCAAAACAAAACTTCCTGGTGGAGCAAAAAAAAATTAGTGATGTCACAGTTTGTAAGATTTAGTTAAAAAAACCCCATCAAATATATTCATGAATGGTTCTTTTATAAAGCATTTATTAAGGCCTTCTGTAATGTAATATTGAAAATAACTTTAATGGAGCCTTCATTGTAGATTTAATACATTTGACTTACCTTTATGTTTTTTATGATCCAATAGAAATAAACTGAGCTAGAGTCAAAGTCTTTCAGAAGACTTCGTTGAAGAGAAGCAAAGTTCAAAAGAGTAAGTCTAGGGAGCCAGGGAATCAGGTGCATTCCAGGCTCTGAAACAGAGCAAATCATGCAACTTCACCTTCTTTCTGTAAAATAGAGAGAACAGTTATTATCTGAGAGATGTATTTTGAGGGATAATAATCACTTACAAAGTACTTCAGGTTCCTGAAGAGTTTGTTATATAAATGTGATGTTATTTAAAATCAGTTTGTGTTCCATGAATTAGAAATAAGATTTCAGTCTTTCATGTCCATTGCTGTGCAATAGTCACAATATGGAAAAGCCTGAAAAGAAATTTATCTTTTCTACTACATACACTAGTTTTAAACACAGTTTCTCCTTTGTGATTTTTTTTAGGTTTTTTTAGGCGATTTCAAAATATTTGATTAAATTGGAAGAACTAACCTTGACACAAATGAGTTGTTAAAGCTTTTTAGGGTTAAAAGTACTGGAAAAATTGATAAAACTGTGTTTTGAACCAAATTCAGTTTAATGAATTACTCTGCACTTTATCAATTCAAAATCAACTGCCTACATTCCATGTGAACTTGTTCAAGCTTTTCTGATTTTTGAAATTTGACAAAGCTGCCTTGGGCTTAATGACGAGTGAAGGGTAGGCTCTGTGTCACATATGTATGTGCCCTGTAATTAGGAAAAGGGTTAAAGTGAAACACATTTTACTATATTGTCAACATTTTAAAAGAGTGTAGAGAATTTAGATAAAGTGATGTTTTCAATCTATTACAGCCTAATTGCAGTTTGGCTTTTAGGGCATTTTTCCATCTCACCAATGATATGGACTAAACTTTATATATACTTTAACTTCACAGGGTATCATCATTGTTTGTTGTAATTAATGGGGAACTGGTCACTAAACCATTGAGAAACAAAGCGTTGGTAACTGACACGACACTGATGGTAGATCCTGATACAATGTTTGTGTACATGTAGTTGCAAATGCAGCAGGACATGGTAGAAGTTAATTCTAATGGCTTCGCATAGTTTATTTCAGTTAAATAAATGTGATCTTAAAGTTGTTAATGAGAATCACATTTCTAGAAATCAATAAAGGAAGGATGCAAACACTGTTCACTCCATTAGAATTATGTCAGAAAAGGAATTTGTTCCTGTCCTCAAATATTTTAAGTCTTCCAGGGATTTTCCTTATATGTATCACTGCAGTACAGAGGCTTTTTTGTGGAGTATTATAAAGAGGTCACAGTATCTCGTGCAGTAAGGGCACAAAGGCTTAAGTCTTAGGCAGAGACAGATGCACCTATTCCCTAAGCTCCACCTGAAGAACTGTAACTGAGAAGAAATTGTCAGACAGAACTATCTGAAAATGGCTGTTTTAACCTGGAGTTTGGAGAAGCATTTCGTGCAGAGTGGACTAGGGGAGTGTGTATAGGCAGTGACTGACTAAAAGACTTGGAGTGGGATCTGTTAACATTACAACAGATCCTGGGGTTTGTTTGCTTGTTTTATTTTTTTCTTTTCTGAAGCGTATAAAATTTCTGTGACAACTTTAAAAATTGTATTTTATTAATCATTCTAAAGTTAGAATGTATTGGTACATGTTTTCCACCCACTACCTTCTTTTCATTTACTTGCGCTTTTTCTGTACGTCTCTGAGAGTCGCAGTATAACTAGCAGCGAGTTTTACTGGTTAGGTATACATGATTATATTGCTTTTGTTAGTAACTACTCTGTCTAAATTGTCACTTGAAAAGATTTGACAATGTTTCTGTGCTTTGCTATGCTGCCAGCACTGTTCTTTGGGGTATTTCCTCAAAGCTAGGTTTCAGGAAAAAGGAAGCTAACCAGATGTTCTTAGTTCTTTTCAGTCCTCAGTCTGCAACTTTTTATTTATTTATTTATCCATGGGAAAAAAAGTCAAAATAGAAAGCCACTACAGTTTATTACTTTTTTTTAAACTAGTTTTCTATTTTTAGCATAATCATGGTGTTTATTGGGTCAGTTTTCTGGAAATTCTGCTGTATCCAGTGCATTGCAAGAAATGCAGAAAGGCTGAAAAAATCATTATTCACAGTATCATTGTGGAGGCTGCAGTAATGCAATTACTTTTAATATATGCTTGCACAGTTTTAAACCCATCTGTGAGGAAGTGGTTTCTAACAGAGCAAAGTGTAGTTACCTCATTTCTTTTCAGTGAGGTCAGCTGAGAATTTCTCTGGATCATATAACTGGGAATCCACTGATCCTTTAAGAGGATTCCTAAGATACTTCAGATAGAAAAGGTTCTTCCCATAGCTGCCATCTCACAGCCAGTGCTGAAAAGGACAATGAGAAACACTTACTCTTTGTATGATGTCCTAGTGCAAATAAAGGTTCCCACCCCCCCAAGTGAAGTCTGTGTTTTTCAGATTTCTTTTCCTACTTTACAGTTCATTTCAAGACTTTTTAGATGGTAAGTCTTATCTCAGTGTGGTTCTTGACATGTAGTAGGAAGGTCTTAGTTGCTGTTGAACCAAAGAGAATTTTGCAAATCCTCAAGAATCCTCTTTTATTCTCATAAATAGATTGCTTTATGGAGTACAGTTTGCTGTCAGGAACATTCAAATTATCAAAGTGTGTAAGTGTAAAGGAAGCGATTTCTTGATGTTAAGATCTAGACAGTCTTTTTTTGTTGTTGTTTTCTGACTACCCCTCAAAAAAGTCCCACACCAACAATGTAGGTAATTAATTTCTTGTTAATATTTATGAATTTCAGTTACATCACTCATGATTTGAAATATCCCTGGTTAATTACAGCCCAGGAGTGGTTTTATTGAAACTTCCTGTATTGCATGAAGGGTTTGGGTTTTTTTTCCTCCTATCAAAAGTCTGAATGGAGAGAGAGAATCTTTTGCAGGGATATGGAAGTAAAGGCAGGCCAGCTAATGTCATTTTATCCAGTGTGACTCATGTCTCATTGATTTTCCACTTGAGAGGTAACTCTGGTGATCAGACCTTTGTGTCCTGCTTTTAGGGTATAGCTCATAATTGAATTTAGTTGTAGTTAGATGAACTGCCTTTTTAAAAAACTCTTGTTACATTGTTGTATGTCTGTATTTACTTGGCCCAAGAAATTCTCCCAAAGAAACCATCCCAAAAGGTCAGGAGATTCTCCATGAGAAACAGGAGAGCTCTGGAGGGGCTTACTGTGTAATATTCTTGGTACCATTTTCGGTTTTGATTCATGTGTCACTATAGCTTTGTCAGATGACTTGTACCAAATAATCATGTGGACATTTCTTCTCATCCAGTCTGTTCTGTCAGTAGGCCTGGTTTGTGGAAGTGGCATGAGCTAGAATTTAAGTTCTGTTTGCTTATCCTCCCTTAAATCTCTCCTTTACTACGCGTGGGCTATAGTTACAGATTAGCTCTTGCTGCTGCTTTGAAACAAAAGTTTGCTTTTCTTTTACTCAGAAATTAACTTCTGTTGAAATCTGGACAACTGTTTCTTTTTGACCTTCACTGGCTATATTTTCCATAATGAGAGTATGTTAAAAAGAGCCCAAGGGTTTGAATCAGTAACAAATCAAAATATAGAAGGTCTATTTTTTTTTTTGCCTCTGATGCCTTTTTTGTGCCTCAGGTTCTGTCAGCGAAGGCTTGCATCAACTGGATTTTAGTGAAATTTTCAGTAGAATTTTAACAGTTTTATATTCAAGTGACCAGTAAACCAGAATGAAAGTAAAGTAAAACAGATGATGCTATGACCCCTTTGCAGAAGCAGACATGAAGAATGTTTCCCCCAGGCGTTCAGAAGTCCTGTGTAATATAGGTTGTAGCTGGGCAATACAGATAGATGGAAACAGTAAGATAGTTGAATTATTTCCTGTGCATCAGTTGTAAAATATTTTTATCCTCATCATGGAAGATTAGAGTTCCAAGTTAAAAAAAGTAACTGTGCTGCTTGCAAGCATAAGGCAGAGCCTGAGAGTAAGGCTCCACATTACAGCTGACCTGATCCAGTGCTGTCACCAAAATACATAGTTGTAACCCCTGCTTTCCACTGGCACCTGTGCTCGTTTCACTGTTTCGGTAAGCCTGTTTGGGGAGCTAAACCAGCAGAATAATAATGGCTCTTTTGTAGGGGTCTGTATTTTCTAAATCAGCTCACTGGGAGATCGGATTGAATACTCAAGCAAACGCATGGGAAAAATCGGGATGGTGCGCCTTAAAGTTACAGGGGAGTGGGGTTGCTCCTTTTTGTAGATTAAATCACTTAACAGTAAAATGAAAACTCACCTGGGAAATCTTGTTGCAAAATTAAAGAGAATATTGAAGGCTCACCAGAGTGTGAATCAACCTTGTTGATAAGGAGTGAGATGATAGATGGGTGTGGCTTTGTTTGCCGTGTTAGAAAGATATAGGGACAGTGGTGCCTTGGACAAAGCAATAAGCTAAGGAAATGCTCTTTGGAGAAGTGTCTAAATGGATGTAAGTGCACCAGGGCTACGTAGGGAAAAGAGCGTTGCAGTAATGAGGATGCAAAATGATGAAATCCTCGTGAGAGTTACCAGCCTGGGGTAACAGTGGAAACGTTTCTAAATCAAGCCAACTGCTGAAAGAGGGTTCAATCAGTAAAAAAGGTGTTTGCCATTGGATCTTTGTAACCTTTGTTGTCAGTGAAAGTGTAACCTTCAGCATAGGCTCCTGGACTGGCATAGCATACTTTTAATTATGATTCTGTTAACTCACACATGGATTTATGGTTTTATTTCCTTACTGGCTGTTTAAATACATGGACATTGTAGAGTTGCTCTTTCTCACCAGTAAGAGTGAATAAAAAAATGTTTTTAATGTTTTCCTCAGCTGAGCAAGGATAATCCAAACTGCATGCCTGCAGAACTGCAGAAAGGAAGTAGTGCCTACCTTAGCTGGCACATGATTTAAGACAGGGATTTTCAGTCAAAATAAGCAGGTGTTTTAAATGTTAGAAATGGTCGGAGTTGTCAATTTGGATCAAATACTTACCGAGTAGTGATATTTTAATAAAATTATTTCAGTGATTGCAGAAAAAAAACCCCTCTACTCCGATAATAGTCTAGAGATGATACAAATCTGATGACTCTTGATTTCACCACTGTCTTGACTCAGAGTTGTAGAAGGATCTCACAAAACTGAGCGAATGGGTGATAAAATAGAAGCAGAAACTCATTTTCCAAAATGTGAAGTAATGCATGAGAATAAAATAACTTCATGGGAAAAAACCCAACCCTGAGTTTAAATCAGCTATTACTGCTCAGGAAAGTGTTCTGATAGACCTTTCTGTAAAAACATCAACTGAGTTTTCACTAGCTGTCAAAAAAAAGTAAATAGTATTGAGTATTATTAGAAAGGGGTCATAACATAAAACATTACTATTCTATGGTAGAAATCCATGACATACATAGGCCATGCTTTGAATATGATTATCTTGCACTGATATGTCTGCTAGACTTAGTACAGAAAAAGGCAACTGGAATAAACAAAGATTTGGGATAGCTTCTCTATGCGGAACACGGGGGAGATAAGCCAAATAAAATATCTGTTAATTCTAGGAGTGTACAGCAACGATATGTCCTCAGGTCTGCCATGCCATACATACATGATCACTGTATTTCAGTACTTTCTTTGTTTCTAGATACACTGAAACTAATTTTTAAAGGGGTGGGGGGTTATGTATTTTTTTTTCTCCTGTTATCAAGAAAGGAATATGTTTAATTACTTGCTGCCCTAGGAGAGATAATATAACATTGAGTTATGAGGGCTTTGTATATTCAAGATATAGCAAAGGCTGCTTAGGGGCTATATTCTTACTATATTTATTTTTCTTCTTTTATGGCTACAGCATTATGCTGTGGGTAATACAGTTGTTCATAGCTGAAAAATTTCATATTTTTATACAGAAATTTTAGATGTTCTCTAAGAGAACTGACAATCAGTTATTTTTTGATAATATTTTAAAAAGGTTAAGCAGTTTTATGGGTGGCATGTAAGTTACATTTGTCAGGTGATGTCGGCTCATCAGAGGTACTAAGTAAAGAAGAAGCATAGCACTTTGTTTGATATAGCACTGTTAAATTCCTTAGAATAGTTTGAAAAAACTGTGCCTTAGAAAGGGTGAGTAAGGCATTTTTAGGACATCACTGGCAAATGGTAAATAATTTTTTATTTTAAAAAGCTATGTAGAGTCTTCTGCTTGATATCGTTATAAATGCAAATGTGCATGACTGTCAAAGTGAATGGATGTGATTTCTAACTTTGTAACTGCTTTTACTGATTATTTTCAAATTCATACTCTAAAGATTCGAAACTACCTATGTCAAACTAAGAAAACTGCTGGTCAAGTTGTTTCTGGTCTTGTAAGAAATAAGTATTTGGAGTAGTCAGATCTCTATAACTGAATGTTTCATGGGGATAAAAATCAGGAGAAAAATATCAATTTTACGTTACATTTGTGTAAGTCAATATGTAAGTCCATAGTAAGTAACTTAGCTGTTTAGTCTAAGCTTTATCTAATTTCTTCAAATTAGAGGTTTTAAAATGTGTTGTCACTTGATAGAGTGTGTGAGCAATCTGGTGTGCATTTCAGAGGCAAAGCCCATGCCCGTGGAGAGCGAGAACTTAACTGCAAGTGCAGATTTTATAATGCTATGATGGGTTAGCCATTTAGGAAACTCTGGCAATCTGCTCATGTTTGCTTGGGATAGGTACGGAAACTATATATAATTCACATTCTCTGACCCAGCTTCTGGCAGCTCCTTCCTGTTGCCTGAATCTGTGATAAAATATACTGAAGGTAAACGGTAGCTTTCTTTTCATTTGTTCTTGTGCTTTGAGAAATTCTCTAGTGCCTGAACCTGGAACTTGAATAGCCTTTTAATGTTTCTTCAGTCCTTTTACCTGCTGTTAGAAGGTAATTCCAAGGAATGGCAGGACGAGCATCTCTTTTATTTTTGGCAATAGATATTATTAAGAATTTTAGATACCATAGACAGACATATATTTTTATATAGAAGGTTAAATGCTCTAATTGTTATTTTATTAAAATGTGGTCATAGTTTGCACTATATTATTGAATTAATAACTGATAAAGTATAAAATCAGTTAATATTACTGTAGTTGTGAGTCCTGTTGTCTTGAGACAAAAGGTGAAAGTCACAAGTGTCAGAAATTACTTCAGTTCCAGAAAATTAAAATGAGAAAAGGCAAGATGCTATTTAAAACCTTGGAAGTCTCATATGTTCTGTTAGGGTAGATAAAACTGCAAACATATATGTAGGTTACTAGTACTCGGTGTATACATTTGAAACATCCATGATACTGTAGTTGAAAAGGAATACTTTGTTTATGCAGTAGCTTTCCGTCATTGATAATACCATGGATCTTTTTTTTTTTTTTTTCTTCCTGGAAAAATGTGTATAGGCAAAGTCATAAAAGTGAAGCAGAAGGGGGACCTCTGAGTAAAACACAAAAATTTATTCTGCCAACAAAAAAAATACAACTGAAAGCAGTGAGGAGAAAGAGTTGAAACTGAAGTTGCTGAGAGGATTGCATTGGGTATCTAACCTTGTAGCCTTTCCTTTTTGCCAGGTTATGGGTCTTTACACCCATTTGTAAAAATGAAAAATTAGAATTCTTTTTTACAAACACATCAGTGGAATAGCTTAAATGCTAGAAATTTATGGGAGCTCAAGGGAAGACAGAGAAAATTCATGGAAGAGAAATCCATTGAAGTTTAGTAAATAGATAGAAATCACATAGGACTTAAGAGGACCCTGAGCTAAAAATAGTTGGAAGCTGGAAAGGTACTGTATACAGCAGCTCTTCCCTAGCCATCTGCTTATGGCTTCTGTTGCAGACAAAGTACTGACTGGATAGACCTTTGGTCTGACTCAGTGTGAGAAAAGAGGTTTGAAGTTAATAAAGTTTAAAATAATTGATTTGCTTTTAAAGTTAATGAGGAAGAGCTTTTGAAAATGTCAGTTAACATACAAAGGGGATTGAGTATATATGTGCATACGTGAGAGAGATGTTCGTGTGCTTAGGCAGTAACAGGTAAGTCCCTTTTGCTCTGTAAATGTAGTGCAACATCTCAATATCTGGAGCATGGAACATATTTAGAAAGTGCTTGATAAAGTATTCGGCAAGTGGGAAGGGATAATAGAATTGGAATGAATTTTTCACTTTGTAGGCAGTCTTTCATTTTATGCTTGAACAGTGAGCATAGTTTTGAAAGTAAATTGTCTCATGTAGGTACAAGAAATCATAAACTGAGTGTTGCAAAACAAAACAACCCTGAAGAACAATAATAGTCAAGGCAGAATAACTGGGTATTCCTTATATCACAAAGTTGAGTAAAGGAAGCAAAAAGAAAAGCATACAGAGGGTAAACTGTAATTGTATTTCAGCAATGTGTTGACAGGTTAATGGTGGGTTTAGAGTAACAGTGTAAAATCTCAGAAATGCTTTGAAATGCGTTTTAAATCTATAAAATACGTATATTCAACAAGTTAATAAGATACCTGGAGAAGTAACAGCTGATGCACAGTTGTACTGTGTGAAAAGTTTTACTGTTCTGGCTGAATCTTTCAAGATAATTAATTTGTGACTGAAAGATAAAGAAAGCGTGAATCACGCTGGTCTGTGTTTTTACTGTGGCAAGGGCTGTAGAAATTGCAAAACTGGTGAGCAAGCTTGCATCTAGATGAAAAATGTAAGTGGAGGAAGCCTAAAGATTATTTGTCAGTGGTTACAAGAAAGGCAAAGACCTGTAGTTATGGTAGAAAAAAATACTTATGGGCTTTTTTTACAAGGTTGTAATGGCAGTTTATGCCAGTGTTCAAATGAAAAAAAATTTTCATATTGAGAAGGTAAGCAGTAACTAAAAGGCTGAGATTTTAAATGTAAATGCAGGCCAAACAGAACTTTCTTTGTATTTCCAGTTAGTATTGTAAGCATAGGCAAGGCAGAACACAGAAAACCCAGGAAATTAAATGCAATGTATTGTTCATCAGTGAGTGTACTGGCCTACAAAGACTTTCTGAGCAGAGCAAGAGAAGAAAGCAGAGTAGCGATCAAGCAAAACAGAATTACACATGATGCAATCTTAGTCCTATTTGAATTATATACATTAGAATAAAAAAGGAGAATAGACTACGATTGTGCTGTTAATCAAGGATATTCTGGCCAGCTATCCTATCTGGAAGTAGTTGGATGTAGACAGAAGCAGCTAGAAAAAGTAATGTACTTGTTGAACTGGGACCACTCTTACAATAAAGTTTGGGTTTTTTAAATCAAGGCCTCTATTACCACTAGGTATGCTGTAATTAAAAGGAAAAGGTATGTGATAATGTTCATATTGCAAGTTTCGTTTTCTGTGCCTGGAGACGGGATGGCAGTCAAACAGAAAGTGGCTGGTCACTGTTACTTTAAGAGCTTTTTAAAAATGCAGTTGCTAATGCACTTGAAACACCTTCAGTACTTGCCAGTTGAAACTTCAGGAATCCAAGTAGACTGAAATATGCATAATGGTCATGTTATTCAGAACAGTTAAATACAGACTGAACTAAGAGTGAGAACGTCAAACTATAGAGGGGTATGAAGCCTCTCTGCTTGACAAGCTCAGTGTCAGTTGCAAAGCAGAATTTGGAAAGAATCTAAGAATAAATTGTAAGACATCATTTGTAAGTGCTGATATCTGCGGTTCTGTCAGGATGCCCAAGCACTGGGAGAAAATTTCTGTCTGCTTTCAAGTACTACTGGGGAGACAGGCTCATTCTCAGCGTAGGTGATGTTGACATCCAGCTCACAGAGCAGGAACGTGCTCAAAACTGCTTTGAAAGACTATCTGTAATGGCAAAGCTATCACATGTGGCTAAATGTAGCTAGCAGTTGTGCTGTGTATTAGACCAAACAGCAAAAAAGAGGCAATAAAAATAAACCATATCCTTTACGGAAGGCTGGAACAAAAAGTAGGGATGGGTCTTTTTGCCAGAAATCACTGTTTTGAGAACTGCAACAACGTTGAAGTTCTAGCATTGAGGTGTATCAGTGAAACACTTCAACAGCTGTAGTGTCTCAGACTGTTAATGCAGAAAATAGATGTTTCTCTGCTGGCTGTGCGCCAGAGACTTGAGTCTGTATAAAAGTCAGTTGTGCTATATGATTTTATTAGTATATCAAAGTCAGTTGTAACACAGCCACATGAACATTTGAAAGAGCTAGGGCTCTTAAAAATAACTGCCAATCAAAAAGCAACATAAGGCAAGTCATTTACGGTTGGACTCAATGATCTTAAGGTTAAGGGTCTTTTCCATCCTACATGAGTCTATGGTAGCAGGCTACTACAGTATTTAAATTCAAGGTTAAAGCATAGTTTGTCTTATAAGCTAGTCCATTACTTCCCAGAGCCCCTAGCATGTGAGAACACATCTATTTGGTTACATGGTGAGTGGTGCTACAATTACACCTGCAGTATCCGCTCATGTGACAAGAGATGCCCGTAATTCTGGGAGCATGAAAATGCATCTGGTCAGAAGACACAGCAGGGCCATAACGTAGCTGTGACAAGCTTCGTTTCTTTTGTTCATAGATGCCAGGATAGTTCTGGATTCCCTCCCCACCCACAGTCTGTCCAGAATTGCCTCTTAAGCATTTTGAGCCCTAATTTAGATCAGCCCTTTAGCTTAGGCAAGAAGGTGTCCTTGTATTTGTTTACCATTATCACTGAGTAACATTTGAACCCCTCGGCCGACTTAGCAACCCCTCTAATTTTGCCCAGGAGTGAAGATGTTGGAAGTGTAAAGAGTTTGCAGCTTTCATGAAAGCTGGAGTCCCCTTTTTAAGGAGGATTGCAGTTTGAGCCCAGCAGTTACCGGCTATACATGATTTGCTAGCAATCTCGTCAGTGCATGTACAGATTGGAATTGGCCACACCATCCTTGAGTTTTGGAGATGGCCAGAGGGAGGTGCATGAAGTTTTCATAATGTTGGAGGTGAGGTGGGATGTCTGGCAGAACTGGGTTGCATTTAGGACTACAAAGAGCCAGCCCACAGGATAGCAGTTTTGCTGGTCTGCTTGTAGAATAACATCCTTATTTCCTACATTGAGTCAAAAGTATTATCAGATGGAAAATAAGTGGTTAAAATATTTTTCATGAATGGAGATACATGGAAAAACATCCTTCCTTCTCACTTTTTTTTTAACCCTTTGGGGACAGAGGGGATATTTTACATGTTGATGAAAAATTGAGAACAGGATCATTTTAATTCTGATACAACACTCCAAATATTTTACAGGAACCATTGCATGCCTCGTGCTCCCATTTCCCAAACCCCTGGGTTTGGTACTTGCCTTAGTACCCATGCAGGAGCACTTCTAAGCACAAACCATGGAGAATACCTGGTTGTGTGTACGTAGTACTACTCTATCTTGCACATCAGCGTTTGTTGTTATGATAGCCTTCTGATGCTTATGTAGCTGATGCTGTAATTTTGCATATAAAAAAGTATACTAATTGGTGTATTTCCAATGCATACCCTTGACTGAAAATCATCTGGGATAAAAATAGTTTCTCTACAGTGTTTCATACAATATGCACATTACAGTGTACTTCATAGGACAGCATGTTTGCAATCACTGTTCCAAAAGTAAATCAGACAGAGTAGATATTTCCAGTGTAGTATTCTACAAAAATGAACAGACTGGTTTATCTTGGGCCTTCTAAGAAAGTAAAGGAACACTGTTTTTCTTCATCAACTTCCTTTTCATCTGTAAGCTGTTACCAGGGTTATTAAGTACTTAGTGACCCCTTACAATTGCAGCCTGTCTGTAGGAAAAAAAAAAAGTCTTTTTATGCTTGATATTTTCTGCATATTGAAGTAATAACTTCATTAGGACTGTCGTGGTTTAACCCCAGCCAGCAACTAAGCACCAGACAGCTGCTCGCTCACTTCCCCCCCACCCAGTGGGATGGGGGAGAGAAGTGGAAAACAAAAGTAAAACTCATGGGTTCGGATAAGAACAGTTTAATAGGACAGAAAGGAAGAAACTAACAATGACACTAATAACAACAATAAAGTGACAATAATATAAAAGGAGGATTGGAATACACAGAACAAGTGGTGCACAATGCAATTGCTCACCGCTCGCCGACTGATGCCCAGTTAGTTCCCGAGCAGTGATCCCCCACAGGCCAACTCCCCCCAGTTTATATACTGGTCATGACATACCACGGTGTGGAGTACTCCTTTGGCCGGTTGGGCTCAGCTGTCCCAGCTGTGTCCCCTCCCACTTTCTTGTGCCCCTCCAGCCTTCTTGCTGGCTGGGCATGAGAAGCTGAAAAGTCCTTGACTTTTAGTCTAAACACGACTTAGCAACCACTGAAAACATCAGGGTGTTATCAACATTCCTCTCTTACTAAACCCAAAACACAGCGCTGTACCAGCTACTAGGAAGATGAAACCAGGACAAGGAAATAAATCATATTTTTCTTATTCATTGGTGTAAAACTATGTTCTAGCTGTGGTTAAGAGATTAAATACTATTGGAGTCTATTCTGCTAGAATAACATTTTGAGAAATGGTTACTGTACTCAAGTTAGTGTAATTAATTTTAGAATGAACTTTTCAAGAACCTGTGTAATTTAATGTATCTTAAAGATGTTAGTCACATGTTTTAGTAATCCTGCACAGGATATGTTTTTTGGATAACAGCAAAGCTATTTAGCAGTTGAATGGTTTCACATGAAAAAAGCACATTATAATTTAGAGTGGAACTTTCACCTAGGGTGATATAGTGGAGTGGGTAGGTAGGGTGAGAACGTTACAGACTGATGGCCAGTAAGTGAGGTTAAGCATGATTTTTTGAAGTGGGACACAGAAGTTATTTGCATAGTCTGTTTTTAGTTTTCTTGGTAAGTTAGTTGTATCAGACAACAGTTACTTTATTGACTGATTAGTAAGTTCATTAAGGTTGTTTAGTTAAGGCCACTGTCTGTGTTCAGGCTAAATGCAATTTGTATTAAATGATGTCACAGTAATTGATCCTTTTTTGTATTTTTCTAATAAGTTTTGATGAAGCAGTACTAGGTGGTGTGTGGTACCACCTTACAAAGTTCACACCTTCACCTTTGGTTCTGGCTGCATGATCCCACTCTTCTGCAGCACGTTGTTCTTTAGTATGACCCACAGGAAAAATTGATCCATCTGGACCCATCTGAAAAGAAAAGGTGATATTTTCATCTCAGACCTATCTGTAGATCCATTTCGTAGTATAGTCCCACAGATAGTTGTTTTGACAGAGTTCTCACAAGTATTTGTGACAGATAATTGGGATGGGTGCTGCAGTGATGTGTATAGATTAGATGTAACTAGGTAAGATCCCAGATTCTGCCTATCTGCTTCTTCCAATTGTTCCCAGTTCCAGTTTCCCTCTTTCACAGTTGTGATCTTTCTGTCTTCTGGTAGTTCTTCAGGATTTCCCATCTGTCTCTTTCTCCAGTCAGCATCCGCTCGTTTTGCTAATGTAGCTGCTCTCCTTACGTATCCATTCATGTTTAGAATCCCCCTTAGCCTGCCTTCATCACAGCTCCGCCAGGATTTTTGTTCTCTGGCAAATGCTTCTCTATGCCAAATTCCAATTTCTTTCTTCAAAACACGGAGGTAGAAAAACTTCTTGGGAAAAAGTCAATTATGTCTTAAGCAGTAAGAGGGTTTAAAAAAAATTTCTGTATTTGTGCACAGAAATGACTAATTATTTTGACTGAGAATCTAGGGGAGAGGCAGCAGGGTGCGAATATCAGTCTGAAGCAGATGCTTCAATGTATCATTTCAGCACAAACTCTAATTTGGCCAAGACAGAAGAAACTGAAAGCAGTTTAGGGCTTGTCTGTAAGGAGAAGAAATTTGATAGAGTGGTTACTTTTCTAGAGTTCTGCTGTACAGTTACACTTGTATAATTCATACTTATTTTTATATGAAGTAACTTTGCAACCTTATCTTGGAATGCTTGACTGGAAGAGGGGTGATGCCTCTATCATACCTGTCCTCCCTATAAATTTCCTCGTGTAGGTAGCCCAGAAGAGTGAGAAATCTAGTGCAGTCAACTGTTTTGATAACCCGCTGCTGACTGGAAGGGATACAAAGGAACAGATGCGCACTGCTAGTCATTGTCATATAACTTGCTCTTTTGACCTTTTCTTTATTTGGTGGCTTTAGAGAAAGAGGAGTCAATGAAAGACAGTGATGCAGAGGAAGAGGTTAAGCTTTTGTTTGTTTTCACACATCCTATTATTTCAGTACCAGATTCAGTGTAGTCAGTTACTTGTCCATTACTTTCCCCACCCACCCCCACCCCCCCGAAAGAACTAGGAACAATTTTTTCCGTAAGAAGACTTTCTAAATATTTTTTTTTCCCCTCTTATATAAGAATAGGTTTGTCTGGCCTGGTGAACCCATCTATTTTAAGTAAGAAAATGAGCATATTGAACTATCTGTTCCAGTTCTTTGCCAGTTTTATTTTTTGGTAAAGCGTGTCCCTTGCTAGTTTGCTAGCTCTTAAAACCCATTAATAACTTTTTCCTACTAGTCACATTTTTCTTTTTTCTTAATTTTCTTTATTTCATCTTGCTATCCTTATATATAAGATAAAGTAAATATAAGTAGTCCCATTCTGACAAACCGTGTTTTGGCCATATTTAATATAATCTAACTGTGTCAGAGATGGCTGAAATCTCAGAGTAATTCCAGACCGTAGAGCCTCGTAACATTTATTTATTTTTACTTTTACTGCATTTAAACTTTCATTATAGCTTTAAGCTGCTTATTGTTATGTATTATTTCAAGTAAGACCTTTGTAATGTCTTTTGGTGGAGGTTATTTCTATAATTTGAAAGTATTGCTTATTTTGATGTAATGTAAAATAAGAAAAATATAGTGCCTTCTCCAGAAAACTAATTTCTTGCTAATGTAGTTATGCTAAGCTCAGTATATGTGGGAAGAGATGCTGGCATGCTCTAGATGTGATAGACTGGTGAATATAATTTGTTAAATGGAATTCATCCCTAATTTAGTAATACTACTTTGCTAGGAAGTTGTATGCTTTATCTGTGGAGATAAACCAAAATCCTGATAATTTGATGTCTGTGCAGGTTCTCCTCTGTTCAAAGATGCTAATTTTTTTGTATTGGGCAAATATGTCTGTAAGGAATTAGATTCTGTTTAGATAAATAGCTTCTGCAGTCTTCATTTTATACAAAAAACTTTCCAATTTAAAAAATGTACTGTTTTAAATAACATCTTAATGCTCTGCAGAGAATTTAAGAATTGCTGTCTTATATCACAAAGACACACCAGTTTTAATTAATAAAGTAATCTCTAAATATTCTTTTCTTTTGAGATACACACCTAAGCAGTACTATGCATGCTTAAAATGTATGAATTCTAGTTGTTTTTTTCTGTGTCACTGAAATAATGTGGTCTGGAGTGTATAGCTGATAAGAAAAAAGATAATGGTGTAATGATCAGGATGTCTCTAGGCAGTCAGAACACAAAAGCTTATTCAAGATACCTTCAGTGTAATTCTTTGTGGAAAATGCAAAACCAGAAGATGTAATTTCGCGCCCTGCCCCCGTCCCTCCAAGGGCCATAGCATGAAGCACATACGGGGTCCTGCTAATGGTTAAAGATTGTGTGCATGGGTGCTTAGTTTATGGATGCAGTAATTGGTTAAAAATTCATGATGTGCTTGTAATAGAAGATAACAACAAACAGGAGATTCATGATAAATGTTACGCTTTTTCTCTGTTAAACCACTTTAATTTAGAGAACTGAGTTACAGATACAGGGTCAGGTCAGACTCAGGTTTTGTCAACTCTGATTGAGTCTTGGGAAAAGTGGAATTTAGAAAGAGACTTTAGAAAAGCTTATTTTGGCTATCGGTTTTGTATCTGCACCAAGATAGACCAGTAGCAAGTTCATAGTGAACTGCTGTTTCCTAAAATGTAAATAGTGGCCAGTGACTCAGAGTGGTTTCTGAGAGGTTCTGAAAGAAACACACGATGATTATAGGTTCAGAAATATGGCAGACTTTGCTATATTCTTATGTAAAAGTCACAGTTATTTTAATAGAGTTATATTAAGTGCATTGTAGTAGCAGTCTGGAAAAATCATTAGGTCAATGGAAGCAGGATTTCAAAATTAAAGAAATATTTGGGGATGAGATACGGAAAATTGAGTGCACATTGTCTCAAACTAACTAAATTATGCACAGTCTTGTAGTCTCAAATCACACCATATTATTGTCATTGATACAGATTTGTTTGAATTTGTTTTCTTTTCCAGAAAATGTTCTGCTTTTTGGTATTACAAAGATGTGTGTAAAAGTAACGTTTCTTCTGAAGTGTTACAATTTTTAAAAAGATAATGTAAAATCTGACACAGATTTTTAAAATAATAAAGTACAGTGTTTTAAAAAAGGAATATACGTTAAGGACTCGCAAGTTCTGATGACAGAAATAAGTATGATCAAAGGGTCTTCTGACTGAAATAAAACATTCTGCAATATTCCTTTCAGCCAGAGGCAGGCAAGGTCCCACAGATCTAGAGCAGAATGAAAATGAAACAGGAGAGAGCAATTATATGTGTCACATTTGCTCTTGTAAATGGTAACTACATCAATAACAGATATTGTTTCTGAAGTAATGTTGGAATTTACTGCAGTATGGAACCAGAGTGCTACTGCTATCAGGTATCCACAGTTGCAATATCTGAACACTGGAAAAAGTTTTAATCTGTATCACCATGGAGCATTATTGAGCATGAATAGAAACTGATTGTTAGATGAGACTCAGAAGAACAGGAAGAGAACAGATTATTTCTCTTCAATAAGATGATGATTCATTATACTTTAGATGAGATGAACAGACTATTCTGTTTTCTAGGGTTGAATTGTTGTGGCAGGCTGTAGCTATTGTCCATTTTCGTGAAATAGTGACATCAAATAACTATTGGAGACCTTTTCCTGCTGTAGGAGTCTGTTCTCCACACCTTCACTCCCCTGCAATACACAGTTTTTTGGTTTGTTTAATGTTGTGTGTAATGTTAATACGTCCGTCATAAGTACCATATATATATATGTATAGCACCACCACACAATTATAGTAGAGGCTTCTGTTGCTTTGCTGTTTTCAGGTCCTGTATGCTGATATACCCAGTATGTTCATATATTGACCTTTTCTTTACCATTTCTTTTCTAGCTTGGAGCTGCATTGAACATACTTTTAACTATGTACATGTTTCTTCGTTCTTGGGATTCCTTTAAACAATTGACTTATACTTAGTTCCCAGATAGCCAGTACTTGGTTAACCCAGTGAAGAAATGGGTTATTCTGCATATTTAGGAAGGAGTTTCCTCATTCTGCTGTCTGCAACTGTTGGTTTCCATCTCTATGTAAATTTGTTTCCCCTGTTCCTAGAAGCTTTCACACATACAATTCAACATTCACTAGCTTTGCTATATAGGCTTCTGGTTAAGTGAGATAAAAATTCTAGTGTAATTATATGACTATAATGTGAATCAGTAGAGTCGACCTAAAGCTATATAACACTTTAAGGGTTCTCAAATGCTAAAATGCATACAGTTAAAGTCCATCCTATGCTGTCATCAAATTCTTGATTGTATGTAAGATGTACAGACAATTTCTGTAAGCAGTTGAACTTCAGTATCGCTCTGAAGAAGTTCCATACTGATTAATGTGTGACCATTCCCTATAAAGTTTCAGCATCAACACTCGCTCACTGACTTCTTATGCAGGTCCTTCCCCATGAGACAAATTCAAAGTCCCTTTCTTACTTTAAAGTTTTGTCCCTGTCTGCATTACAGTCTACTTTCACCTCTAAAAACTTCATTTTTAGTGGGCTTTGCAAACCAGACCCTTTTGTTTCTTAGCTGATTCTTTCTCTTTAGACCTTGAGTCTTTATTGCAATATTCTCTTTCTTAAATGTTGATGTGGTTCCCTGAAGAATGGCTTAGACCTAAAAGCATATTTAGTTTCCCCTGCACTCATCATTCCAACTCATAAATACCTTCTAAGATGAGTGGTGTCGAAAACATTAAATTACTCTTCCATTGAACTTCTCTGCTGTGGAAGATGTGGTTGTTCTAGGTGAAAAAAAGTCATTCTAATTGGTTATAAAATATAAAGAAATAACAGTTTCTTTTCAAGACAATTTTTCCAAGGAAACTTCTGGGACAAGTTATTTTATTGTTCACTTAGTAAGCTCTTGTGAGTGTTGTTTTCTAGGTTTTAAGCAGTAATTAAGATGCAGTCATGTCAGTGTATCCTGATTAAAGTTGGTTTTTTGTTTTTTGTTTTTTTTTTTTTTTTTTAACCCCACCTCCCCAAACTGCGACTGAGCAAAAAATCCTGACTAGGTAAAACTGTTTTTTTTCCCACTTTGGTTTCTCCTCTTGTGATACTTACACATTCTTTTTGCTGTTCCTAAAATGCTCTTACTCTCCCCAAAGGCGACTAGGCACAGCAAGGGGTTGTGTCTTTCCTGCTGTGAGTAAAATAGGGTTGTTTGGAGGGAAAGAAAATTAGGGGAGATAAAGCGTACAAATCTGAGGAAAGACTGGCGTTACTATTTCAGCCATTCTGAAACAACTTACACAAATGTTGTTTGCTTATGCACTGGTAAAGTAATTAAAAATTTTGAGATTAGGCCTCCTTCTGACTGACTTACTGTTATATTTTGTTTCAGGCTTTATTTTGTATTTTACCAAAGTTAGTGAGCTGTGGGATTTTTGTTGGGGTATGTTGTTTGGGTTTTGCAAAAACCTGTCAAAATCTTTTACTTTTGGTATCTATGTATTTGTCATTCCTGTCAGTTAAAGGGATCTATAGGAAAGGTAACAATATGGGTTTAAGTAACTGAGAGCGTACCAGAATATTAGGAGGAACTTGATGGCGGCAAGGGGATCAGGGGACACAGGCTGAAGTCACTTGATATTGAAGCTCTTTATGGAGTTCATCTCTCACTGTTTCTGGTTCCATTCGTGATACGGCTAAATAGCAACTGTTCCTTTTTGCTCATTCCTTTCAGTCATTTACCTCTTGCATTTTCAAGAGTTTTTCCGTGCTTTCTTGTTTTTCTGTTATTTGTCTTTCATTATGACAGTTCTCTGCTGTTTGTTAAATTAAGAAATTCCACTGAATAATTGAAATTAATTTGATTTAGTTATCCATATAATAGAATTTACGATACTTCATGTAACATCATTGTAGAAATATCTTTCATTACTGACTTTCACTGTAACTAGACATAATTAGTCTCTTCTTATTTGGCTCAGTTTATATTTTGAATTGTCAGCTTAATGGAGAATCCTTTTTCTGCTTTTACCAGTATGAAATTGTAAGTACGTTGAAAGTAAAGCAGACAGTTTCCAAAGGCTTTGGTCTTATGTAATCTAAATATAGTAACTGTGTAGAAAGAAAAATGTGGAAAACCTGTCAGCTTGTTTTCCATCATGAAGTTTCAGAATTGTCAATATGAAAATAGTTTCACTTCTATGAAGTTAACAGAATAGGAAGAACGATTCAGTAATCACTATTCTATAGTGATTTATGCTGCATCCATAGTACTAGATGTTCTTAAATTAAATGCTATTCCTGGTATGTTTTTTCAAGTAATAGCCGTTGGGCATTGGCACTGTTGCCCAAACTCTGGAGACAACTGAAAGCATTGTATGGCTTTTGGATCCATAAATTTATTTCTGTCTTTCAATATCAAAATTGGTTCGCTTCCACTATAAACAAAGTAGTATACATTGTTTTCCTTGGGTGAACAATAGGCTTAATGGGAACTCTGGAAAGCATTTTACTCCTATTTTGTAGATGAAGGTTATTCAGGGATTTGGAGCCAATATGAGTTTTGAGTTCTGCTCAGTTGATTAAAATTAAATAGCAGAAATAATTGTTTTTCAGTTTGTGTCTAATTATAAAATATATTTGACAATGCCTTTCATAATTTGTTAGTTGTAGTAATATCTTTCACTACTTATTTTCTTGTGTCTCTTCAAATATCTTGTTTGAACACCCTAACACATGACACACTGTTGTGAATTCATTTGCTTATACATCTTTAGTGTGATACAGTGAATCACTTAAAGATAATCCAGAATTTTACATTTGAAACCTATATTAGCATTTCACATTCTAAATTACTTTATAGCATACTGTTCTTTATGTAGGACACATGTAAAATTGATAATTGCTTCTTAAAAAAAGCTGTTACTTTTTGTATGTCCTGCTATATTCTTCTTAATTTTTAATGAAATAATTTAAATGTTTTATTGATGCCTTTGTCTTTTTCTCAACAGTTTTCAAAATCTTGTCCATGTGATGGCATAAACTAGTAAAAAGGCATTTGGATCACATCATGGATATCAGCAATGGTGACTGATACTATTCAAGTGGCGTAGTAAGAGTCTGCTATATGAAATGTCAGAAGTTAATATTTCTTCTAGTTTTGCAATGGTAAGTTTTTTACATTTTGTATTGAGTAAACAACTTTTTAACTTGTTATGTAAGGTGTATTTCTTTAGAAAGTAACATACCAGCAAATCAGTAAAGATTTCTGTCCTACATATTATTTCTAACATTTGTCAAGTTCAGCAGTAATTACTCACCAAAGTGTACATTGGAATTTGATTTAATTTGTTTTATTGGTATCCATTTGAAATGTCAGTTACTCATCGTTAACCAGTGCTAGCCTTAATTAGAACAACCTAGGTGAAATGGAGTATCTAAATGACCCTGTTTTTCATGTTTGGGTTCAACCCCAAATGAGATCACTCTACAGAAGATACTGAGCTTGTGTGTAAAAGGGGAGAATATATATAGGCAAGTTTATCCATGTGGAAAGTAGCTGTGAACAGCCATTACAGACAACACATAATTACGTGGGTTTTTTCTCTCTTCAACTCAACTACTGATGTTTTGCCCATTTGCTGTTTGTCGTCTTATTTATATTTTCTCTTAAGACTGAGTTCATTGGACATCTCACACTGTCCTGCATTGTTACTTTTAAATTGACAGAATGGAAGTTGGTATGATAGCTGTTCTTTACCTGTATCTCCAAGGATACAGACAGTGCACCTTTCCAGGCACTCGTGTAAGGCAGCAGGAATAGCTAAGAAGCAGGAGGGTTGTAGCAACACAAATACGACACAGTTTTGAGAACATTAGAAATTTCCACTTTGTAATTGTCTTTTCTTCGTTACACAAAATGATGTGCTTTCTTACACAGTTGTATCTAGAGCTATACCACAGTTGCACAAAATGATGTGCTGTTTTATACAGTTGTATCTAGAACTATATCAAGCAATACTTTTAGGATACATTACTTTATTAAGAAACACTACTTGCATTATGAATACCTAAACAGACAATATAGTAATTACTCTTAACTGACAAACAGAATTGTATTGATGAAGAGATGTACTGGTCTTGTCCTGTTCTCTCTGTTCTGCTGTAGGACCATCTGACACCTAAAAAGTAGATTTACAAGAATTTATGCTTTTTTTTTTTTTCCCCTTTGCTGAAGATGCAAAACACCTATGGAAACAATTTTCCTCCATTTGTCATTTTCAGCCTTTCTAAATAACATGTAAAAGGTTTGATTCCATATTTAAAATTTGAATTCTTCACATCGTATGTCAGTTGAACTGGTTTGTATAATCTGGAAGGTATACCATTATGTACAGAAGTGAATCTATTCATTATCATGGCTATTATGATAGGTTTGTGGTGATATGCAGTTTGACACATTGAATTTTTAAAGATGAAATGAATAGAAGGATAAGACTGAACTGATTTCTATTAAAAATGTTATTTTGAGATTGGGAAAGTCGAGTACTCCTATAGTTCACTCTGAAATCTGAAATACAGACACTCTCAAACTGCATCTTTTAAACTTAGCTTTGAGTCTGAATTTACTTAAATTTAATGTAGGTGATGATTCATCTCACCAGCTGCGTGAAAAGTTTAAAAATGGAGCAGGCTTGGGAAACAGCCTTACACCTCAGAGGAGATTACATAGAAGATAGAGCCAGGCTTTTTGTTGACGTAAATGATGCAAAAATAGGGGAGGCCCCACCTGGGTATAAGAAAAAATATTTTCACTATAAGGACAATTAAACGCTGGAACAGGTTGCCCAGAGAAGTTGTGGAGTATCTGTACTTGGAGGTTTTCAAGACCCAGCTGGACAACGTCCTGTGTAACTAAATGTGAATTCAGTCTTGATGTTCATTCAAGCAGGAGTTTGGACTAGATTGCCTCCCAAAGTCATTTCCAACTTGAATGATTTTGTGATACTGGTTCAGGCATTTTGTTTTATTTCATTTTTACTATTAATGACTGTAACTGTTTTTTACTGGTGTGTTTGGTTTTTTTTTTTAATCCCCTATTAAATTAGAATTGCAATTCTGTTTTGTTATTTATGAGTGATTTATTTTTGTTTAAGCAACAAGTGAGCAAGCAATAGGATTTTAATGTTTTCCTTCTTAGTATGTGAAACCATGTAACTGGAAACTGTGGGATACTAAGAATGTGATTTCATACCTCTCATTTGACCAGACAAACTCAAATAGTAATACCAATACATTATATCATATGTACAATATATAAAAATAGTGTATTTTAGTAACTGGAGCCTAACTGGAACATTCCAGCCTTACATAAGGCATAAATATGAACAACATTCACACACAAGTACTAAAGCCAGAACAACCGCAAATACCAAGTCAGCTACTTTGTAGCTTAGATGGAAAACTTTTTTAATGCCCTAAAGAAATACCACAGAAAGAAGTGGTATTAATACATTGCATAGGCATATTCAGTTTTACATTAGGTACATTTGTGACTATATTCTTCAGATTTGCTATGTCTGTAAGTGGTTTTAAAATATTTTTTCTGTTGGTTTTTTTTTTCATTTTTTTTAAGGTTTCCCAATGAGTGGATCATGATGAACGTACTTTAGGGATTTGCCATAGTATGGCTGCTTCTCGATCTACTCGTGTTACAAGATCTACAGTGGGTTTAAATGGTTTGGATGAAAACTTTTGTGGCAGAACATTAAGAAACCGTAGTATTGCTCATCCAGAGGAAGTTTCACCCCATCCTCAGATACGGTCAAGGTCACCAAAGAAGAGGCCAGAGTCTGTGCAAACTCAGAAGGGAAGTAACGGTGGAAGAACTACTGATTTGAAACAGCAAAGTGCTCGGGAATCATGGGTGAGCCCTAGAAAGAGAGGGCTGTCTACTTCGGAAAAAGATAATGTTGATAAACAAACTGTGGAAAATTGTGAAAAAAAACAAGCAGAACCTGTTTCACCGGTTTTGAAAAGAATTAAGCGCTGTCTACGTTCAGAGGCACCCAACAGTTCAGAAGAAGACTTGCCTACTAAAACAGAGAAGGAATCATTGGAGCATAAAAGCTTAGTGTCGGACAATGATGCAGTCTCCACAGGGACTAAGCGAGCTTGTCGATGTCTTATATTGGATGATTGTGACAAAAGGGAAGTTAAAAAGGTGAATGTCTGTGCAGAAGGATTTAATAATTCTGCAATAGTTGACGAGATCGCAGGCTATCAGACTGTCAATGGAGTTGGTGAGAGAGACTCAAATTCTCTTAACTGTGATGACTGTCAGCTTGATGGGAACACTAAGCAAAACAGTGCTGGTTCCTGTATGCCCAAGGACAAAACAGTAGCAGAAAACGGCAACTCATTTGCCCATTCTTCGTTGTTGCTTAATAGCAGCAAGGAGGACAGTGTTGTAGACCATTATGTGCCTTGCACAAACTCTCAAGAACATTTAAAGTTAGAGGACCACAAAATAATAAATGACTGCTTGCCTGAAGAACATGCTAATCAGGCGTATGAGCCAGCTACAGGGTCCTTTTCTGAAATCCAGTCATCTTTGTTAAGGGATTCGGAGGAGGAGGTAGATGTTGTAGGAGATAGTAGTGCCTCTAAGGAACAGTGTGCTGAAAACACCAATAGCAACCCGAATGCTTGTCATGACAGTGCATCAATCTCAGGTGAACCTGAACCACATTCTTCAATGCTGGACTGTGTTTCAGCTCAAATGACATCTGTGTCGGAACTTCAAGAACACAGATATACATTGAGAACTTCACCACGAAGGGCTGCCCCTGCCAGAAGTAGCCCTACTAAAAATATCTCTCCTTGTAGAGAAAATGGACAGGTTGAGGAAAATAATCTTAGTCCCACTGAAAAGAATGTACCTGTAGGTATTAATAATATCAATGGATCTCCCAAAAAGTCTGAAGAAATTAAACAGAATGAAAAAGAGAGAAATTGTAATACAGGAGATCATGGGAGTGATGGACTAAGAAAGCCACTTTCTGAGGCTAGGCTTGTTGCTGGATATGTACCATCTGCCAAAGAGAGTGCCAACATCCACACTGCAGAGGATGATGAGGAAGAGCCTGATGTGTATTACTTTGAATCAGATCATGTGGCATTGAAACACAACAAAGAGTATGTGTAACTATGGTAACCATGAATTCTGCTTTTGTTTTTTACCAAAAATATACAAATTAATACGTATTTAAAGTACTTTCACAAAAAATTAAGTGCTTTATAGTTTTCATACTCTTCAGACTTCATTTTTCTTCCTTGTTTATACCTCAGACAAATTTAAACTCTATTTTATATGTAGTGTGGTACAGCAATGTGGTTTATACAGTTCTACCAATACGAATTCTTTAGCCAGAACTTGTTTTTTTTTAAAAAAAACACATCCATTATCTCTTTTCTCTAAAAAACTAGCTGGAAACAAAACCAAAGGAATTATAACCCTTAATTAGAGTTCAGTTATTTATCAGCATGTCCAATAGGCACAGTACATACAGCTTATGAAATTTATCATTCTGTTGTACTTAGAATTTAAAGTCAGGTTCCTATTTTCAGAGTGTCATGGGAAAGACTTACCATTATTGTGTTAAGGAAGATAAATTGATCAAATGCAACAATTTGAGAACTTTCTCCAGGGTAAATTATGTCTGCACTGCTGTTTATAATCATTAAATGTAAATATGTACATGTTCCAGTTATTATTAGAAAAGAGCACTAACTTGTTTTTATATTTATCATCTGAACGTAAGTAGAACTGTGGTAATCATACATTTGTGGCAACTGCGAAGAGATTTTTGAAACAAAAGGGCAATTTTCTCAGTGAAGAAAGTTTACGTGGAGAAAATTTGTCTTCAAATGATAGGTCGAGCCACAGTTTTTATTGCGCAGTCTTTGTAACACTTCGTTGACTTCTGTGTTTTGCTGTGTAGTAGATGTTCTGCTTTTTGTTGTGAGTACTGAAAGGCCAAATGCAGATCGTCTTCAGTTTGCTTCATATGAAGAGTTAAACCACTGCTAGCAGTTTCTGTAAATGATCACAGTACAATTATTATGAATGTAGGGCACAAGGCACAGATGATTGTTTAATCCAGCAGAATTTTGACTGGGTTTTTTGTTATTAGAGTTGCATTATTTTTATAATGAAATTTTGTTCAATATTTGATATTACTAAATTATTTTAATCAGAGAAAATTGTGAATTAGAGCATCGTTCAGACAAACTATGATTTCAAAATGATGACATATCTGCAGCTTCAGCCATCAGCCCAAAGTGTATGGACACTTTTCCTGGTAGATAAGAGAGAGAAGATTGCAGTTTCCTAAATTAGAAATGGGAAAAATGGACTGTTGTCTTTTGACATTTTTTGGATGTTTTTGTATCTGTATGTAGGACGACTTTACTAGTTATGTTAGTACAAAGGTACATTAGTAATGTATTCTTGTTGTTGTTGTTATTATTAATTAGGAAAAGAATGATAAAGATCATACCAGATTTTTAGATGTAGCCTCCATTTTTACTTCTTTCAAATTAAACATGTCCAAAATGCATAGTTTTTAAAAATCAAAATCTGCTATTGAATGTAAATGCTGTAAAAATAACAGTAATTTTTTCTATTCTTACGGTTAAAAAAATTTCAGGAACATGCCCTTGTACTAGCTTTTGAATATACACAGTTGTTCTGAAGATACAACTAGTTGTTGTTCAGATTGGCAGCCTGTTTGTGAGAGCTTGTTGGGGAGCTTTTGAAATTGCAAGTAGGAGTTGGTAGCTTACTACTAACTTGCTGCCTGAATACAGAATTCCAAAAGAAATTGCTGTTATTTTTATCCTATCTTACATTTTACTGATTTTTGGTGGCAAAAAAAGTCAAAGCTAGAATTCTCTTCCAGATCAAGAAAGAGTAATTTCTGCCTTTCAGAAGGGAAGCATGCTACTGAAGGTAGTGTTAGCTGTTTTTTTTTTTTTGCCTTTAAAAAAATGTTGATATAATTGGAAAATTATGGGCAGTCTTTTGTTGTTGTTTGCAAGAAAATAAATCTGGTATTCTGATGGTTCCTCATGGTAATAGGGTCCTTCTAAAGAAGTCTGTATTTTGATATCTGAGTGTAGTTGTCCTTTATCTGGAACTTCATAGTTCGAGAGTTAATCAAATGCAGTACACTACACCCTTTTTCAAATTTTAAAAATACCAAAGTTCATTAGAAGATACTTCTAATTCATGTGTTACAGTTCTTGAATAGTGTCTTAATTATACCCTTGTTTAATCTCATTTGGTGCTTATTTTCTAAAATTAGTTAAACTAGAAAAAGAAGGTTTTAGCAGAAACGTTTTCCCTGATTAGTCAGATGCAAAGAATTCCAGGGTTCCCATGCTGTCAGGTAAAGGCTGTTCACTCTGCCTGTGATATTTCTGGCTAAGCAAAGTATGCTGGTCTTCTGCTTATCAGATCTTCAAAAGGCACTCAGCTTTATTTTTCTGTCCTTTATCAGTTTGTGATTAAAATTGTCTTTATGGATGTTTTTTTCTCTGGTTTATATTTGCCTTCTCTTTTAAAAGCCAATTCAGAGAGACATTAGCCTCTTGGCTAGGTTGAGGAGGCAGATTTCTCCCAGAAGGCATTAATATCATTCTTTGGATGTTCCACAGCAGAAAAAAAAAAGCTATATTCCTCTGTGCTGTAGAAGCAATTTGATACGTCTGTAAACTGACATTATTTCCTGTTACATTGCATAGCCTGATGACATACACGTTCATACAGCTGATTTTCACTCTCCAATAAATTATTGTAACATTGATAAAATATGAATATACTGAAACCTTCAACAGCTGTTGATAAGGCTTGCTATAAGAAGAACAACTAAATGTATATTGCAGTATTTTTGTATGAATTTTCTTGCTTTTTGAATGTTGTCATGTTTAAACAACATTCATATATTAATATTTCTGGGAAAACTGGTTGATATGATGTTGATCACCACAGAAAGTAAATTATGGAATACTATTATTCAGAGACAAGGCTGAAATAATGGATGTTCCACAACCTCTTTAATGAAATGGATCTCTCCTACAAAGGCAGATCTGAGATCTCTAAACAGAAATTTTATCGCAACATAGACGTTCATGTAGTTAATAACAGACTGATCTAGGTGGTTGTATAATTGTAAAATACTGTTAATGTTGATTTTTCTGTTATTACACAATTTGATTTTTTGTGTATTATGTTTCTTATCAGAAAAACATGGTTTGGTGCACATTTGAGAAATTTGCTTGTATGTTCTAGCTTAGAAACTGTTGCATTTTCTCTTGAGATACGTTCATCAAAACTGAACTTCTTGATTTAAATCTTTTTACACTGCTTAATTTTATATGCTGTGCTTAGTGTTTTGCATGTGTCTTTCCTCAGGAGTTTCTCGTATCTCTGTGCTGTACCTTTTTATAGTTTAATTCTTTCTTATAGTGCAGTAGCTTACTTTAATTTTCTATCTTATGCAATATTTTATCCTCAGTACATTTCCCCTTTGCCCAGGGTTTCATTTAGTGCCCTTTTTTCTTTTTATTTCTTTCTCTCTGCTTACTTACACTCTTTGGAGATTTGCAATGTTTGGCAGGTGTTAGGTTGCGTGAGGGAAAAATTTTGTTTAACACTTAGCTCTGAGTTCTGGGTGGAAATGTAATTGAGGATTTGAGTTTTCAGGTGCATGTAATGCATCATACAGTGTATTTCTAGGATCCTGAAAACTGTGGTTAGCTTTGTAGGAACCACTTAGGCCTGTAGGTAAGCTTACTGAAATGTAAGAATTATGCATGAGCACTTGCCTACAGGCATTCAGTTGCAAGAGTTAGGACCTTGCATTTGTTCAGTAAATAGGTATTTTCATATATCTTTTGTTTAATTTATTGCTTTATAATGTTTAAAATCATAATAGCTGTACTGAATTTAAACTGAAGGCAGATTAGAATGAAACACTTTAATACATCTCTTTAAAACCTAGTCTTGTGAATTGTTACCTACTATGGGTTGTATTGTTGCAGAGGCCTTGGAAAGACAGAGGACAATGTAGGATGGTACAATCAGATTTAATACATAATTGACAATTCATAGTAATACTGTTAATGTTGTCTTTGGATGCTCTTTTAATGTTGTATGAATGTAAGAAAGAAAAGAAACATCTGTGGCATTTCCTGTGGTACAGGTTTTGTATTTTATTCAGTCACAAATGTTTCTGCCTAATGAATCAGATTGAAACAGTTCTCTATAAAAGTTCATCTTGCTGCACTGGACTTGTTAGAATAGGGTCTGGTGCACCTTGCCATACCAGTTATTTGAGACCTGCCTTAAACAGAATCTTCTCGAAATGTAACTTTGATGTAATCCCGTGGCAGGTTTTTTTTTTCACTAAAGTGAACTTGTGATTTTACCTGCACCATGTTTCTGTGTTAACTGGATGACAGCTAGTATTAAGAGTCAAACTACTTTTCATTAATATGTTTTAAGATAAAATCTCCATATCTATCTTCATATATATTGGGTAAGAATAAAAATACTACATAGTTTGGTAATCTATCCCCATATATTCAGATATATGTCTCAGGATTAAGGTCAAATTTATCACACAGTATGGATTTATTTTAATGTACAGATAAGTCAGATAATCTAACATTCCTTTGTGGTGATGTCATGTAGCTAATACTATAGAATAAATTATCCTCCTATATTATTTTTTAAGTACACCTTTGTCTCATTTTCCTCCTATGAGACATACAGTTTCAGTCTGAGGAGACTTTGGTTGTTACATTGTTTTATGTTAAGGAATAAAGGGAATTGGTATAAATCAAGTAAACAATGTTACTTTTTGTAGTAGCAGTTTTAATCCATACTGGGTTCAAGAATGTTATGAGATGGCAACTGTTTTGTAAACATATAACCTCTGAGTACTTTATATCATCAAGATAGAAGAACTGAAGTATACATTTTTAATGTTGAAGATCAATAGAAGTTAATAATTTTTTAAAAATGCATATATGCCATCTATATTAGATTACAATGTGTTTTAATTCCTCCTTTGTTCCTCACAAGAGTGGTGTGGCATACAGTGATGTTGTTCTTAAACTACCATTAATGTAAAAGTTAAACATACAGAAAATTGGTACTTTTTCCAGAGAATAGTTTCTACTGTCTGGTAGATTGGTCTGTGTTCTTAGTAAGAAAAAATCAAATGGGAGTTTCTGATCAACTGCAGTTTGGTATTTCAGATAATTTTGTTATTAAAACATGTTGTGATAGTGTAATGGGCATACAATCACATTTATTAATGAAATCCTTGTTATATTTTACACCAGCTTAAAACAGTAAGTATTTTGAGAATTTTTTTACTGCCAGATTTATTACTTATCAAGTTTTGTAAGATCATTTCTATCTATAAATACTTATCAATGGAAAAGTTATAAGTGATACAAAATTATTGCAGGACTAAAGATAAAGGTTTAGTTAAGAGTATTTTTCTAATCATAGAATCATATTTTATAATTACATGAACTATTCAATAAACACAAAATAATAGAGTTCTTAATTTGCAAGAGATAATGCCTTGGGCATGTGCTGCATCTGCTTTTCTCTCTCTAATAATAGGCTTACTGTAGGACCATTAAATGTCAAGTACATTTTTCAAATTTGTTTTTCTTTCTCTGAGCATCGTTATCTTGCTGTCAGCCACAGCATAATCCTAGTGAACGGCACTATCAAACGCAGTGCAATCCTCATTTAAATAATGCATCCTGTGGAAAGCAAAGCTCGATTTCTTTTGGATTTGTGTCCTTCGCTCCTTGAATTCTCCTCTCCTGATTTGCATGATACCTACTTTTCTTTTTCTGCCTACACTCTTACCTCCAAGAGTCCTCTGTTGCAGCATCCTGTCCTGAAAAAGAGTGTATGAGCTTGCCAGCGCAGACCTGCTTCCCTCCTGGCTGGCTTGGTAGCATATGTGGCTGTGTGCGCCGATGGATTGACCAGAGAGATGTGAAGAGTAACGGTTGGATTCTGTTTGCCTTTCTCTTGTGGAGACAGTAGTTATGGTCTCTCCCCCTTTCCAAACAGCCAAATTGAGAGAACATACAGGAACGCAACTTGTCTTTCCAACTTCTTTCATCAACATGGATCAAAAATCGGGGGGGGGGGGATAAAAAAAATTAAAAAAAATCATAAACACAAACTTACTATTTTAATACAGGAAAAGGTAGAAACTTATTTTCCCACCTGTTAATTTGGAAATGCTTACCATTTCTAAGGATCCTCATCAGTAAATTCATCTAAACTGGAAAATTAAGTATTAGTAAATACTAAGAATGGGTTTGAGGTGTAGAAAATATCAGTTGAAAAAAAAATATTAAATGCCGTAGGAGATTCATGGTCCTGATTTAAAAAACTAGAGAGAGAACCAAGAAAAGGTGGCATAGTTGTGTATTTACCCAGCATAGCTGTGTGGAGAGTAAGGCTCTGGCTGTGCACACAGGGGACACTTAACAAAAGCAGAAGTGGTAAAGTGTGATTGTACCAGTTATACCAATGTAAAGTATGTCTGGTAGGACAAGGAATAAATTATATTGCCATCATTGCCTGCTTGGTAGGGATGTACAAGTATTTCACTAAAATATTAGTAAGCATAATGATGCCACCCGAGAAAACAAGAACATAGTGACTGGCATATGCTGTGAGAATGTGGGTATCTTTACTCTTCAGTTTTAACTAACCTAGCTTGACATAACTCTGTTACCACTCTTTAAGTATTTATTCTGGTCTTACATGAAGTTTTGACAGCGTCTCCATCATGAACTGCAAAACTGACTGACAGTATCTTTTAGAAGGGATTGGTACAAGCAGTGCTTATTAATGCTTGTTTAGTCTCAGCAATAAGTTCTAATAAAGATAGGTGTTACTTTGGTACTAGAAAGTACTTACATGCTGTTTTGAGAGGAGGAAAGATCTTACTTTTTGGTTTCCTTTAAGTTTGTTCTTGATAGGAATAGCCAGGTGATTTTTAATTTTTCACTATTGCACATATGGGGTTTTTTTGCATAGTTCAAAGTGAAGATGTGATGTTGTTTTGTGTAACAACCTTTGAAAGTCTTACGCTTCCTAAGCCGAGGACCAACTGTGTTTGTCCATGGTTTATTATCATAGTGAGCACTAATAAAAATATACATTTTACTAATTTTCTAACTTGTTTCTAAATTTTATTCCCCTTCTTTAGCCAAAAAAGACTGAGTGAATAATTCTTTGTATTGCTGGTAGAACATTCAGCTTCTCATGATTGCATATCATGTTCTTGTAATCCAGTTATAGTCTTCAGATGTTACTGTAGCAGAATATTTGAGGGAGTATGTTAATTTCTTCCTACGGCAAGAATATACACCTGAATAATGGGGGGGGGGGGGAATGTTCTTCCTTGGGTTTTAGTGAAAAACTGCATAAACTAACGTAGAGTGATTTTAAGGAGTTCAGTAGTCAAGGTCAGGTTGGATGGGGCTTTGAGCAACCTGGTCTAGTGGAAAGTGTCCCTGTCCATGGCAGGGGGGTTGGAACTACATGATCTTTAAGGTCCCTTCCCACCCAAACCATTCTATGATTCTATCAGTGTTGTCAACTTTCTCTGATTTTTTTTGTTCAGAGGGTTTCTGTACAGTTGGGTCAGTTTCATGGTAACATGGCTTGCTCCTATTTTGTCTTTGGAAGAAAGCCCCTTCTGAATGGTTGCTTTCCTCAACATCTTTTTAGAGAAGAATATCTAACTGGAGATACTGGAGGAATCTGCATGGTATTTTCTCTCAGTAAAGGAACTGGAACCATTGTCATTAGAGATGATGAGAAGGGAGGAGAAAGAGTTGGGGTTGTGCTGTCAGTCTTTTTTTTTCTATGCCTCTTGTGAGGAAAACGATTTTACTGCCATTTCTTCATGTCACTCCAAGCCTTCAAAACAGAGGAACGACAGGGCCTCTATCTTCTTCCCTACTAAATGTCACTGTCCTGCAGGCAAATACTTTAGAAAGTGCAGTTAAAGGAAGATCAAAAGGCTATATTAAAATGTGTTAATGGGGGGTGGACTGATGGATGATGTGTTAACCTTTCATGTTGACAAGACAGAAACAAGTTACGTGTTTGTTTAGAGGCACAGAGACCTAATTGCTACTAATAATTTTGAAAACTTGCTGGAAATGTGGATATTTGGTAAAGGTGCTTTTGTACAGCTAATATTAAATCCTGCTGAGCGTGGTGGACAGCCCTGCACAAGAAGGAAGCCTATAGAAATATATGAGTGAGTGTTCTGTTTCTGGGACAGAGTTAAGGATTTAAGAAAGAGACATCACAAGTTCATAACCAATAAAATACTGTTCAGATGCTTGAAATACAAAGTCTGAAGCTGTGAAAGTTAGAAGGAAGGTGAAATTAGGGTAGAAAATGGCTCTTTTGCATCCAGGTAAAAGACTGCAGTAGTTTTCTGTTTTGGTTTAGGGTTTGTTGTTTTTTTAAAAATGTCCTTTAAAAAAAAAAAAAGTGCTTTTTGGCTTAGTTTTGTTTTGTTTTAAATAGGTGTGTATTATAGCCTGAGGCTGGCATTCAGGAATGGCGATTTTTGTTCCGTTACTGGCATTGTAGACTTGGAGAAGCCACTTAATATACATTTTAGTTGTTTCACATATAAAATGGAGATGCAGTTTAATTATTTACTTATCTTGGAAGTCTTTTAAAAGATATGAAGTACAAATATTAAATACAGATAAAGTACAGTAAATTACAGTATGTGTAAAGAGGTTAAGCTTGAGTGGAGAACAATTTCATAATGAGTTGCAGAATTGGCTATAAGTAGATTACCTTAGTCATAGTATCTAAGCATTAGGTAGGTAAAAACCTACCACATGCTGCTTTCTTCTGGCAAAGGTGCTTTTATAAGTCCTGACAGGAGCTGATACATGCCCTTATTGATTATGCCCTTAAACTCTTTTCTATTTCTGAAGAGAGATCAAAGAAAGGCCACTCAGTCTCTTCTGCTTCCTCGTTGCTGTCATGTGTGTTCTACAAGTCTAGCATTGAATCCCAGCACTCTTCCCTAGTGCAGTAACAGGGTTTTTTAAATCCCTGATGCACATCAGAATAATTTGTGAGAAACTGCAGCGTCAATATTCCTGTATCATGACACTGGCAAAGATTTCAGGCCAAGCTTAAAAGCTGGGAGCATTATCTGATATTTCTGAATGGAAACAAACAAACAAAACAAAACTCTCACTTCTTTGAAATGAGAAGGTTGTGTTTGATCTGACTTAAAGGTTTCTCCAGGAGGCCCGTCTCTTACTATGGCTGCGTTGGGTTAACTTGGAAATTCTAAGTGCAATTAATGTTTCCCTTTTCCTACAGTAATTTGCAGTCTTATAATATGACATGTTTAATATCCAGTTCTTTCTTAGCTTAACATCTAATAAAGGATTTATTTCTGAATCGCTATTAGTAGACCAAAATCTGGAGTGATAAATGACTTAAGTATAGGAGAGTGGTTTTTAATCTGTACTTTGCTAGAGTGCCAGTAGATGGCAATAAAACAAAGACTTGTTCAAATCCTCCCCATTACTGATACGTACTGGTTTTGTGTTGCAGCTTTTCGAAATATAAAATACAAGTTTGCTTTAAAGTAGATACTTTTTATACATATATTTTAGCCATATTTTGCTATGAGGAGTGTATACTCTTTCACTTAAAACAAACCTTACCTGCACAAGAAATAATCAGTATTTCTAACATAAAATTTAAATGACAGTATACACGTTTTTACCTTCTAATCCCTAAAACTGATGTCACTGTACTTTTTATCATGTTGTGAACTACAGAACTGTAGAAGTGCAGTTAGTTTTGGGAGTGGGAAGTGATCACCACCAGCTACACAGCATTTTATAAGTCGAGAGGATAAGTCTCTTCTTTTTAATTAGGCATCAAAGTACACATCTTTGCAAGGTATTAAATGATCATTGTAAGGCAAGTGTAGTTGAGAAAGTAACTTTTTTATTTCAAGTTATTTCTGTGAGTATCCAGGCAATACGTTACAGGGAAATCTCTATGCTGATTTTATTATATACATTACAAATAATTTCTTGCTACAGTTTTCCATTGTTAGTGTCACCTTTGTCACCTGCTAGCTTTATAAAACTATTTTATATGTTGTCAACTTTAAAAAATACTGAGTAGAGTTGCATTAGTGGTCTAACAATGATAAATATGTAAATAAGGGGAAAGTTATCATTGTGATAACAATGCAAGTGTTTTAAATCTGTATGTGGCTCATGCTAAGAGCAAGTAATAAACATGTAGCTATGTGTCTGTAAGATTGTCTGAATACTAAGTGAAAATTTGAGGCAGTCAAAGTTGCATGAGTTTACATAATAAGTAAATGTGAGAATGTTCATTGTATCAGAGGTGCTTCAGAGGTGGTTATGTAAGGTTGAAAAAGATGAAATAAGGGCTAAACTTTGGACTGGCAAGGACCTTCTTCCATTTATTTTCATTTGAGGGGAGAGTAGAATTAATACTGTTTCCAAGTCTCTAGCTTAAAAGTTGAGAAAACACATCATAATTATGTCGGAATATTAGATAAGGGAAGTCCAACAAATACTGCACAGTAGTATTTTGAGATACCCTTTGCTAATTTCAAGTTTGTGTGTAAGCTACTTTGGATAAAGACAGTTAAGATGAAAATTCTTTTTTATGTCTGAGACCAGTGGCAGAAAATTTGCTCATGTGTTCTTAAATGTTTGAGCATTAAGACTTTGTAGGGGGAGTTGTTTTTAGAGGAGACTTGGAATTTTTGTGGTGTTTGGTGAATGTTACCAACAGCCACTTTTCTGTCTGCCCCTTAATGTTGTTCAACAGGGCAAAACTGATGCTTCATATTTATTTACCGCAGTTTAACTGAAAAGCTTCACTTACTTATTTTATTCCATCCACTAATTTGAATTAATTACCTAAAAGTTAAATTCTTCATTTTGTAGTATCGGTTTCTCACATCACTCATTCACTTCAAGTTTAAAGTACAGTATATACTTCTCTTGAAGGGAGAAGAAACCTTCAGAAACCATGGAGGCACTAGCCTCTGTGACTGAATGACTATTATTGTAATACTGAAATTAATTTATTTAAAAACGCTGAATGACGTGGCCTCTTATACAGGCTAGTGTTAAGTCATTTAATATAAAAAATAAGAGTAAACTTAAGAAACGTGCTATTCTTAAGGCAGATATATATATATATATGTGGTGCTTTCTAAAGCTTGTTAGTTCCTGGTGCAAAGTAAATAAAATCTGTGATGTAATTCTGGGTACTTAGATCTGGAAATGTAAATATATTATCACAGGATGGAAAGAAGGGGGGGGGGCATCTTGAAAGTAGATCTCAGAAAACTGGATCAAAATGGAAATGGGTCTCATTAAGGTACTAGCTATGCTATTTTCAAGCTTTATCACAGACAAGAGAGGAGGCTGCTGTGTCGCTAATCACTATTAGAACAGGTTTATGGAAATGAATAGTGTAATAACTAATTGTTTATGGCAGAACTTCCAGAAATATGGCTTTACTATATGATAATTATTTCATGGAGCAGTCCAAAAGAGTGAAGTAGTTATAACTGCAGTAGAACAACTGAATCAGCAGGAGTCCCTGCTGATCAGTACCAAGCTTTAAGAAGTGGCTTTCCTTTTTAAAATATTGGTCCCTCAAAACCCCATGTTAATCAAGGTTTTTTAACACAGAGATACTGAAACTCTTTCTATACTGAATTATTCAAGTGTTCATCTGGAAGATTCCTGGCAATTAACATGATTTAAGAAATTACAGAAGCGTTTCAATACTGGGATTGTGAAAACACGGAATTACATTCTGTAGAATGAAAGTTTTCCTGCAAAGAAAACCACTTTGGGTTTTGTATGGGCTAACAATTTAGTAATTGGAACAGAGAAAAGCCTAACTTCAGTCAGTGTGGGGGATATGACTGACTGAGTTTACTCAAATTACGCATTTTTAGTGGTATGAGTTTGTTTTGTTTTGGCAGAGGATGTGAGATAGTTGTCCTTGGTAATTCCTCACAGATCTTTCGGAGAAAATTATGTAACTGTAGCTGGGTGGTTTAGAGATGGTTGCTCTTTGATTGCCTCATTGAAGGATGGAGCCAGTTTTGCAGAAGAGTGAGCAAGGTTCCAGTTACTTTCTCTTCACCTTCATTAGGCTTTTTCTGTTTTGGAGAATGTTAGCGCAACTGCAGGAGGTAGTTTGAATCATAATTATTGCGCTTATTTAGAAAGAACCTTGGAAGATGGATAGTAAAATTGTTAGCTACTTTTTTTTTCTTTTTCTTTTTTTAAATACTCCTGGAAATGATGCACACACTGTCTTTTGCTTAATGTGGCGGAAGTATTATGTTACTGTTTGAGATTAAGAAGCCAGAACAGACAGAGACTTCAAGAAAGTGCTCAACATGTGCATTGTTATTTGGCTTACTGATTTTTCAGAGAAATACTTGGCTTTATTACAATTGTGTAGGGCCAGAGAACTAAAAGCCTGTACGAACCTGTAAAAACAGTAGAGGTTCAAAACTTAAAGGAACATATGCAGACATATTATAATACAGTCGGTTAAAAAGTCATGTTGGAATTTAAAAGGATGTTCAATGGTTTGGAGAGGATGCAGTACTGCAGCAAATCTAAAGTACCTGAATACAGACTATGCAAACTATGTATTTCAAGATTAGTATTTTGAACTTTTTCTTGACAATGTAAGTCCCCAAAGTGCCCATTTTCATGCATTTCAATACTTCTGATACTCACTTGATAAAATTCCGGTCTTATTCGTGGGCTTCGGAACATACTCATTCATAAAAAATTAATATGGAAGTTAAAGTAAATACCTCCAAATTAATATATTTCTTTAGCAGAGGTACAAAAAAGTGCCAGGAAATCTTTGTCTGAACAGTTTGCTCAAAAAAACCTTTTTCTCTCTTGAATTATTTAATGATAATAGTGCTGTATTGTTTCTGAACCATTTATCTTCAAGTTTGTGATCACTTCAGTGAGGTCACATGAATGTTTTAACGAGGGAGGTAACTGGAGTTCAGTATTCTTGTTTTGTTTGTTATTTCTCCTCAAATGTAATTTCTTCTCTTTCCTTTCAGACTTAATTATTTAAGGCCACCTCATTAAGATGATTTCTTCCCTTACTTTACACATGTGAATCATCGTTAAATTAGCACTTCATCTAAATCACCAACATTTGGTTGCTTTTTTTTCTTCTATGTATGTAAAGGTTATAAATGAAATTATTATTTTCTTTCAATTTCATTTGGAAAAGCAATCCCTTAAATACAGTTTGAATAAATGAGGTAAAATGGCTGAAGAAAAGAAAGGCAGGTATTTATTTAACATCTTCTTAGCTGCAAATTTTTGTGCACACTACTGAGCCTCTTGTTATTGTGGCTACAGCTAACTCCAGGATCTTGTATAGAAGTTTTGGCACTTGGTGATAGCAAAAGGCTTTCCCTTGTCCAGGTTAAATCATCTCCCCAGATATCATTAAGCTCTTCGGTATTGTTAGGGGTGCATCTACATCAAACACGTTAGCAGACTGCCTGTGTTTCATTTCTCTGGAGCATGCAGGGCAGGCTTCTGCATAAGAAGTGCTGTCAGTCCACCTGAGCATGGACAGGTTGCCCAGTGCAAAGCTAGGCAATGATCAGATGCTGTTTGCAAAAACTAAGTAAAGATCTCAGTTCCACGTATGATGATTCCTGTAAACCTGTAACAGTCTGAACTGGGGTATTGTCTCAGGCCAATTTTGATGTGCTGTCACTACTTCCGTAAGTTATTTCTGAAGTTCATTTTTCACCTGTTCAAGAGCAGCCCCATTAATTATCTTGCTTTATGCAAAGTTATTTTGTTTAGAAGAAACTGGAGCACTTTTCCAGTAGTGAAAAATATTCCACTTCTGTTCCAATATTAATGGCCTATTTAACAAGCATTTTAGGTTTTAGTTGCATATAAACCTGAATATGTCCAGACAAATTTAAAAAATAATAAGTTCATAACATAATTGTATCCTACTGTTTTTAAACGAGCTCAGTATTTTAGTTTCAAACTTCAGAACGTATGGCTATATTCTATGTTTTCAAATGTTACATTTGAGTGGAAAGAAAATTTCCCTTTTTCATGGGGAGGCAGCAGTTTAATATCTAGGTAGAAGCTTAAATATTTGATGGTACAAAGCCTATATTTTGCCTTGAGGCTGTTTACTTCCCTCCACTTAAAGCCTTTCCCAATTACCAGTGCAGTCAATTGAAAAACTTGGCATTAGCTCACTAACCTCTGGATCTTTTCCGTAATGCATGTGGAATTCATCGTGTTAGGCTTGTCTTTGGTTTACCAGTAAGGGAATAGAATGAAATTCACTGAAATACTGTAGCAGTGAATAGATCTTACCTGATTTCAGTATACTTTAGGTTGCATTTTGTGCTGAACTAAAATACAGTTGTAATATTTCATGTCAGAAAACATTTTCATGAAAAAAGTTGATACATAATAATTTGCAACAACAGGGACCATCAGTAACTACATGATTCAGAAACTGAAGTGGACAACTGCAACTTTAAAGCTAATAAAAGGTGTTAAATGTAGTTACACATTTTTTAAAGGCTGTGCAATATTGTATGATTTCCTGACTCTAAGTTAGATTTATAGAAAACAGTTTGGGAAGCATATATTATTGGGTACAGGTATGATAGTCATATCAGTGACTTTCAAATATATCTGTTAAATAGACAATCAAAATTGTGTGTGAATCTGGGATGGCAGATTTGAGAGAACGCTGACATTTTCATTCGTCTTCTGTATTCTTAGAGGAATCTGGTTTGTATGTATTTATTTTGCAAATTACTTATTCCTTGGTTTATTGTTACATTTCATAAATGATTCTCATATTCTGCTCTAAGGTGAGGCTTCTGTTTAGATACAGTTTCTAAGCCATTCTTGTCCACCCTGTGGGTGGTTGAGTGAAATGTTAAAATTCTGTGGTAGAGTCATCTGTATTGGGGTAGAAGGAAGCTGATTTTGAACTGGAAGAGAAATTAGGTCATCCTATTTGTGTTTTTTTAACTTAGTAAGCAAAGCTTGTTGGCCATAGCTATTGAGAATATAAATAGGTTGTCCCTGATACTGTATTGTTTTAGCTAGTATAGAATTTGCATTTAAAGGAAATCACTGGGGAGCTTAGATTTTTTTTTTTAATGGGTTTATATAAATTCATCTACTATTTAAAATAGATTTTATATTATTTTTATATAATTCAGTAAAAATGTCTGTGAACTGTTTCAGATAAGCTGTGAAATCTGGTAGATAATAGTAGATAATCATGGTTAGTGTTTAGATGGGAGGGTGTCACTTTTAAAGACAAATTTAGTGAGATGTTTTCCTTTGTCTCTGTAGTTATCAGAGACTATTACAGACGATTGCTGTACTCGAGGCTCAACGTACTCAAGCAGTTCAAGACCTTGAAAATTTAGGCAGACACCAGAGAGAAGCACTGAAAGATCCTATTGGATTTGTGGAAAGACTCCAGAAGAAGGTATTTCAATGGGCTTTTCTTAAGTCTTACTCAGAATTTTTTTTTTTTACTAACTAGTAATTCATCATCTGTAGAAATTGGAGAATTCTATATATACTTACGTGAACATTATGAGTTTAAAATCTTTTATCTGCTGAGCAAAAATGGCCTTTGTTTTCTTATTATATCTGTAACACATAGGTCTTGTTTTTATTAGGTATGCTTTCTTTCCTTTTTTGTTATGCAAAAATGTAATATTTAAATTTCTAATTGTAATGTAGGTATTTTAAGACAACCTGAAATCTACAGGTGACTGGAAGTAATTCATAGTAAGGCATCAGATCAAGAATTCGTAACTTTTCTTATTAGAGAAATTAAATGTTGTGCTATGAGTGAATTTGGTAGGGTACTTTTTAAAGAGAAGGATATGTAGTTCATAGTCTAAAACCAAAATGAATGCTAGAAAACATCTGAGTTCTGGATAACATAATAGAATATTGTCTGATGGAGGAGAATTAATTTTGATAGGGAAACATTTTCTTTTCAAGCTTTAAAAAAAATTGTTCTAACAGGGATACTGAAAAAATATTTAAAGCTTGAATGCTTTCTTGCTGCCACATCTACCAGTGACAAAACACGCTTGACCTTCTAGTCTGCTAGCAGTATGTTGTATTTCAGTGAAGAATGAAGCAGGTATTTTATGGTGCTCTTTTCCTAGGTTTGTAGAGACCTGGGTTGACAGAGAGGTCTGCTGTAAGCCCACTGGTTTCAGTAGTTGTCTTTCCATTAAATTTTGAGATGAGTTAATAGCATGCATGATGTAATAGTGTTGCATTTGATAATCAATGTATGGAGAAGTACTAATCATAGTTGAAAGTATGTGGTGTATTTTTGTCTCCGAACCAAAGGAATGATACTCTTAAGGTTGACCTTTAAAGTGGTGAGCTTTGCAACACTTGTGTTCTAGGCAGAAGACAGCAAAATCAGTGTAAAATATTCATTGATTTCTTTGATGGGAGGAGTTTACATTTATCAGATTATAAAATTCCAAATCTTAGTTTCCTGTGTTAAGAAAGGTACAGATCCTTGGCAAACATTATGTTTAGACAAAATAAAAGACAGACAGTAACGGGATATTGAAGAAAGAAACACCTGATTTCAGCTGTGAAATACATGCTTTTAAGTTTTATGCTCAGTAAGCCATCATTGACCGTGCCGCTGCATATTTTATATGCACTGTTGTGTATTATGCTTGAAAGATCTTTTCTCCTTTAAAAGACTGTGCACTGCATGGCACTGTAAAAATTCTGATTTTGAATTCTGCTGTTAGCTGAAAAGTAGTATCAGGTTCTCTTAACTTTTCAGGATTTGTATTTTTTTGTTTGGATATACAGTGATTGTGTTAAATACTGTTTTTCACTTTTCATTCTTGTTTTTTTCAGGTTGATATGGGTCTTCCATATCCTCAGAGAGTTGTCCAGCTCCCTGAGATTGCCTGGGACCAATACACCACTAGCCTTGGAAACTTTGAGAGAGAATTCAAAAACAGAAAACGTAACAGTAGGAGAGTGAAGCTGATTTTTGACAAAGGTAAAAGGAAAGTGGGCATACGTTACAAGAAAGCAATGACCAATGTGGAGGTTTAGTAATTCCTTTTTTGTGTTGCTTACAGTAGGTATACCTGCAAGACCAAAAAGTCCTTTGGATCCCAAGAAGGATGGAGAGTCTATTTCATACTCTGTCTTGCCTTTAAGTGATGGTCCAGAAGGTTCTACAAACAGTCGTCCACAGGTAGTTACAAAATGAAAAATAAAATTTTACAAAATAGTAATTTTTTAATTTTTTTCTTTTTTAATATGGGTATGTGGATAATCCTAACTGTTACTTCAAACGTTAATGTTGGTGATGACGTCATTTATGTACTCAAATTGGAGAATTTATTTTTGGTTTAGGCAAATTTTATTTCAAATTTTCATGCATTTATTTGGTTTGGTTTTGGTTTTACTTAGGTAGGAAAAGGGTTAAAATCAAGTTATCCTAACTGTACTTTTTCTAAACACATTCCATTTTATATACTGTATTTGAGCAGATGATAAGAGGGCGACTTTGTGATGAGACCAAACCTGAAACTTTTAACCAGCTGTGGACTGTAGAGGAACAGGTAATGGGAAACTCTTCCATTTTGTAGTTGTGGTAACATACATGAGAACAAAAGCAAGTTGTGCTTAAAGCGTTTAGAAGTTCAGTCACATGTATGTAGATACTCATCTTTTGACAACTCATACCTCTACTAGGAAAGATGTTGGGTTTTTTTCCCCCCTGTTGATTTAGAAAAAACTTGAGCAATTGCTTTTGAAGTATCCACCGGAGGAAGTAGAGTCCCGTCGGTGGCAGAAGATAGCTGATGAACTGGGAAACAGAACAGCAAAGCAGGTAACAAGTAAAACACTTTGAGAAGTAATCTCTTTCCTTGACTTTTCTTTTTTTTCTTCTTTTTTTTTTATTTTTCCTTTTTTCCTTTTTTTTTTTTCCGTTTTCTTTTCTTCTTTTTTTTAAGCTTTTTAGGAAGCACTGATAAGAGATTGTATCCAGGTTTCTCTTCAACACTTAGGTCATTTATTTCTAATTTTAGCTTTTTTTTTCTGACAACCCACAGTTCATAAACTGAGGGATTAAAAAAGAGGTGGGTTTTTTTTTTTGTAATGTTCCTAATCAACGCAATAAAACTCATTTTGCTAGGAAAAAAATTTGGACGTTGTTTGAGTGCTTGTGCTGTGGTATTAGTGATGTCAGTCACTGCATTCTAGCAGTTGTTACAGATTCACAGAAGATTTATTTGTAGATGTCTTTTTTCTTTGAAACAGCAATAAATAAAATTCAGTATCTTTTCAGTGATCACTTTTTCTTAAACATGTAACAGCAGGGCCTGCATTTCACTAATAACAATGCAACTCTTAATCTCAAATATAGTTTTGAAAGTGCCCCAAAGCCCATGACAAAGCTGCCAGACCTAGTTGTTCATTAGATTGTGACACCATGCATTTAATTCTGTATAGCAAGTGTAGTGATGCCAGCTGTTCTCAGATTGAGTTAATTTGGAGTGCTGAATTTCCTGCCCCTCAGTCCTGTAGAATGGGCAGACATGTGAATACTCACAGACAGAAGAATTGGTTCTGTACTGGGGCTGAGATCCACAAAAGAACACAGATGTGGAGACACGGAGTATTTCTGCATCTGACTTGTCGGGATTTTTCCCCAAAAAGGATGTAATTTCTCCATTTTGACCAGAAGTAAAAAATGCTGGTGTTCTGTGTTTATGGTGTTTTAATTTCTCCTATTTCAGTTGTGTACTTTCAGGTAAAAGTATACTTAAGTATTGCAATGTACAAGATTACTTCATCTCTGATCATATGTATTTATAGGTATATTTCTCCCTACATGCAAAAAGTGAAATATATGCTTACTTATTTCATAAATAAAATGTAGAATTACTTTCTGTATGCTAACTATGCATAATTTATCTGTCACTATTAAGAAAGACTGAAGTTTAGCTTCAGCAGGTAACAAAGTACTAAAATTCTTTCCTTTCTATCACAATTCTTGCTAGATTTTCTGTGTACTTTTAAACGATAGTAGGTTTTTTTTCTCTGAAAGCCTTTGAAATGTCTGGAAACACTGCAAATGCAGCATTGCAAAATAGGTAATAGAGTAGTTGTTGCAAAGCAGAAAATTATTATTTCTTGTCCTTGTATTCTGAACCAACGTAGCAATGCTGGCAAAACTTTGAAGGGAAGGCCTGTTACATTTCATTTGACGTTTAATTGTTGCATGTTGTTTTCTCTAGGTTGCCAGTAGAGTGCAAAAATATTTTATTAAACTGACTAAAGCTGGTATTCCAGTTCCAGGAAGAACTCCAAACTTGTATTTATATTCCAAAAAGGTGAGACAATATTACAGCAGAAATTCTGTATTTCTGTTTGCATTTACGTGCAAATTGAGTCTAAATCATTAATATTTTCAGTAGATTTAAGTCTTGATCAGTGCTTTCTTCAGAAATATCTTTCTATCAGAATATCTTGAGGACAAGAAGTGTCAGAAGAGAGAACATACCAGTCAGATTGCAGGCTGAACTAACAGGGTTGAATGATTGGTCTGAGGGTACTTTTTCCTCATTTTTAAGTTTACTGTAATTGATCTAGAAGAGGATAATGAGAATCCGGTTGGAAGAGGATAATTCATATTGTACAGTCATCTTCTAATTAACAAAAACATAGAAAATCATGTATAACTGAGCATACTGAACTAGCCCAAGCATCAGCTTAAGACTGTAATGTCATGTTTTATTTTGAGTTGCAATATATATATGAAGATTAAAATAGAATGGTCACATGAATGACCATTAAAATACAGTGCTTTTCCTGATCTTGGAATCACGAGAAAAGAATACGGTCCTGAGAAATCATCTTAATTTGCAAAAGAACAGACTAAATTTCTGTGCAGACCAGTCATATATTTTGATATAAATAATGTGGTAGTCTTGGGTACTAATGAGGACTCTAGACATTTGAAGAGAGCTGTCTCAGGTTTTGTGGGGGTTTTATTTGTTGTGCTTGGGGTTTTTTGTTACCGTCGTGTTTACAAAAGTTCTTTAAAACTGTTACAGTGGCGTTTTGTAAAGTAACATTACTTTTTTACATCCAGGTGTCCATGTTTCCTGGTTCAGAATAGAGTAAGCTTTACACTGATTCTGCAAAAAGGCAAATTTGCAGGTTTAGTCCCTTGAAAGGTTGGGAACGAAAGTTACTGCCAGAGGGACCTGATAGAAAGATCTAGCACAGCTCATCTCTAATTATTTAAAATGTTACACACCCCTAATTGTCTCCTACTATTCTCTGAAGTTACTGCAAACAATTAAGTGCTCTTATCAGGGGCTTTCCAGTTTGCCATCCATCATGGTAATGCCATTTTACTTTCACCAGGATTTTAATCTACTGTTCTGCTCTATAAACAGAGGCAGGGAAGGTGCAGACATGACTCTGCCACCTTGTCTATTTGAAAAGCGCTTTCTGGCAGAAGAACCAAAAAAACAGCTGGAAACATTGATACCTTAAATACTGTGGTGAGATTCATCTGTCAGAACTCTAAATTACTTTTACAGTTTACAATACTATGGGGCTAATTTCAAAAGGGGTTTATAAATTTAGTTCTGAAAATTATAATCCTCTGAGTTTTTGTCACCTTACATTTTAAATGACCTTAGTCACATGTCCTTTCTTCTTTCCTCTTAGTTTTATTTGGAAAGACTGTTATTACAGAATGTGAACAATGCTGCCAGGCAGCAGATCACTGTATTTGATAAATAGTGGGAATGGTTAATCAGTACATGTGTGACATTTTAATCATATTTTTCACTAATTTGAACAGTGATCCATGAAGTTCTTTAACCCCACTGTTCTGTGTACAAACACAGTATAACCAAGAAGTGAAAAATATTTTTTATAAAATTCGTAACATTCTCATACTAAAATGGTAATGCTACCATCCTACAGAATTTTCTTAAGCTTATGTGTAGAAATCTAATACTTAGGTCTGTTTTCAAAGTATGATGCATATCTGTATTACCAGGTCGTAAGAGTAAGGTCATTGTGACCTGGTTTGTATTAAAGTAGTGTCTCCATTTTATATTTGTATCCCACGTAAGGAGTACAGCAGATGAGAATATCAAACAAATAGCATATGTGGGGGAATTGAGCTTTCAGTCTGCTAATACAGCTGTCTATTTAGAGCACAGATTTGACAGCACTGTTCAGGCTGTAGTTATTTCCAAGTCTCCAATGGAGATAACAATGTGGCAGAAAGGAAATGCAAGGGCTATTGGAAGCCTGGGTCATGCTTATGTTGTGCTCGTCCTTATTTTGATATTGAGTATGCACGTATGCTGTAGACTGTGGCATCTGCTTTACTGCCAATAACAGAAGTATGAAAATTGGATGCTGATACTTAAAGCACATATCTATGGGAGATAAAACCCATAGATATATTTAATGTAAATAATTGTGTCAAAATGGATGCTTCACAAAAAGGTACCTGCATTTCTGCATGGGGATGGCCCAGGATGTTTTTTTTTAAATGGTTACTGGGGAGGTGAGAAGCTTGTTCAGTTGCTGAATGTCTTGTTGAAGTTACTGTGTGTATCTCCTCGTATGACATAATGTCTCTTCTGATAAGTGATACAGGAAATTAAACAGGATGCATCAGTTTATTTTCCTGTATAACCATTATCTGCTACTGGTGAAAATAAAACTGAATCAGAGATTAGGACTCTAGCATTCAGTTCTTCAATTACAGCTTATCATTTTCAATTTAAAGCTTATATAATATCATTAGTGCACCTGCTTTTAAGCTTAATCCAGAAGATACATTTCCTGCAGGAATAATGATTTTTTAACAGTCTGCTTTTGTGTGGTATTTTAGTTTATTCTTCACCAGAAGTAGAATCATATTAAAAAGAGAATTCAAATCCTCAGTTAAATTCCTAGGTCATAACTGTATGCGTAACAGCACTGCTATTTAAGCATAGACACCATTTTCCTTTCTTGATTTCCAGATCTAGTATTGAATGCAGATCTGTTTTCTGTTAACAGAAAATTTAAATCATCGTGTCAGCTCAAGCTGAAATACTGTCTAACCTTACAAATGGAAGTATTTGGGGGGGGTTGAAATCTTAAAGGAAATCAGAAAAGCAGCAAAACGCAGGAAGTCAGTGATCATAAGGCAGAGGGTGGAAAAATTCAACACAATGGATAGTACATTAGTGTTAGAGCAAAATGTTCATTTTTATTTTATGCACTGTAGTTCCTCTGCAGATCTGAGGTACCAACTTCTAGCCATTACTACAGACTTCATATCTTCCCTTAAGAGTGAATGGAGCTAATCTCACTTCCTTGTTATACTTCTGTCTGCATATCTAATTTGTGTGATCTTTGCCTTTACTTTTTAAACTGTGCACAACTCTAAAATAATGCTAGATCGCTCTTTAGAGGTTGGATCCCTCTTTAGAGATAAATGGTTGTATTATAGTATTACAGGTTTGTAACTGATACAGGAACCTTTAGGATAAAAAGTCTTGCATTAAAAGGGAAAATATTAACTATTGTAAATATTCTTTATGCTTTATCTGTATGATAGAAGCTAGACACATTTTAAGACAATCCTCTCTTTTATGATTATTAAAAAAACCCCACTTTTCATACGTCTGGTTTTTGATTCACACTGTTTTCTTTAAATTGAGGAATGTAAGATTTGACATTTAAGATGTCAAAATGCTGGTCTGGAAAGTAGCTAAGTAAAAAGTTGAGTCAGTTTCATTCACCCTAAATTATTATTCTTTGATATTTAATATTCTTCCATGGGGAATAAGTAATAGGGGCTGAGTGCCTTTAAGTAATCTGTTTTAAAACTGCCATGCATTCTATAGCTTCAGACAGCATTAAAGTTAAAAGGTTTTAGATATATACTAATGGAGTAATTTATCTCATCTAAAATTTTTAGATTCCTTTTCCAGTCAGTGACAATGAAAAAGACTCTTCAGAGAGCAATTCTTTCTAACTCTTAGAAACCTCTTTTATGGTGGAATAAATTGCCTTTTCTCTCCCTGGGCTAGGAAAGAAATCTGGACAATTAGCCTAGACTTAGATTTTCTAAGGCACACGTTAATACAAGAAGTTGGTAAGTGTCAAGCATGGACTGGTCTCTTGGATCTTGGACCCGTGCAAAACTGCTTCTTTGTTCAGTCTCACACTCACACTATTCATGACTCTTGTAAGTCTTTTAATATCTTTGCACTTTGGTTCTCAGTCTTCAAAATTGTAACAGCTTTATTTTCTGTTTTTCTACTGTTGTCAGTCTCATCTATTTAGATTGTAGGGTTTTTATGGTAAGGGCTCACTCTTACTGCATTCTTACCAAAGAAGTGTTGCAGTGTTCATCTCACTTGTTATCGGGGAGAAAAATGAGGCTCTGATGTAGAGGTTTAGTGAAAATAATTGGAAAGATGATAGACTGTTTAGTGCAAAAGAGCAAATTTCTGGCAAGGTTTTGTCGATGAGGATTACTTAAATAATAGCCAAGGAATGTTTTTAAACTATATCATTTTTTCACTGTAGTCATCAAGTAGACGGCAGCATCCTTTAAATAAACATCTTTTCAAACCTTCAACTTTCATGACATCTCATGAACCTCCAGTTTATATGGATGAAGATGATGACAGATCCAGTTTTCACAGCCATATGGATACTGCAGCAGAAGAGGAAGTATCGGTACGTCATTTAAATCAGTCAGAGAATGTCTTGCTTACTGTCATCTTAACCTTGTTTAATGAATAATATGAGGATTAAGCATCTTTGCCATAAAATAAACATCATCAAGTAAGTGTTAAATTGTGGTGAGATTCATGAGGCATTTTGAATTATAAATACAAATATATTGTTACTGATATTATAAATATAAAGGCCCCCAATTGTAGAACATTTAAACCAGATCAGAAAGGAAGTATGTAAAAGAAGTAATAAACGGTTTTATCCTGAAACAGCTCTAAAAAGTTTTAGTTGCATATTTTCAAAAAGTGATCTGACATAGATGAGTTTGAAAATTTTATAAACTATATATTTATGATTCTGGTTAAAGATGTGTTTTAGAAAAGTTACATAGAGCTCTGGTAAAATTTGAATGCTATTGGCATAATTGCTTTTTGTCTTCCTTCACTGACTTCTAAGCGTGAACAGACTGAGTTGTCAATCAAGCAAATTTATATGTTTTTAGAGGCAAATTCTAGTAGACATCCTAACCCAATGTGTTATTACATCAGGTAATGTTCCACTTTCCTAATGTATCATATGCAATAATACTACAAGAATTTAGACATACATCTTTCCCACTTCCATATAGAATCATAGAGGGACTATATCCTACTGCTAGGATGCTGGGCAAGTTTTGCAGCTGGTGTGAATCGCTGTGGTTTTACTGTGCTTAGACTGAAGAACCTGACTTGGGGGTTTTTTGCAGTTTAGTGGTTGTTTGTTGGTGTTTTTTTGTGAGCCTAGTGACATCTTGTGTGTGAAAAGCTTGTTGCATAACAGAAGTATTAAGGCCACCCAGTATAGGTGCATTCATTTTCTTTATTGACTTTTTTACGTGCACTGCATAATCTTCCTTAAATTACTAAATTTGCTCACCTGTTACTCAGTCTTAAATCCCATCTTCACTCGTGTTCTGTATGCTCTCGCTGATGGTCTTTTGGTTCATCTACAGACATTCCTGATAACTTTGCATATTCCAGTAAGAACCTTAAAAGGCCTGGAAAGAAAAATGCATATTAGAAGAGATGCAGATTACTATTATTCATCTCAATGGAACTGGTTTTGAGCAAACATTCTTTTGTTCTGTATTGTTTTTAAATACATATTTTCTAACTGTTCTGAATGTTTTCCTAAAACACTTTCGTTTTGCTGTGGTGTCCTATAATAAATATGGGCACCATGAATCAACTGGGATTTATTTTAATTTAGATAGAAGTTGCTGGTTTACCTTTTTGCAGTGATAATGGTGGACTTGTGCCCCCCCCTCCACCTTTTTTTTCTTTAATTTGGCTTAATCTTTTCTTTCTTCACTAGTGCAGCATTTCCAGATGGATATATTTCTGGCTTGCAGTAATGTAGAAAGACACAGGTGAGCTCAGTTACCAAAATGATCCCCATTATCAGTGTAAAATAGAAGCAATTTGGAAGAAAAAAGGGATCATGAACTATATTCAAAATGAATGTACAGGATTCTGTTCTAATGTTAAAAGTCAGGTCTCTTAGTGACAGTCACTGTCTCAGACAAAAATAGTTTGCATCAGCATGGTGGAGAAAGAGGTTCAGTGTAGCAAGAAAATTATGGGAAAGGTTTTTCCTTGACTTCTTTAAAATGAAGTACCAGGTGCTGTTCCATTGTAAAGGCAAAAGATTTTGCCTGGATATTACCGGTCAGCTTGACTGGCATAACAATTCCTGAAAAATTGTTTTAGTATAAATGAGTTATTCCCAAGTGAAGACCCTCTGTTCCCAAAAGAGTGAATTTACTTTTCAGTTATGATTACTTAATTTTGTAAGTAGTCTAATTATTCTAAAATACAGCTACTTACTATTCCAGAATGAGGTGTCCACACAGGGAGCTATTATAGCATAGTTTATTCAATATACAGTTATTTTGTGCCAGGCAGTTTTTCTCAGGAAAAACTTTTGAGATTTGCATGGAAGGTGAATCCCGGTTTTATATTAAGAGAATGTAGCTTTTCACCACACAATTTAATCATGTCATTTAACCTCGATTTTTTTCAACATTTGCAGTCTAGTCCTTTATATAGGTTCATAATTGCAATTAAATAATTGATAAGGCCTTTAGAAATTTAATACTAAACAGCAAGCCTCTTTCTCTCACTTCCTTTTAATAAACTTACTAAATAATACAGAGACTTTAATCTTCACAGATTCTGAAAAAGAAATTGAAATTATATGTGTAGGCTACATTAGAAGAATTCTGATTACTGTCTTGTATTTGTTTTCCATAACTGAACATTCTTATCTGTAGAGGATCTGAAAACTGCTCTACATCAATAAAGACTTGTCGTCTTTGAAAACAGCTGATATATACCAAGTACAGTTGCTACAATTAAATAGCCATCTTGAAATGGGCATCTGAATTAGAATGAGAGCTTCTGTCTTCTCGTAACATAGAGGTCCTCAACCTTTGTTGAAGAAAATTGCATGAGAAAAAACACAAATGGTGTGTTTCTTTAAAAAGAGAGAACCGTTTATTGTAAATTGCTGGCAAAGTTGTATGCACCAGCCTGTAGGGAGAAAACTTTTTCGTAATTCAGGAAAAATGGCCATCTGTTTTCTTAAACTTGGATAACTCTGAAACTTCTACTCTTCCAGTCATGGAATGATGCTTCTCATCACTTTTTATTCTTACAGGTGAAGGTGAGAAGTTAATACTGTTAAGATTGACTGTCTTCAAATAAAAAAATACGTATAATGGGAGCTTCGTACTGTCTTGATTTATGGGTTTCTTAAAAATCTGAGTTTGTGCAAAAATTCTTAAAACTGTAAAAAGTTTTTGGGTGTCACTTGTTTTTAATATTTTCACAGCTTTGAAAGTACTTCAGAACAGTGATCGTAACTATCCTTAGAATAGTATTATTCCATACCATTCCACAGAATAGTAAAGAGAAAGATGAATTAACTTGATAAAAATGACCTGACATTTCAATTCTTAAGTATAATATCTGTTGCCAAGTCTTTAAAACTAAAATAAACTAGCTTTGTCTTAAACGAAAGCTAGGTCTTCTCCTGCAGCTGCTATTTTGCCCCCAGTGTATGGACAAGTGGATTATATGCAAATTGCAGTTAGGCGTCTTAAGATGAGGAAAAAAAAATAGGAATTAAAGTTAGGCACTGCTTTCTCCTTTACGCTACAGTTAAGCTCTTCAACAGAAGAAACTTGTTTGTAGGATAATGTCGTTTTTGTTTTAATGCAAATAATAAAGTATAAATAATAATGAAATGTAAGTTAGCTGTATGCACTGTTTTATGCTGTGTTTTTTAAAAACAAATTCTCAGTATGTTTCTTAGTTAGAATATATTGCCAGCATTTTCTCAAAGATTATTAATCATACGTAGTGATTTATGGAATATATGTCTTACTAGTTATTATATTCCTAAAGTAAAGAATGTTTCTTTTTTTTTTTTTTTTAACCATGAACAGGATGAAGAGAGTATTCCAATAACATATCGAGAGTTACCTGAATACAAAGAACTGTTAGAATTTAAAAAATTGAAGAAACAGAAACTCCAGCAGATGCATGCAGAAAGTGGATTTGTGCAGCATGTGGGATTCAAGGTGAGTTTAAGAGATATTCTTCTGTTACTCAGTGTATTGTACAAGTTTTCAAAGATAACATGGTTTGGATTTCCTAAAAAGCCTTTGTTTAATATTGCAAGTTTGGTTCCTTAGTTCTTGTTCATTGTCTGCTTTCCTTCATCTTCTTTAATAAAAAAACCCAAGTAATTCACTCTTTCCAATAGCTCAGGTTTCACTGAATACTGATATTGGATGAAAATTAATAAGCATATACTGTCTTTTCCTCATTTGTATCATGAAAATTCAGCTCTAGAGCCTTGCTAGATCATTATAGAATTCCATTTGACACTATGCTCTGTTTTGACAGTGATTCATTGATGATAATTCTCTGATTATGAATTTGGAGTCATTTTGCTTCTACCTGAGGCCAAAGAAGAGTCAAAGATTTTGAATGAGAACAGTAATTTTTTTGTTTTGTAGCAACTTCCCAATCCTACCAAAAAGCGAGGACACAAAACAATGGTGGCGTGAAATTAAGAAAATAAACATTAAGTTAAACTAATGTGTTGTCCCAGTAACTCCTTGCTATGTTGGAACAGTTTCTTCACCTTATTTAGTGTTATGCAGCTAGATTTATTTTCTAATACCCATTTATATAGTAATACAGAGTTATGCAATTTAAAGTTCAGTTCAAAAGACTGGAAAATTAAGAATGCCTCATCAGTTGACATTGACAGACTTAATCATGTTGTTAGACCACCAAGGCGCTTTTTATTTTTGCTCATTTTTTTTAAAGTTAGCGTGGTGTGTTTGTTTTTTTGTTTTGTTGGGGTCTGGGGGGGGGGGGGTCTTTGGTGTTTGGTTTTTTTTTTTTTTTTGCCCCAGTTATCATTTTCTTGTAAAAAAAATAAAAAATTTTATCAGGCACATCAGACTTCTAGGTAACAAACCAGTTGCTTTTTCTACATAGAATTACTCTGAAAAGTAAATTGGCATTATGCAATGTCAAGCATTTGAAGTTTGAAAGTTTCTTTGCAGTCTGATTTTGATTTTATTACGCATTATAGTAAGCTATGAAATTACATGATTATATGTACTATTTTCCCTCAGGAGTGCTGCCCAGCTCAGTGCACGGGCTGGATGGAGCTCACCTAATAAGCAACCATTCAGAACACTTATGGTTCTGCATGGCCTTCAGCCTCATTTACTACACGTTATTCAAACTCAACTTTGAATATTGAATTATTGAATCCCTTGTGGGATTTTTATGGCTTTCATTGCTGTAATATCAGAGCACTTTGCAAATACTTTCTTTTTTTTTTTTTTTCCTTAGAAAATGAAAGGCATGGTATTATTTCTCTTTCACAGGGGAGCGGGAATCTAGAGCACAGAAATTGAGGTCAAGGGTTTCCGCTGTCTTGCTTCTCAAAGTGAGATAACTGGAACCAATTTTTATTTTTTATTTTTTTAAAAGTATTTAACATTATTCTGAACTTGATATTTTCAGAGAACAGCTCTGAGTATGCTTAGTCCCTCCTCATTATCAGCCCTGAAACTCTGAAAGCCATCTGTGGAAGGAAGGGATGCGGCTGTGGCAAATCTGTTCGTAAGGTGGAAGGTGTTTGTAACCTTGAGTGGATTAGTTGTGGGCAGGAACGAGCTGCTGTGTGAGTGGGTTTCACAGATGCTGTGAGAGAACTTCGGGTTCTGAAGGAGGATAAGCTATGGGAGCACAGGCTCATTTCCCACATTTCTTTTTCCCTTTCAATCCTGTCTCTGCAGCACTCTTCATAGTTTAGATTTTTGAAAAGTTCTCCTTGCCTCCACAGGTCCCATTTTCTAGGTTTCCTTTTTTTATCAAATATTTCTGCATTTCTGCCCCTCTACCATGGTGAATTTTCATCCAGTCTTGATGTTTCGTTTGTACTTTGTTTCTTCCTTTTCATGCCACTCTTCTTGCGCTTAGCTGCTGTTGTGTTGTCCCTGATTCTTCTCGGGGAGTTAGTTCTTGTCTTCTTGCTGAGCTTTAGTTTTAGACTTCTGTTCCCTTCCTTGAGCAGGTGGTCCCACTTCCTTCCCAGGCACCTGGCTTTTAGTTCCAGCCCACCTATAGTGCATTATTACCTTTCCTGAGTTTGAAAGTGCATCAGTTTGACCTGTCGTATCCTGATCTGCAGCCCATCAACAGCCTCCCAACAAGCTCTGCTGGTCCAGTCTTACTGCTTTCTTCTGCCATGGAAAGTGGATCTATAATTAGACATATCATGTGGTTGGACTTAAGCTATAGAAACGTTACGTTCATGTATTGTGTTGCAGCAGTTCTTACAGCCGTGTGAGGATAAGCAGTGACTGCAGGCAGGACTAGGTCTGCTTTTGTTGAGCAGGAGGATGATGTCAAAATGGAGCATTTGGGGAGTGGGAAGCAACGTGAGGGAAAGATTGATCAGTCCTCTGGGCTCTGGAGGGTCTCTCCTAGAGTGTGAGGACTTCTTTATCCACATTATGGTCTGTGGTGAGAATAGTTGAGCTGTGTGGGGTAGCAGTAATCGACCTATATACATATCTTCCTATATGGTGCATTGCTGTATACTGTTAGTAACATAAATGGTTACAGTTGTGGTTTTTTCAGTGCTCTTCTATCTGCTTCACAGTGTGATAACTGCGGAATTGAACCTATCCAGGGTGTTCGGTGGCACTGCCAAGACTGCCCTCAAGAAATGTCCTTGGATTTCTGTGATTCTTGTTCTGACTGGTAAGCAGCATATGCTTCTACTTGTTACTTGCAGTTCACTTGAATCTCTCCATGTGGCTTAGTTGTTGTGTATGTTGGAAGTCCTTGCTTCAGCATAGGACGCACAGCTGGTGTTGGGTAAAGTGGAAAATACTTTAGCATGTATTTGTGGGAGATATATTTTGTAAGTGTGTTCTGGATGTATAAAATTTATTTTTCTCAATACAGTGGACAGATAGGTTTGGTACTGTTAAATAGTGGGGGAAATGGTACTTCGTAATTAATTGGTATCAAATTTGGTACGAATCTGTTCATACGATCACTGTTTCTGAAAGTTAAAGAAAATATTTGACTTTTAAACTGTTATCTTTTTCTTTCCCTTGCAGTCTGCATGAAACAGAGATTCATAAGGAAGATCATCAGTTAGAACCTATTTACAGAGCAGAGACATTTTTAGACAGAGACTACTGCATGTCCCAGGGCACCAGTTACAATTATCTTGACCCAAACTACTTTCCAGCAAATAGATGACATGGGAAGCAGATATACCATCTTGGGCTTACTATCCTCTTTGAAAAATAACAATGGCACCATTGTTAATTCTGTGCACATTTTGGAAAGACTCTGCTTTCCCTGAAATGTCGCTCACAGCATGACAGCTTCCTGGGTGTACTTGTCAAACTACAGCTTTGAGCTGTCATGGTTCTAGATCACTGAACAGCAGCCGAACATTCCTAGTGTGCAGAAGGTTTCACTGGGAGACTTTTCTTTCACCACGTTAGTCATTTCTAGGTGGTGAATCTAAACACAAAAGAAAAACATACAAAAGGGTGACCCAGAAATGAGAGCACACATTAAAGGTAGAGTAAATTCCAAAGGCTTTGAAGAACTCGGTTATAATGAGATCCAGAGGAGATGAAGTATTTATATAAAAACAGTTTAGTAGCTTGCAGTTTTGTTGTGAAATAGTTTTCAGCACAGTAACTGACTTCTTTAGGCAAGGTTTTAACCAATGACAGTGTTTGCTTCTAGGATGTACTCTAAAAAATACTCACTGTCTCAGCGATGGTTGGTTACAGGCCTTTATTAAATCAGAGCTGCTTAATCACATTGACTTTCAATTTTTTTTAATTTTTTAAATTTTTTTTTTTTTTTTTTTTTAAAACAAAATGAACTATATTTAACAAAAGTGAAGCACTACAGGGGGCAACTGTGGCATTGCTTCCTTAACCAGCTAATGGTGTGTGAATGTTATAAAATTGTCACTCAGATATATTTTTTAAATGTAATGTTATATAAGATGATCATGTGATGTGTACAAAATATGGTGAAAAGTGCCAGTGGTAGTAACTGTGTAAAGTCTCTAATACTCAACATTAACTCCTTTAAAATAAAATACACAGCCTTCTGCCTCTGTATTTGGAGTTGTTAGTGCAACTCATCAAAGAAAACTGCCTAATATAAATCATATATATGGTAATAATTTTCCCTCTTTTGTAGTCTGCACAAGATCCATGAAAGATTGTATTTTTATTACTATTTAAACAGTGATTAAATTTAGCCTGAGCAGTGAGCAAGGGTTCACATGCATTCTTTTATACTGCTGGATTTTGTTGTGCATCATTTAAAACATTTTGTATGTTTCTTCTTATCTGTGTATACAGTATGTTCTTAAATAATGTTCAATTGTCAGGAGAACTGTGAGAAATAAACTATGTGGATACAGTCTGTTTATATATAGAATGCTTGCTGTGACTTCCTTTCTGTGTAGTTCTGACTTTTTAATCAAGACGGAGAACATTAAAAGGACATTTTAATACGTCATACAAATACTCACTATGCAGACCTGCAAGATGCCCAGCGCCTTCCTCTGCTGTTCGTTTCAATGGGAACTGATGGTGCTCTGCGCCTACTAAAAGATGCTTCGCCTTTTGCAGGATTAGCGTTTTAGTTTTCTCATATCTTACTCACAGACTGTTCTTTTTCAGATCACAGAAAATTCAGATTTTAGTAGCCTTGGTACACTGTATACCATTGTCTGAGAAACTTTGTAATTATTGTGACATATTTTAGTTAATATATTTTCTATTGAAATGTATAGCTCGTGATTCAGAAACACTTGGATTATTTTATAACTGTAATAGACTTCCACTTTATTTGAAACTTGAATACTCAGAGTAATTAGCAAGAAAAGAAACTAATTTGATTTGAAAAGGTGGCAATAAGAAGGGTAATTGGCTGGCTGCACCTAATAACTAACCTATAAACTGATCAATATTAAGTTTTGCAATAACTTTAGGTGTAGTTATTTTTTGCTTCAAAAAATAATAATTTTAAGCATTTAATCTATTTGGAAGGTAATACAGTACAGTTACTAAAACACTGAGCAAGTATCATATGTAAACATATCTCACGCATCTAGTATACTTAAATAAATTCAGTGAACCTTAAAAAAAAAAAACACGAAAATGCACATGATGCATTTTAGTTTTTAATTGGAAAAGATGCTGCTCTGAGAGGCTCTCTAATAGCGTAAAAATATGCTTTCCACATCATTCGTGCTGTTTATAGGAAGCTAGAGTTTGGTGAAGGTGTAGTATCAGGGAGAAAATGTGTGGTCATACTTGTTTTCTGTTGATATCCTAAAAAATTATTGGAAGAAAATAACAAAAATACTTTAGTGAAAATATTCAGTCATCAATTTAGGATAGCTTGGGAAGAACAAAAAGCCATGGTATAATTTGAATGAGATTGGAAGCAGAAGGAGAATTTCAAGTCTGGATCACCCGAGAAAGAAGTGTCTTGGATAAGTCCTCTTTTTATTGAGTATGTATAAATAATTATATTTCCATATGCATGCATATACAGCTATTTCTCTTGCATACATTATGAACATACGCAAATAGATACCTAATGCACATACACCCAAGCAAGCATGGGAATTTTTTTGTTTTGTTCCACAGAAAAGACCAGAAGAAGCCGAAAGAAAAATTAAACCGAAACTGTGTGTTAAATAATTTTTGTGATTTAAAAAAAAAAAAAAAAAATTAGCAGCTGATTGTTGCCTTTGTTCCCGTCCTGCACAAGTGTGATACTCCACACTTTTTAACTCACATTGTGATTAGAAGTAATAAAAAAGACTCCAGAAAACCTACCCAGATGATGTGCAACTTCATGGTAACTCCAGAATATTTTACTTTTTTTGTGGTAAAATACTACACCAGGCAGCTGCTAGTGCTTCAAGGCTCAGTTTAGAAAAACCTGCCTTCTCAAGCTGATGTGTTCTGAACGTCTCTTACTTAAAGCCATTGTACTGCAGACGTTACTGGTCGCTTAATGGCACTGGTCGCTTAATGGCACTGGTCGGGAGCTGGAGAAGCACTTCCTATAGAGCATCAGAGGTAAAATGTAGGCTATACAAGGACCCAGGAAAGAAGGAACATCCAGGATATGAAGGATAAGAACATATCTAAAACAGTCCCTTAAAAATAACAGTATTAGCATTTACAGGGCAAATGCCAAGGAAGAAAAAGAGAACAGAAGAATCCGCCCTGAATGGGAAAAGGACATACTCTGTAAGCATGCTGGTTTGAGCTATATTTTCAAGTCATGTACTGTGCTTTAAGAAGGATTAAACCCACATATACTGTAACAGAAATCATTACTCCTTATTTTTGTACATGTTTTATTTGTATTATGTCTTCATTACAAGAAAGGTAACTTTAAAAATACAAATCTGCCGCATGAAGTACAACTTTGACAGTAAGAGCAAACATGCAACCCACTTCAACAGTGAAGTCATCCAGAAGTTCCAGTAAGAGGATGCAATTACTTTACAGGGATGTCAAACAAGCTTTTATTTAGCTCTCAGAATACCAAAGAAACTCCACAATATTTTGGTTAACCTAACGGAAATATGATAGGATTTTTACAGACTTTTTTGCAGGTATTACGGATAAATGGCTTACTAAAGATGCGAGCAATCTGAATCAAATAATCCCTGACATTTTCCTTTTTTTTTTTTTTTTCCCCCTTCCCCCGCTGGCCCCCTCCCCACCCCCCACCTCCCCGCCAAGTTTTGGCAATGCCAGTACAAGACAACAGCTGATGACCTGAAGTGTGCACCTGAAATACTTCTGAAGTACGATTTAAAGACATCTTCATACATTCTGGCTCATAGTCAACTTTATATGTAGACTTTAATTAATATAGTAAAACTGCTGTTAATATGGATAATTGCTGGATTCCACGTTTAACTATACAATATAATCATTATTTTCACCTAAGCTCACAAAACGGGGAAGTTGTCATTTATAAGATCCTACAGTTCCCAGCAGAAGACAAGGCTGTCTCAAAAATGGTGTCTGCTCCCTGATAATGGATTGACAGACTTCCACAATATTCAACCCTATCTTCACCTTCAATTTTTCTGCTTCTTGTTGTAGTAGTGTTCTGGGGACGTGTGAAAAGTTCTGGCTTGACTAATTCAAGCTGTCTTGCAGCTGCATGTAACTGAGAACAGATTTTTAGTCACTAAAGCCACAAAAAATTAATTGACACTACAAAAATTAATACTGTTAATGAAAATAATAACCAATCAGAAACTTGTATGCAGTAATCTTAAAGTTAATATGCTAAATAGTGAATGTTGTGGTTGAAGAGCTCACTGCTAGCCAAGCACTGTCTGATTGCCAATCAAATGTATGAGATCATGAAATACAAACCAGAGCTGCTGTTCACCATGCTGCTTTTAACCCATGAAGAGCAAACAACCAATAAAACAATATACAGTTCTTAGTGTAGAGTTAGCATACAGACCACTTTCTATTGAGTGTATTGTCAGAACAGAGAAAAAAGATTTCATGTGAAATAACGTACCACATGCACAAATTCCAGATACCTCTCAAGAAAGCAGTATTGCTTTGAACAGCATTTTCATCATGAGTGTCAAGTGCACGTGAGGTGAGGCTGTGTACACACCATTACTGCGTTTCTGTTGAAAAAGAAAATGCTGCCTCTTCCTTTTTCAGAAATGAGTCAATTGTCTTGCAGACTTCCAGAAATACATCCTCCTGTGTTCCTTCCGCATCAACCTGTGAGGCAGACAAAACATTAGTTTTGATTAAGTTACAAAAAACCATCTCAGAATCTAAACATTGGCGCAAAAAAATGGTCCCATATAAAATAAAAATTGTTCTGTTTCATGTAATAAGCATTCTAATGTAGAGGAGCAGCTTCCATAAACCAAATTACTGTGTTTCCACAGATTTATTTGAGAAGGTTCTGTAGGCTTCATCATCTGGAGCGAAGTACATTAATCAAATGAGGGAGCTTATGCTCTTTCTTCTAAGTACTCATGTTTTAAAGTAAAATTACACCTTTGATACACAGAACAGTTTCCAAAGATTTTTGAAAACTATTTTAATATCCTCCAAAAGAATAACTCCGATATCAGACTGTTAACGAGATGAGTAGCACTGACTTGTTAATTTGTTTATTGTCATCTAAAGTGTCAGAGTATGTAACGCTGTGACTGACCTAAAACCTTTCAAATGGCAGTAACTTAGGAAGGTTGTGTGTTTCTGTGCATTGGTATTTGCAAGCTTGGTGAATTGGTTCTGGTTTTATGACGACCTTTGGGCAACATGTGTTTTATACTGGCAGGTTTTGTTGTACAAGAACGCACTTTCATTGACGAAATTTTTTTCTTTAACACCCCAAAAACTGTTTTGGCCAGACGTTGTCCAGGGTGTTCCAAGTTATTTTTCATGACTGGACTTCAACAAAAACAAGACCAATTTATTCTCCTATGCTGAGGAAGAGCGTACTGCATTTTAGCAAAGAGGAATGATGTTTGTAGCCAGTAATACTTCCGTGTGTTCCCTAGAAAACATACTGTAGCACTGAGCTTTTCTGAGTGATGGGTTTCATGTCCACCCCATGCAGTGAGCATCACGCAGGTCATTACTTGAGGAAGGAGAGCTGTCTTTTGCCTTCCCAGTAGCGACAGAAGCAGCTTCATGCTGGCTGTGTATGCCACACAGATTGCATCTGCTGATGATTGAGCTCCTCTCAAATGCCTGGTGAGAGCCTCGATTCTCTACTGGGAAGCGAGCTTCCTCTCTGCTTCTCCATGCTTAAGTCTTTCATGCACGTATGCCGTGGAGTTTGCACACATTTAAATGAACCCACAACTTTGCTAAAGCCTGTTTTTCTGAACTATGTGCTGCATTTTCATCTCCAAGTTGCTGACTAGGATGCCAGACAATTGTAATGTTTGAAGGGGACATTCCTGACCTTCATACTTTTCTGCCACCTCTTTGTTCTGCAGGAGAATAAAAGGAGTTTCAAACTCCCAAAAATGTATTTTTTAAATAGGCTATGAAATTCTTCTCAGATACGGTGTTGGCTTGCAGGCAGCTCCTGTACAGTCTGACTGCACTCAATGTTCATTTAAGTCCCTTGGTGCGAAGTCTTGCGTGGGAGTCAGCAGCTGCTCCTTGCAGAGATCCAGCAAGGGATTGCATTCACGCTCCGTAGCTTGGTTTCGCTCCTGGTGGCGTCCGCAGATGCTGCAAAGTTTGGTCCCTTGTTGCATCCTGTTGGAAGTGCTGGCACGTCCAGCCAGTCTGCCTCCATACACAGCAGTGCCAGCATTGGAAATGACCAGCCTGGCCAACCTTTAAGGAGCCGTGCCTGACTGCGTCCAGTCCCCTTGGGCTCACTGCGAGGGTATCTCACAGCCGGAGCCGAACTACCCTCTCCCCTCCCCTCACAACCTTTCAGAAGCACAGTTCTCTTGCTTCCCTTGCTCTCTGTCGTGTTGGTGTTGGCTGCCATTGCTGCTTTAGGTAACGCTGAAGTACACACGTGCTGGAATAGTCTGTGAAGCAGCAGGAGGTGCCTTAGAAAGGTCTGTTCTCAAACAAGGCCTGCATGTCTTTCAGAAGCTCTCTATGCCACAGAAACAAAGGGTTCAGGAGGGGGTTAATTACTCTTAGCAAAGAGAAAAGGGGAACAGTGAACCATTCTGGACCAAATGCCTGCCTTCTCCAGTTACAGTAAGACTAGCAGCTCCCACCTCAGCTGCTATAAAGCAGCTTGTTTTGTCCGTCTCAATTGCCAAGACACCTATTTTCATGTGGCTATCCCACAGGAAATACGTCACGCAGGGTGAAGGCCACAGCCATTTCAAAGCTCTCTTGTCTTAGTATGTATTTTTATTATCTCTTTATTCCATAAATACATCTGCACTGGCTAACCGATCTAACCTAATCAGCACAGCTGATTGCCATTGGCTTTCTGGCGACCTCTTCTAGAACTGGGACTGACACTCATGTCTAGATCTAGGCAGCTGTGATGAAGAATTAGGTTTGTAAGTGCGGAAATTGCCACCCTTTATGACTGGCTGGAACACTGACTTCCTAACAAGTCACAGTAAAATATGGATGTGTGAATAATGACAGCCCCCGTGCTTCCCATTCTGGCCTCCTAAATAACAAAGGTCCAATTCATAAAACTAACTTAAAGTCATGGCACAAAACTAACCTAATGTGACAATAATTCACAGCGAGTACCACAGTAATTCAATGACACTCTCTGCAGCTCCAGGAGAGAAAACTGTGTATCTCTCTTTCTCAGAATATAACAAACCTTATAAATTAGGACTGTTTTCAAGGTTATTCAAGGCTACTGGCTTCTCATAAAAGCAAGATCCAGATACAGTTTTCAATAGCGCTTCCAATTTTGAAATGCCACTATGGCTTTAGGTAAGTTCAAATACAGAGAAATTTAAGGAGCTCATACAAAAAATGACTGGAGTAATCATCTCCATAGTACGATGTTGCTCCTTTTGGCATTAAAATCAGCTAATTAAATTTTCTGTCATCAAATCTCCATTTTTTGTAGGTTTTGAGATTTAAAACCCTAAACGTGTACTGCCACTGAGAAAAACCCCAACTGTGTAGAGAGGATGGCTGAGGACCACTGTTTTCCGAAGGACAGACTGAGACTCTGGAATACATACTAGTTAGAGGCTTCTTATTGAAGGTCAGTCAAGTTCAGCTGTGTTGTTGCTAACATTTATATCTTTGTCATTAAAAAGAGTGTTAAAAACCTCTCTGGGGCAGTGCAGTACCAGAGCAATGGATCAAGCTGTCTGGAGATCCAGTGGAAACATGCTGCCCTGATGCCTATTCACATGTGGCATGAATTTACCTCTGTGTTTTATCTACAATCCCCTGTTAATGTTTCTGATGTATCTTTCTAGACTGGTGTCTCATCTAATGGGTCACAAGCCACCAAGGGGAGTGACATAGAAACACTTGTTCCTTTGTTCCCCACCTCCTTACCTACCAGGGCTAATGATTCTCTGACAATCTTTCAAAAGACAGAAATAAATGGCACAGCTGCTATCGCTATTACCATTCATTATCCCTTCTCTAAAGGGAGAAGTACGCATTTGCCCCTCCCCAGAGATACTTCTAACAGGGGATCAGCATGAGAAGACTCAGAAGTGGAAGATCATGAGAGGGTGGATGGTCACTCATTCTTTCATAATGGTTATAGAAAATGTTTGTGATAAGAATCTAATAACTACTGCTAACCCAGCATGTGACTTCAACTGATTTTAGAAAGAAATGGTAGAACAACACTGTGAAAAAAAAAGAAAGAAAAAAGAAAAAAGCATCTTAGTTGAACTTTGTAGGCTAAGCTTCCATAGCACATGACCTGAAATAGTGAAGGTGTTTGGAGATCCTTGAAAATCCTCTGCTCTGGACTGCCAACCTTATTTGTTATACTCATGCCCCTTTTCCTCAGACGACTCTGAACAGGGAACTTGCATTTAAGACACCTACTAGGCATCTTACGTTAACTAGGTAGGATCAGTTTTGTCTTGCTTGACTACCAATGCATTGCTCTTCTCTATTACTTATTACCCTCCTACATACTGTCACTTGAAAAAAGCTTTAAAGGATGAGTCAGATATTAAAAACAATCAGGTTTTTTTCTCCCTTTCTTCTCCATATATTCAAAGGTATTTACATTTAGCCACATTAAGACACAAGTAGGTGCCTACTAAATTTTCAGACGCACTTTTCTGTCCAGCTGCCTCGGAAATCACTGAGAAATAAATTTTAAAACAACAGTATCTACCTGCTTACTACAGCTGCCATAGTGCATTTGGTTTCACTTCAGTCATCTGAAACATCTGATTCCCACAGAATCAGGCAGCTTGCAACTGTTGTTTTTGTGAGTAGTGCTTGCAGTCCTTGCATTTCCAGTACAAGGTCTTTGTTAAAATGCACGCACTTGCTGACCTTAGTGACAGCTGGGTGTTTTGTAATTTACTATGAAAGAAATTATGGGATATTAAACTATATCCCCAAAACGTTTTTTTAAAAATTAATTGGAAAATTTCTAACTTACTGTTGGAACTGCTTTACCTTCCAGAACACAATTTAGAAACTTAATGCTTTAGCAAAAAAATTGAGCAGAGGACACTCATTCTTTGCCCTTCATTCTTCGCCCTTCATTCTTCAGTCAGTTTATCTTCCTTTGTAAATACATCCCCATGAGTTACATCACTGTTCCTCATCTCAGCTGTGTGGCTGGAAGGATCACTATTATTTATTCCTATCTGGTTCACAGATGTTTCATCTGCATCCAAAGTCTCCACCCTTTTTGCATGCCTCATGCTTCCACTGCTGAGCAGAAACACTAACAGGTAATCTTGGTCAAAGAGAAATTTCAGAGTTCTGATCTTTGGCAGCTTCATCAGGTGACTGTTCTTGTTCAGAGGTCAGCGGAATGGAAAAATGTTCCACTTCCAAATATGACATTAGTTATTTATGAATGCACTGATGCACAATTGTGGTGGGTTGACCTTGCTGGATGCCAGGTGCCCACCAAAGCCACTCTATCACTCCTCTCTTCAACTGGACAGGGGAGAGAAAATACAACAAAAGGGTCGTGGGCTGAGATAAGGACAGTTTAATAAAACAAAAGCAAAGGTCACTCACAAAGCAAAGGAAAACAAAAGATTTTGTTCTCTACTTCCCATCAGCAGGCGATGCCTGGCCACTTCCCGGGAATCAGGGCTTCAGTACACGTAGCGGTTGCTCCAGAAGGCAAATGTAAATAAAGAATGCCCCCTCGCCTCCTCCTCCCTTTACTTAGCTTTCATTGCTGAGCTGACGTCATATGGTATGGAATATCCCTTTGGTCAGTTTGGGTCAGCTGTGCTGGCTATGTCCCCTCCCAAGATCTTGCCCAGCCCCAGCCTGCCAGTGAGGCGGGAATGTTGGAAAGACAGCCTTGATGCTGTGAGAGCCCCGCTCAGCAGTAGCCAAAACACTGGTGTGTTATCAAGACCTTTCTAGCTACCAATACAGAGCACAGCACTATGAGGGCTGCTACGGGAAGAATTAACTCCATCTCAGCCAGACCCCGTACTCTAGGTTTAGAGAAGGTCATAAAATTCTCATTGATTAAAATGGGAATGCTGTTACAACCATATGCCATTGTCTCTTCTGTGCAAGTAAAGAGAAGTGAGAATTCTTAATGAATGCAGAGGAAGCTAGGTCAGACTTCAGTTTTTCTGTCTCTACTGTGTTTATTCGGCTCCTTCCATCCGTACCATAACATCCGTTCCAACGCAGAGAATAAGGAAGCTAATTTGACAGTGTAGTCTCAAGCACACCTTGATATGGCACGACAGATCAGTTCCTCCTCCACTGAGTGCTTATCCAACATCTAATTCCCACGCCAGACCTTTCGCTGGCCTTATGCCCAGGAGTGAATTTTACATTTGCATATTTAATCTGCCTGATCAGGACTGAAAACTTTTGGGCTGGATAGGACAAGTTAAACACTCTCCTGGTTTCAGCTCGAATAAGGTTAATTTTCTTCCTGGTAGCTGGTATAGTGCTGTGTTTTGGATTTAGGATGAGAATTAACATGGATAACACACTGATGTTTTAGTTGTTGCTAAGCAGAGTTTATATTAAGTCAAGGACTTACCAGCTTCTCATACTGCCCTGCCAGCGGAGGCCGGGAGTCACAAGAAACTGGGAGGGGACACAGCCAGGACAGCCGACCCAAACGAGCCAAAGGGGTATTCCATACCATATGATTTCACACCCAGTATATAAACTGGGGGGACTTGGCCAGGGGGCACCATGGCTTGGGGATTGGTCAGCAGGTGGTGAGTAATTGTGCATCACTTGTTTTTTATATTCTATTATTATTATTATTGTTGTTATTGTTATTATCCCTTCCTTTTCTGTCCTATTAAACTGTCTTTATCTCAACCCACAAATTTTTACTTTTTGTTTTTTATTCTCTCCCCCATCCCACTGAGGGGAGAGTAAGCAAGTGGCTGCGTGGTGCTTAGTTGCCGGCTGGGGTTAAACCACAACTAACATGTACCACCATTGCCATGTGCTGTTACCAGTCTGTGGAAAACTTTGCCCAGGCCTAAATACACTTAAAATGGAGAAATCAAACAATACCAATATGCCAACCCTATTTCCTTCTTAAACAGGTCTCTTTAACAACTGATTTTTTTTTCTGTGGCAAAGCAGGGACTGGGTGCTATAGTTAAGCCCTACAAGACAAGATCACTTACACAATTACACCTACAGTTTCACCTACAATTATTGGTGGTGCTTAGCCAGACATTGAGCTAAGCTGGCTAGAAAAGGCTAATGCTGAATCTTCATGGCAGTTAGGTGGGATTTAGACCCTAATATTCCTCTTAAAATCTCAAAATCCATTCCTCTGAGTTCTTAAGAAAGTGCATGGCTGGAATCTCAAGGGACATAAAGCTCACATGGGCCTTCCACTGAGCAGCTGCTCCTGTTGAAAAAACAAGCCTGGGCAGGAATAACTTTCCAGAAGAAGGCAACTAAAGATTCTTTTAGACCCTTCTTCTCTTTCTCTCTTAAGTAGCTTCTCTTCAGATGCTTTGGCCGTTGCTTATCCTGGGATCACAGACTGATCTGGATCTGCAAACACCACCTTCAGGTAAGACATCATTTCCCTGAAGCTACTGGATCCCACCAGCTTTGCCTGAGAAAAAGAGTGCACAAGCCTCTGGTCTGTAGTTACGTGAAGGTCCGTGGATTATTTTAATTAATCCATGAATGTAGATGAGAGAATTTATTTTAAGGGGTCTTCAAATCAACACTTCTAAATTAACTTTGGTGGCTTTACCTGAAATGGATTAGGAAACATATACACAGTTCTTTCAGTGAGCAGAATTATAGAGGCAGCAGCATCTTAATGGGCACATTGCAACCAGCGCTGGTCAATGCTGGAGAGTAATAAAATCCACTTAGGAATGAAAAATTCCCAAAGCTGAAAACATGTGGTGTTATAACTAAAATCAGGAAGAAAAGTATTAAAGATGTTAGACTGTCTCTAGGTAAAGTCTCAGTCCTCTCTGTATGTGTGTGATATAACAAATAACAAAAAACAAAAACCAAGGACTATTTTAGCCTAGCCCACATAAAAAAAATTGCAGTCAGAAGTATTACTGATAGTTTTTCTGCTTTCCACCTGAATTTCCTTTCTTCATTCAGAGAACATCAGAGTGGCTGCTAATGTCAGTGCTTAGCAGTCTGTAAATGTTGCTATAAACAAGAAACTAACCCCCGTGTCCTGGGAATAGCAAACTTCCTCTTCACTCTCTGCTTTCTTCAACACATGAAGCTTAAACATATTCACCACTAAAATAGTTTTAAAACTGTAAACTTAAATGTCTGGTCTCTCTTAATTTCCCACATAGCTAAGTTACACATTTTGGGTTACCTAGTTCTCTTTGTTTCAAAACAGCTGTTGACCAAGACTTAACCGTTTTTTCTTTGTCTTTATTCTTCAAATTGTTGAGCCAAATAATGTATAGGTTTGTAAGATGTGCATTTACAGATTAATAATACAGGTTGGATAGAACCTCAGTGGGTGTTGTGATTTAACCCCAGCCAGCAACTCAGCACCACGCAGCTGCTCACTCACTTCGCCCCCACCCAGTGGGATGGGGGAGAGAATCGGGAAATAAAGTAAAGCTCGTGGGTTGAGAGAAGAACAGTTTAATAGGACAGAAAGGAAGAAACTAGCAGTGACACTAATAACAACAATAAAGTGACAATAATAACAAAAGGATT
>JAVKLA010000090.1:13935197-14003137 GCA_034782735.1 Sagittarius serpentarius | reverse complement strand
CAGAAAGGAAGAAACTAGCAGTGACACTAATAACAACAATAAAGTGACAATAATAACAAAAGGATTGGAATACACAAGACAAGTGATGCACAACCCAATTGCTCATCACTCACCAACCGACGCCCAAGCCGCGCTCCTCCCCCGCCCCCAACCTGGGCATGATGTCCCATGGTATGGAATCCCCCTTTGGCCAGTTTGGGTCAGCTGTCCTGGCTGTCTCCCCTCCCAATTTTCTTGTGCCCCTCCGGCCTTCTTGCTGGCTGGGCAGGAGAAGCTGGAAAGTCCTTGTCTTCGTCTTAACACGACTGAGCAACAACTGAAAACATCAGGGTGTTTTCAACATTCTTCTCATACTAAACTGAAAACACAGCGCTGTACCAGCTACTAGGAAGACAATTAACTCTGTCCCAGCTGAAACCAGGTCAGTGGGTCATCTAGTCCAACCTCCTGCTCAAAGCAGGACTGGGCACTGGAAGGATGCCACTATGCTAGGCACTATGTTTGAGTTGTGTCATTTACCAAGTCAGGTTGTATGATTAAACTCTTTTGAGTTCATTTATCCAGGAATATTGCCTAGAAAAATTTCCTAAACAAGCATTCCTTCCAGAAAACAAATTGCTTTGTTTCACAGTATTTAGTGTATTTCCAAAACTGATTTTTTTTTTATTCTAGCACTGTCCACTGCCCAACTGATAGGGAATATTTGGATCAGAATAGCTATTGAAGTCAATTGCCCTGTGTAAAAAAATGCTCAGACCTACTTCTCCACTTTCACTGTAAGTGCAAAGGAAACTTTAAAATAGATACCCACAATTGTTCAACAACACTTGGTTAAAAAAAAAAAAAATCACTTCTCTCACCCATGAACAATAAAACGTTAACATGCCTCTTGTACAAAAACTACATTTGCTTCTGTCCTTGCTGTACGGGCGCCAGGGCTGCAGGCTTGTACCCCAGGCTGGCTGAGGGTGACGAGGATAGCCTTGGGAGGATTAATTTTAAAAGCCTACCTCTGCTGAGTATTTTGGCAGTGTTCTCTGAATGCTGATATGTACTTGCCTACATCATGAGGGCTGGGGGCGGGGGGTAATCTTCCTACTGTATTTAAATCCATAATGGAATCACATATTTGATAGCAGATGTGTATTTTATCAGTTTAGTAAAAAGTGGATGAGGTAGACATATCAATACAGAGTACCTGTGTTCAATAAAAATAGAACACATTTTTCAACCTTAAAAGGACATTTGACATGATAATGTTTATAAAGCTGATTTTACAGAGCTTTCATATCCAATAGTTCCACTCAGAAGATGGAAGTATGTTGAACACCTACATTCATCAGAAGCAAGTACAATGTACAGACATTGTAAGAAAAACAGTGTAAGCACTGTTCATGCAATGCACAAATATCTTCTAACATGCAAACACACAACGTCAGTTCCCAAAAAACAAATGATAGAAGAGTACAAAGCACATATCCAGTTCTGACCCTTAGACTAGGCAAGTCCCTTAAGCGACTAACAAGCTAGAAGCTTTCAAGAAAAGACTGCATGTTTTGCCATTGCATAGATTGCACAAGAGACAGAGCAGAAACTTGCAGCAGAAGTATTAAGGAAGGGCAAGGAGTGTCCATGTCAAGTGAAATAAGGCAGACCATGAATGCATAATCTGCGTGAAAGTATTTCGTGTAGTTTCATTCACTTTGGGGCTGTCAGTTCCCCGATGCTTCAAAAGGGAAATACTGTGGTAGGCACATCTCACTGGAACAAGGTCTTAGAGATACAGAGAGCTCCATTTTCCTTTGCATCGTGCTGTGTTGGTGTATTGTGCATTGTACTGAATGCTTAATTAGATGCATCCTTGCAATTTTGGCAAGGTAGCTTGTCAATGAAAAAACAAATAAAACCAGATAATCATTCTTAAGCTTAAAAAAGAAAATTAATTGGGGATCCTTGTTCTGCCACTCTAGAGTTTGCCTTCTGTGCATTTATTGTGGGGTTAGCAAAGGACACAAATCAGGACTCTGCCCTTGAGTATCATTTTTCTCAGGACTACATCATTTACTCTGTTCTCAGGTTGGGATATGGGTGCATAAATTAGCTGCATGTTTCTCTTCTGGGAACTTTGCAGAGGAGAAAGGTTTGGGATATGTGTTCTGCATGTTTGCTACAGTCTCTAGAAAAAAGCTCCCATAACATTTCCAGAAACTATTACTGGATTCTTTCCCTTTTAGGACAAGAAGGATCAGAAGGACTAGATCCTTCTGTAGCTGAACACGAAGGACAGTTTGCCATGACAGAGCAGAGAAATATATAAAAAGAAATATAAACATCCCATGTAAATGAGTTTACAGATGTACCGTGCCAGCATATACATCACTTAATTGCACTGATGGAATTTTTATTGCTTCTCTGTAAAGTATTGATTAGAGAATAAAAAGAACGCTTTAAATATCACATCCTGAGCAGATGTAAACGGAGGTAATTCATTGAAATTAATACAACTACGTAATTTATTCCAGCAGAAAGATCTTTCTTGTGTGCAGGTCTGTTTTATTTCAGGATATACACTGTCAGTTTTGTAAGTTTAACTAAATGGCTTTGGATTAACATAATCTTTCATCCTAGCTCTGAAAGCCCTTATAGAGAAATAAATCCTAATACTTAAAGAAAAGCTTTCGAGCATTAATGTTTAATAAGAGATTCTATACAGATGAGGCAGTGATTCAAGATATGTTCTCAGACTCAGGATAAATCTGTGTTTTTATTCTTTCAAATTGTACTGTGGAACTCAGAGGTTTGTAGAAGTTGCAAACAAACCAGGGAAGTGTAAGATGAGAACAAACTGGAAAGTGCAGAAACTAGTACAGTTCATAAATGGTGTCATGTCAGCATTGTCTGAATATTGCCCGTATAATGGAAGTAAAGAGCAATATATAATTAAAAGGGTCAAGCAATTTACCTTGCATAACTGTGTCTTCCTTTCATAGTATGCAATCACAGGTTTTGATGCTTGGAAATAGCTTTCGATTCCTTCCTTGATGGTTTCAGCATTATCAGAGTGCTGACTGCTCTGATTTCTCATCAGAAGGCGACTGCTCATGGTTTCTGCAGAGCAGTCCAGGCAGAACACAAGTTTTGGTTCCCCAATCTAGAGACAAAGAAAAACAATATGTATTCAAACCACTGGCCTAGTAAAACTGATTTTGTTTGGTTAGTTTTAAAAAGAGATGCTACCAAAAGAGCCATCGAGGAGTTTATTAGCAAATTACTTTCATATTTGTCTATGCAGACCTTATGCTTATTAAAAAACCACCTCTTATTGTAGCAGCACTTAGAGATCCCAGTATTCAGGACTAAGGCTGTGCTTGATTGGGCTCTACACATACAGAGAAAAAGAGAGATGATCTGAAAAATTCTGGCTACTTGGACTGAAGATTGTCAGTTTGTTCATTATTTGCAACTGTTCGATAGAATCTTGATGCAAACAGCACTGGACTCATGGAATGCTTGACACAGTTATTTTTCTAGCATTTCCTTTGTTCAATCTGTGAAAAGTATCTTTTCATTCAGGGAGTGGTAAACTATAGCTTAGAATTTCAAGAGGCAATAGAAGGAAACATCCAAATTAAAGTGTCCCCGCTTGAAACAGAAATGAGTTGCAACAGAGAGGCTCAGAGACACCATCTAACGCTTGTAACTGGACGTACTCACGGGAATACATCCTGTGAACTGCTTTATGTCACACACTATTTTATGTCAATATTTGCAGTGTAACTCTACATCATTACTGCCCATGGCATCAAGGAAGGATGTGATACATTTCTTTGCATTTTCAAATTGGTGAATAATTTCCAAGTTCTATGAGAACCCCACCATTTAGTGTTTTTTGACTAGTGCCAAACTAGTCGTAAGGGCGAGTCTGCCCTTTTCTATAAAGAAAATAAATATAGATTTATTTATTTTTATTCCCAGACCATGGTAAAGATAGTAAATAATTGTCTCTATCTACATTTGATCGTAGATATTGCAGTATTTTATGAGTGAAAAAAACTGGCAAGAAAGAGCAGAATGTTCCTTATGATATTTTAGGAGAGAGCCAAAAGTTCTAAACACAAATCCTCATCATTCTTTCCCCGAGATGCTGAAAAATATGCATGTCATTTAGCATAAGCCTTGCAATACACTCTGTCATGTACCCTGCTCAGGCACAGCTCTCTCTGACACAAGGTTTTGTCTGAGCAACAACTGTTGGGCTGAGTCGAAAGGGATAAACTCCACTCTATCAAGTAAAATAAAGGTGTTACATGATCAGAGAAAAGTAATGTGATAATTTTTCTATGCAGTTATGTATTAAATCCTTCAATGATTCTCTCAGGCTTTTTCTCATTCCTTCCCTTTCTAGCAGGGATTGGAGAATACCTTTTAGGAAAGAGTGAGAAGTCTTGAGAAAAGACGACTGTTCTTCACACTAGTGACCATTAGAAATCCATGCTTTTACCATGGCTACAGCAAAGAAAGTCTAAATGATTGATATATGGAAATTGCCATTGCTACCTTTGTTGACAGCCCCTAAAAGAGGAAATATTTTAAAGGTAAATATTTCATGTTAGGCCTTCTGCATTTGACTGAGGATGCCTGGATTATGTTGACCTTTCTACTACCTTAATGACTTTCTAAGAGACAGCTGAAGCCAAGGGATTATGTCAGTTCAATGACAGTCTTTTATCCATCCATTTTTTCCTCACAGCTCAGAAAACATTAATGCTATTAGCAGCAGCAGTATTGGGTTTTGGGATTAAAAAAAACCAAGGCAGTTTTAACAGTTCAAGAGGCTTGCACTGTTTGAGAAGTTAAAAAAGATGTGGGCTTAATCAATGATTTAAACAAATGTCCTTTTTGTATTATTGGACTAGGATGGCGAGAAGTTATTTCCTCCCAGCTCCACATCAGGAATTCCATGGTCTGTTCTAAATTATAGTAGAATAAATGAGGAATGATTCCTTTCATCAGTTATAGTCATATCATCACCTTACAATAAGGATAACAAGGAGTCTACTGACTGGTAGTCTCAGGTAACAGCATCTTTTTTGATAGACTGGGTCTGATTTGCTTTTGAAAAATCTATATGGTTTTCTTAAAAGTTTCAATGTTGCTATTCTCTGGAATTCAAAACATTACAGAAATGTCATTCTTCTGAGTTAAAAATTGAAAAAAGTAAAAGTAATGCCCCTATCAGATATTACAACAATTTTTACTACTGTTTTTTTTAAATTACTGTTTTCCTGACATAATTTAGCTTAAATAATGCATGCTGTGGGGACATCTGCAGGAAGCCAAACAAGTCTAATGTATGGGGTCTTTACTCTGTCTTACTGGGTATCTTCCGCCTGGTGATGTGGAACTTTAATATTGTTTTCTGCTTCTCACCTAGCAGAAAGACCAAGGAGGGAACAGAGACATGTGCTTCTCTAGAATTACGGCTAGGTAAAAGTACAGTTATATCATAGAAAGGAATTGGGCAAAACTGTCTAGAGAATAAGCTGTCTCTACATAGCTAATTCTATTGAGGGCTGTCAAGCTTTTAAGTATAAGCACTATTCCCAATGTCTTCTAATGAGAAGAGCTGTTTGTTAAAAATTATAATGCTTTTTACACATCATGTAGATACATAGCATTATTCATTTGCACTTTGCTGCCATTAATTAATAAAGCCTGATATCCACCTCTTTTCATTCAGTTATAATGTAGGAAGATCGTCTCATCGCCATTAGAAAGAACTGCAAAGCATTATCTCAATAATGACTCATTTAAAGAAACTTCACAGACTTACTGAGCAGCTTAGAGCCAGCCAAGTTCACCCTGAGAAAACTTAAGCGGATATACAAATACAACAGGGATGACTTAGCACATTCAAAATTATCGCTTGGGGCCCTTGTATTTTATTCCAGATGTCAAAGGCAGCTCAGGCTACAGGATCTTTTGGTGCTACAGTGTCTATGGGAATGGAAGAGGCTCTGCTTTTGCAGTGGATGCATCAAGACACGCCTAGCAATGCCTCAGTCCAGGGCATTCCAATCTCTAAGTTCTAATTTACAGCATACACTGGTGTTCACAGGACATGACAGGTATGCCTGCCAGAAAAGCAGCACTGCTGAAATAGTTCCTCCTTCTACACAAAATGAAAGAAATCTCCAATGTCTTTTTAATAGTCTGTGGCATTTTAGTAAAGGAACTTATAGATCAACGTTCCCATGAATGGCTTCTATAGCAAATCCTGTCACCCATAGTTTTGTCCCACTTCTGATGCCTAAATCTTGCTAGGCTTTTGTGGTAATCAAGTAAATAAAGCAGCTGAAGGTTCAGGGAGAAAACAGGTGACTCATTAAAGTTTTATTACCTTTCAAACTTGTATAGGACATTTGTGGAGAGTAATATGATAGAATATATACTTAAACTATTTCCCCTAGTTCACCACTTCTTTTCTCCTAAACCCTGGCAAATTCATTCATAGAGCTTACAGAGAGTATTTTCTGCAGATTGAGGAATGTACAGCTGAGACTTCTCAGTATGTCTTAGCACATACTGAGGAAATCGATAACTCTCTGAACTGCTATGCAGTCACTTGCAAAACACTCTTTTTACGGCTGTTACTTATCACAAAAATTACATCTGTGTTTTGCTGTTTCAAAGTGGCAGCAAGCTTTAGCAGAGCCAGTTCAATGGTATGAGATATTAACTGTGAAGATATATGCTTTCATGAACTGTGTCAAATAATGCTTGATGAGATTTTCATAAGAAGCATAGCAGCCATCCACTAGAATTAGAAAACTGATTCTAAAAATGGTGCTTTCCACTAAATGTGAGTTGTTCCTGGTTTATATTAAATTTGGGTAAAATCAGCCTTTATTTCTCCTGGTATTACAGAGTCTGTGTAGGTGAGGGCAAAAGCCAGAGTTGCTACATTGATAGGGTGCCAAAGTTTCAGTGATTAGCAGCACAGCGCTGTTGGATTGGCCCTTTACATGTCCCCGTTGCAATCAGCTAAAGATGGGGACCCAAGCAGCAGCAGAAATACAGTTGTATCTTAATAGGAATAATAACAGCATTACAATTATATGGTCACCTTGCTCTCAAACTCTTCTGCTTCTTTCAGCTCCCGGGGATACCCGTTGATCAGGAATGCTTTTGTGTTCCCTAACTTGGAAACCATGGCTTCTTTCAGTAGCTCTAGGACAATACCCTGCATTGGAAAGAAAGAAAGTTGGTTAATTAATAAGAAAGATTGATACCTTTGCTTGTTAGACTGACTTTAGTCCTGTGCCCTTGAGAACTGCCTTGTTTTGCTAAAAGCAGGCCTGTGAACACAGGTGTTTTTCTTGTCCTGCAGATAGCAGGGCACCCTACTTTTCCTTCTCTCAGGACCAGCTATGCTACACAAATCTAGTGTTGCAACCCATCCACGAGTACCCAAAGTGTCCTCTAGATACCTGGGGATATTTCATAGTTTGAAAATTAATGTTAATGCCTGTGAAACTTTGGAGTACTGCTGCAGCATTTTCCAATCCAATTGCATTTTGCGATGCCATTGATATACTACATGGAAGGTGATAAAAGACCCCATCTGACCAAACACACTGAAGAGCAAAGCAATCAAAATCAAGGCTCAGCACAGCTTTTAGTTTCCCCTGAGCAGCACTTCCCAGTATCTTTCATTAACGAACACATCCTATGATCTAGCTGCACTTGCTGAAGACCCACCAAGAGCTGGGGCTGTGGACCTGCCGTGTAAAAGTCAAGTCCAGCTGAGAACAACACACTCTGTCTTCATAGTCTCCATTGAACTGCATCCCAGCTACTCTGGGATGTCAGCCAGCTCTGCAGGGAACTGCTGCAGGTATTGTAAATTAGAATAGCTGCCAGGAGGATGAGCTCTGAATCTGAAATGTGAAGCTACAAAACGGAACGGACATACAGTTTCTGTTTCCTGTACTTATTCTTACATTTTGCAATGCATAGCACAGCATCTGTCTCACTGTATTTCATGACTAATTTGTTGCCTATGTGAACCTGAAATGGAAAGAAATGCTGGCACAGAAAGGGGAAAGAAGTGCCACAGATCTGGCAATGAGGAAACTTCTCCCTCAAGTTGCAGATTAATTTTACTTAAATGGGAATCATCAGGTCTAGTCTCTTATTTCCACCCTTTTAGACAATCTACCTACCACTGCCTTTGTTTAACCATTAGGACCCCAGATAAAACCATTGCTTACGCCAGGCACAGGTTCACCACATTCCATGATGTCTTTTATCAGTTTACTTCTCTCTGATAATGACGATAACTCATTTTGGAGAAGATCACCAGTGGACAGGTAAGTAAATCCATATTTCTTGGCTAACTCTTCACATTGGCTACCTTTGCCAGAGCCAGGCCCACCTTTGTGAGGGAAAAATATCTAGAGTTAGAAAAGAATATATATCTGCCTTTTCTCAAACTATAGCAGCCAACAAAATGGGAGAAAATTGATGGGACTGCCTATTTTGCAATTATTTTTTTTTCCGCAAAGACACTCTATACAGTAGAACAAGTCATCTGCTTCCCTTCTGATACACTACATTGCTGACTCAAAAATGTGTACTGAAGTCAAAGGAGTCACAACAGTGTGAAATCTCTTGCAGAAGAGAACCTGTTCCTAAAACATCATTACCATGTAAAGGAAAAACATGAAACAGCCAGCCGGTGGGGAAGGGTATCTGGCTCAGTATATGTTCAGCTTGATAGCTGCAACAAATATTAGCAAACTAATGTTCACTGCATCCTTGTGAGGAAAATATTTTGCCCCACTTATGGAATGGAAAGGTATAGGTAAAGAGGTGGTGAAACTTGCCTCTGTTATGTGGGATGCATGTAGGCGTACAGTAACTAATCCCTTTTGCACTGTGGTAAACTTAAGAGCAAAATTTCATTGTGCTTGCACCCTTTGCCTTTGAGCTGGAAAGCTCTCACGTGCTGGTAGGTCTGCCGATAACTGAGAGCCAGGTACTGACGCTGCTAAATGCTGATGAAGGCTCCGTCATGCCACTCCCTACAGCTGTGGTACTGGCTTGCTCTTCACGCATGCTGTAGGAAAGTGTCAGAGTAAAGTGCTCAGCAGCAAAGGGCACATGGAGACCTTGTCACCACCTCCTCTTCTACAGCCGCAACTGTACTCAGCTGGAAACCCAGCTCTGAACCAGTCCCAGAGTCAAAGCACCAGAGGGGTGAAGGGCAGTCTCAGCTGACAGCTCAGGTGAAGCTGCTCAAGTGGTTTTTCCACAGGCTGAAGGGAAGGCACCTGTTGCCAGCCCCCCAGCTCACGGGGGCCTGTGGGGAGACAGAAAGGGCGGGAGGGGAAGGGCAGTGACTCAGGTGAGTGCTGCAGGTGTCCTCCTGTCAGAAATGGCACCTCAAGCCTCCCTGCTTCCTTCAATGAGAGCTGCCACTGCCTGAAAAGTCTCAAAACTCTGCCTCTCTTGGATGTCTCTCTGGCAAGTGCCCTTTTTCTGGGGCTGTCTCAGAGGCTCTGGAGGCCTCCTTGCTCCGCAGGTGCTGCCGTTGCCCTGTCCCACCTCCTCAGTGGAGGTGGCTGCTTTTCCTGACCCTGTGAAAAGCCAAAAGCCTCCTCAGCCGCTTGCTGAGTGGCAGGAGCCATCCCAACCCGGCTGGGGAGATGGGCAGTCCACAGAAATTGCTGGGAGCTACTTCTCCGGGATCTCACTCCCGTGGCTGTGGTCTCCCGAGCTGCTGGCGGAGCTGAGGTGAGCACCCCACGAGGGCTGAACAGGGTGGGGAGGGCTGAGGGGCCATGTTGGTGCCCGGAGTAGGGGAGACTGGAAAAGCAAATTTCCACTGTGACAACATCAGGATTTCAAGGTGTGTAGCAGCATTTTTACAATATCTGATGGATCTGTTCAGAAGATCTGCTACAGTAGGAGGTAATTATACCCTTGTAGGGAGACGGTGCTCAAAAATCAAAAGAGGCAAGGCCAAGATAAAAAAAAAAAAAACACCCTCTTTTCAATAAGGTTTTTTAAGCATGTGACTTGTCTATTTATCAACTGTTGGGACTTGCAAATATGACTACACAGCTCTATTATGTGGTTTTAAGATGCTAGAAAATACGTGATATTCCTTTTTGTTTATCTTTCCATGAACAAATATAGGAATAACATATTCACAATAGAGTGAATTTGGCACCGTCTCCTCCTGACTTGAACTTCCTTCTAACTTTTGCATTCAATTTAAGAAATAATTGCTCTGAGCATATAATTTTCAGAGAAGTTATGGTACTGTAGCTGAGAAAAAAAAAATGGGTCGTAAGGCAGTAGCATTAAAGGAAAGGTTTTGTCTACTGTAACCTGGAGTCTTATTTCAGCTTCACAAAGACAATTATCAGCCCATGGTGTGAGAATCATGCTTGTGCTACAATTTTAGCTAGAAATATCTTTGTTACAGTCTCATTTTCTTGTTAATGTGGGTTGCATGTTGTTTTTCTGTTGCTTTACTAGGAAGAACACTATTCCTTTGTAAAAGCACTGATTTAAAGAAAACATGGAATAAATAAGAGTGGCTACAGAGACATAGATGCAGAGAAATTATAGGCAAATTATCTGTAATGAGACTGTTAAACATCTGTAGTGGCAATTAATTTTACTTCTGGTCTGGTTTGTTTTTTTAGATTCGTAAGTTTGTGTGTGCATGTGCTTGTTTACACATTCTGTCTCCTGGCCTTGAAAATACTAGTAGTGCAGTGATTTCATCCTATTTATTTGGTGAGTATACACAGTATTAGAAAAAAATAGCTATAAAGATTACTTTATTCTGTTTTTTATGTAACTGTTTCTCTTCTGAACATAGAGCCAAAACAGAAATTTCATAATGTCTCTTCATATACTAAATAAACTAGATCTCTTTTTAGAAATAACAATACAAGGACAATTTTTGGTTGTTTAGCAGGTAAAAATTCAGAAAAGTTGATGTGTTTGTCTAATACGTTTATCTGTTAGTATTTTAAGAGAACACTGTCAGAATGAAACAATATGCAGGACATACACCATAATGAGAATTGCTGTGCCTCCAAAACCTCTTCATTTTTTATAGAAGAGTTGCAACAATGCTGAGATTAAAATGCTGAGCTCTTTAAAGAGGAAAAGACATAATTAAATAACAGTTATGTGCTGAAGATGGTAATTTTTATGGCCACTGCTATTAATTTAGTATCATTTCATGAGCAGCAAAGAATCCTACTGCTTGACAAATGTGTATGACCTACTTTACAAAGTCTTGTGCTTTCTTATCCACAAATGAGACTGCAGTTCTTGCTTGGCCTGATCTGAGAAGAGGCTGAATGCCCCCAGGAAATTCAGTATTGAGGGCTGAACACATACTCAGCATTTACACCACTATTAACTTACATGCCTGAAGTTAAAGTATGAGTTAATGTCTCCCTCTGAAGACTAGTATTTAATGTGACTGAAAAAGTGTTATTTGGGTGGGAAAGAATATGAAAGTGCATTTCCTTACTAATTAGATACTTCCTTCCTGCTCAGGGTATATACTTATAGGACTGCTATGTAAGTAGCTTTAACAGCAAATTAACCCTGCGGTCATGAGGCTTACTATCAATTTGTATTGTTGCAAAAATTGTATTTCATTCTTTTAGAAGGTCTCATTAAATCTATGCATTTTTCTAAAAAAAAGAAGAGAAAAATCTAATCATTTACTTGAAGGAAGTTCATAAGGAGAACAGCTGCATATAAAATATTAAAAAAAGCTAGCACAAAGATATTTTCAGTTAAGAAGCCTTCACTGCAACTTGTTATGTGGCTTTTAAAACAGAAACAGAAAAAACTTTATCAGCATTGATAAAGGTAGTAAAGTTTTCCCAATGGCTCAGTTGTTAGGAGGAGGAAAAATGTCCCCACTTCTGTTGCAAAGGCATAAGATTCTTTGTGAATGCTGACATTTTTTCTGTATGCTTTCATCTTTTACTCTGCCTCTCTATATTTTGGAAAAAAAAAAATCATGTTAACCAGTGACAGACTGATTCACAGTAACTTGCTATCCAGAGTAATCGTGTTGTCTTCCAATTTTCATATATGCCATGAAGACAGAGTTTAAGCCTAGAAAATGGCCGGAGGAGTTTTGAGTCTGCTGTGACCTGTAGGAGAATGTAGAAGAACCACCAGCAGTTCTTCAATGTTAGCATGCTTTTGTATTACGCCTTAGATCAGTGAAAGATCTCTGTTTAAGAAATTGATTCTCTTGCACCTGCTTTCCCTCATGCCTGAATCCCCCCCACACTATGAAAGACCACAAGCCTAGGCATGTGATTCAAACATACCGGTCTGGCCTAGAGCACAACATCACAAGCAGATGAATTAATGATGGTGGAGGGAGCTGGGACTGCCGCTGTGAGTAAGCGGGGACAGGAACAAGCAATATGAGCAGTTCATGAACCAGCTTTGCTGCCAGAAATATTAATAAAGCAGAAGTGTCATACAGACAGACTGGGATGTCTCTATTTTAAACTTGCCAAATCTTATGAGTTTATCATATACCAAAATACCATGAACACTTACATAAAATGCCAGCAGCAGGATTTACAAGAGAGTCCCACCATTCATTTAAAAATGTTTCAATTTCTAGACCTTGTTTTCATGAGTATCATCCCTGTATCATGGAAAAGTGCTTGCAGGGGAAACCTAGCTGCACAATGGAGCCTCAGAAGTCGGAATTGAAATCAAAATAACCCCAGTCAAGCTATCCTTATAGTCATGCTATGATTTTGGAGGACTTAACCAGTTTGGCAATTCTATCAATGATACTTGGATTATTTATACAAATAAAAATAAGCCTTAGCTTCAGAATATGGCATGTGAAGGCTTCTCAATATCATGTCACCTGTTGTTCACACACGATTTCAGTCTTAGTAAAACCCTATAGGAATGATGCTATTATTTAAAAACAACAACAACCAAAACCAACTTTTTTTTTTTTTTTAATGAAAGATTATTTTAATCAGTAACCAACCTGGAGCACATGTTGGCAGAGTGATGTGATGTCCTGGGACACCACTGAGTTTTCATCCCTCTTAAAGAAAACACAGATTTCATTTCATGGAAAGTCAGAGAAAGAGCCTTCATCAGCTTGTACAGTTAGTGCTCATCCTATGCCTATCTGATTGTAGAAGGAGCTGTAATACAAGTACTGTAGCATCATTTAGTTTGGAAGGGACCTCATCTGGTAAAACCCTCTACTCAAAGCAGGGCTAAATTCAAAGTTAGATCAAGTTGTTCAAGGTCTCCATAACTTGGACAAATAAAGTTTGGGATTTTGTGGTTTTCTTGTTTGTTTTTGTATGCACAACAAGCTAGTGTCTGCAGCTGATAATGTTTTACCTCTAAGTGTAGGTGTTGATAGTATCTTCAGAGTGTCAGCTGAAAAGCTAGTCTTACACTGAGCTTAAGCCATTATCAGCCTTGGTTCATCAGCAAGAATATAACAAGGATTCTGCAAAGGAAATTGGTTACACAAAGTTTTAAACACCGCATTGAAGAGTAAGTGGGGAGTTTGTCTCTGATCCAAAGTGCAGAAAGATTGCTGAAAACTTGCTGCTTTGGTTTCATCCTCAACCAAAGCCAAATGTGGCTATGTTTTATGAAACTCCTGTAGATGATGGGGAGGAAAAATGCTCCCCATAATTTTGTTATTTATGACAGTTTTCTGGATGTGATACAGAGTATCACATTAGTTAAGAATGATAAAATCATACATTGTTCATTGTGGTTAAGATTTTACTTTTCATGTTGCTCTGATGAACAAGGTTTTTTTGGTTGGTGGGAGTTTTTTGTTTGTTTGTGGGTTTGGTGATTTATTTTGTTTTGGTTTTTTAGTGACTGCCAATAATTACGTAAGTTTTGAATATTAGAGCATCCCCCAAATTTATCTTTGCGCCCATTGGATTTTTTATTTTTCTCTTGAATTTTACAGGCCAAATTTCACTTGTTTTTTGCCTCTTTTATTACCCTGCTGTTATCTCCCGTATTTTTGACTTGCTGGTTCTCTGTCTCTGCTTTGCTGTCTGGATAAAGCATTGATGTTGTTGCTTAATTAATCCAAGTTGACTATTATTCCAGTTAATTCCTACACTAGCTCTAATGTAAATCTTTGCTAATTAGATTTTTTTTTTTTTCCCTTTTCGGACAATTTTCAAGGGAAATTAGGGGGGGGAAGGAATTGTCTGCTTTTTCCCTTTGTCTTATAAACAGTATCTCATCAGCTATGGCAGATGGTGTGGTGGTGTGTTTATTTCAACTAGTTTACAAAAACTACTTCAAACGTACATCTTTAGAACTCTAGTTTTAAAACACCTTTATAAGCATCTTATTTCCTTGTGAATACAGCTATGTAATGAGATAGTTTCTAATGATACCTGAGACCAAGACAGTTTTTCCTGTTCAAGTATCTGCAGCAGCATGCTCCAACCCATCTTTCCTGCTTTCTAGTCAAGGAATCATGGGCTGAACATTTTTAGTGTTATCCACTGCAATGGGGTACTTAGCCACTGAGAATTTGTGATGCTTGGTTTTCTTCCTTTTTTTCTACACTACCCCACCCCCCCCCAGTTTTGCTCTACTCCTGACGCTTCTTCAAAGTTTTCTTTTGTCCTTGTACAAATCAGTGATCAGACTTCAGCTCTTGACTGACATGTAAGACAACTTCACTGCCGAGGCAAATGGTATGCGTTTGGCTAGTGTGTATAATGTTAAACCTGGCATGCACGTGGGTCAGCAAGTGATTCAGGCAGATTTACCTGCCTGAAAAGGCCATAAGGAGAAAGAGCTTGTGGCCACTCCAACCTAGCACCAGCAAGAAATCTGTCTCTGGGAGATACAGTTTACCTTTACTACCCAGATGGAGTAAAATGAAGATTTTGCAGCCAAATGAACAACCACGAAGATTTCATGTTGGTCACCAAAAAAATAAAAAAAAAAAAAAAAGAAAAAAAAATACACTCATTCTTCACATCAGACTTCAAGAAGCTTTTTCAGGGGTGGGAGGATAGGGGGTGGGGATGTGGATGAGGGTATTTTGAGAAAAAGTATAAATCATTCTACATAATTTGTTGAAAAGTAACCCATATTTGGACTTAGTCAAACTTTTGTTTATTGAAAATGTTATAATGAAAACTTAGATTTTTGATTAAGCAGAATTTTCCTCTGTTCCTAGAAAGCATTTACTAGAAAGTCTGAGATGGATTTAAGAGTGGTAATGAATAGGGAAAAGAAGTGTTTTCAGTTGTTTTGGTTTTAAGCTAGAAGACGGCTAGTAGATGGCCTATAAAAAATTATAAATGAAAACTAAAAACCACTCTTTGAAAAAGCAAAAGCAGTCCAGAGGTAAATGAAAAATATGCCTTGCCATGGAGAATTTGAGGCAAAACTCCTTGAGTGTCTTCACTTTTTAAAAAAATCTGTGTTTGTACAAACTCAAACATTTTCCAGTAAGATATGTGAGGCAGAGAGAATGAAAATTTGTCACTGTGGCAAACAGCAGGAAGATGTAATTCAGTAAGCATGGAATTACAATTTGCTTAAAGACTGAAAATTGTTATGCATCTTTCACTTAAGAAAAGTCTCCAATGAACTCTTCAGTAACCTAACTTTGCTTTTTCAAACACATAACATCCACCATAGGTTTGCAATAAATTGAGTCAATTTGTATTTGGTATAAGACAGGGTGAGATAGAAGTACATCACACAAACAAGCTGTCTTTTAACAGAATCCTTTAGGTTGGAAGGAACCTCTTGGGATCATCTAGTCCAACAACTTACACCAGGGTCAGCTAGAGCAGGTTGTTCAGGACTGTGTCCAGTTGGGTTTTGAACATCTCTGGGGATAGAGACTCTACAGTCTCTCTGGGCAACCTGTTCTAGTGTTTGACCACCCTCGCAGTAAAAAAGTATTTTCTTGTGTTCAGATGGAATTTTGTGTACTTTAAGTTGTCCTCATTTTCTCTTGTCCTGTCACTGGGCACTACTGAGAAGATCCTGGCTCCCTTATCTTCATTCCCTCCCATCAGGTATTTATACATATTGATAAGATCCCCTGGAGCCTTATTTTCTCCAGGCTGAAGAGTCCCAGCACTCTCAGCCTCTCCTCATGTGAAAGCGGCTCCTGTCTCTGAAATGTCTTTGTGGTCCTACATCAGACTCTCTCCAGTAAGTCATTATCTTTCTTGTACTGGGAAGCCCAGACTGGACACAGTACTCCAGATGCAGCCTTGCCAGTGCTGAATAGGGAGGAAGGATCACCTCCCTCAACCTACTGGTATTGGAATGTTTTTTGATGCCTCCTGAATTTTGACTGAAACTTCCATTAATTCATGACTAATTTCAGAAGTCACTTCTTTTTTTCCCTTAGGAAAAAGGATGCACAAAGTGACTTACTTTCATATAAAATTACCCATGTTTGGATATCTATCCTAAGGTCCTTGGAAGTGTGTTGTTCCTGCTCTGTATTGTAAAGCAGTTCTGAAAAACTACTTGATGCAAAAGCAACTATTCTTTCCAAGTAGTTAGTACCAAGCTTTAAGCTGAAACTTGTAAATCTGGTTATAATTTGTTTTTAAAAGGCTGTTCAAAGTTTATGCTTATTACATTAGTCACATTTATATAATAATGGGCATTAACATGGTTCTTTTCCTCTGTGGGCTTCCAGAAAACAAATATAAAGTAAACCTTGAACCTGCAAAGCCTCAGTGCATGCTAAGCATCATGGGTGGTGACTAGCCCACTGACTTCTTAACAGCATGTTGAGCACATGCAGAATTTAAACTTGTATTTACAAAAGTTTTTTTCAGCTAAACCTTGAAATTCTGAGTTATAAACCCAATCTAGTAACATTTTAACTAGTGCTGGTGAGGCAGCTTTGCTGTGGGACATCACACAACACTACTGTAACTACACAAGAACTAAGGTAATTTTAAGTATGTTCACACTTAAACATAGCTCCTGCTCTGAGCTTTACACAACTGTTGTTAGCATGGTCAGACCCAGGTTAATAACACAATATTAAATCCGAACTCCCTTTCAAAAGCCTAAACCACCACTGTAGTGTAAATACTCTTAAACAAACTGTTCTGCTAAACTTTAAAAGAAATCATATAATCAAAACTAACACAGGGATTTTCAAATGTAGCAGTTAAATTTGGAATCCTACTTACCGACAACAAAAATTATGTCTGATTTCCTCAGATCTTCTGAAAAGTCTAAAATGAAAATAAAAATTCTTTAGTTGGCAAGAGCTACTAATTTTAACCACTTTCTATGCTCAAATGTGTAACACATGCAAGGTGATCTGATTTTACTAGATTTATGTTCTGCTATAATGATCTGCATTCCAAGAGGAGCTATTATCCACAAGCCTATTTGTCTCCCTGTTTTATAGTTATCACTGCAGATACGATAAAAATATTTTACTTGAAAATTAGACCTTGCACATATACATCAGCTCTTTAAGAAAGAGGGCAAAAAGAAGCAGATGCATCTTGATGTAATGTGCCTCCTGAGCCATTGTATTTTTCTCTGAATACGGTATTATAATTGCTATAGAAATTTGTCCACAACCCATTCAGGTTTTATATTCAATGTGCTACATCTGAGATGTAGTCTTAAATTGCCCTGAGCCTCAAATTCAGCCAAATAATAATAATCTTAACTGAAATCAAGGTATAACTGTCATTTTAGTGCCAAAACTACTGTATGTACTACAGCTTTGCCTTTTACTGAAATTGTATTTTTTAAAAAAGCAGTTCCTTCTCATCTGAGTCCTAGTCATAAGCCTGATTATACCAGTACAGAAGGCTATCTTGCACCATCTGAGCCTGCTGAAATTTTATGTCTTTGACTCAGTCACTTACAAGACACATTAATTTACCACATACAATTTTGTTTTTATTATGTGGCCTGTACATCTTGTTACATAATATCATTAGCCATAAAAGGCTTTGGTTAAGCCTTTCATTCCTCTTAAACTCTTAGCAGCTCATACTTTACAGCAAGATTTTCATAACTGCCAATTTCTGAAAACATGTATGAGAGCTGATGCTGATTAACAGTAATATTTTTCTAAGAATTTTGGATCCATTGGCCTAAAGAGTGTAGAAACATCTTTTACAAGTTTTAATTTGTATTTAAAGAGAAATCACATGATAAAACCCTTTGAGACATAAATTTCACAATATAAATAATCTGAATTCACTTTACCTTCTAAGCAACTATTCAAATATAAGCGGAAATCAACGGTTTCAAAGTTAAATGGCAAATGACACTGAAAAAAACTTACCTCCTGTGCTCTCATAACCAGAAAAACTTGACTGATCCTCCTCCTGTTAATTAAGCAGTTGACAAATTGAAATGGATATTCTGCATACTTTGCATTTCTTCTGTCTGCTTATATGTATATCTTAATATCTTCTCCATATTCTAACATCTCAGTTTTAATCTATGTTAAGATATGGTTAACAGTGTCACAGAAATGTTGTTAGTACTGTTTCAGTTGGTAGAACATGAGCGTGGAGAACCCAAGATAACCTGAGATGATTAACTGGCCCATACTGGTTTTGCGAGGAACAGCTTTTTCAGTGTTCAGCTGCACAGTTCCAGTGTGATATGGAAGCAACCAGTGTGCATACTGAATTACTTCCGAAGTAAATATGGTATGATAAGCTGTTAGTAGTGGAAAGGCAATACTGGCGTAAGTTCTAGAAGTGAGCTACAATATAAAGATGAAATTAGTCTTTGGTCTAAAACAACTTCAATGTGTTTCCTTTCAGAATGCAACACAAGCTACAAGTTGTTACAAAGGCTGCTGAACTGCAAAGAGGGATTGTATCAGGGAAATGGGGAACTTGGCGTGGGTTTTTTCTGATATTTGGCCACTTAGAACTATTTTGTCACATACTATATAGTACAACCAAGAAGGAATTACAAACACTGGTCCAGCGAGAGTGTCAGAGTGGGAATTCTTTGTTGTTCTTGTAAAATAGAATTACATTTATGTTGGACATAGTCTCGGTTATGGAGTGTCAATATACTCACACCATCAGTGCTGTAGTCTAGTCTATAAAATATCAATAATAGCATTGACAGTAACACGCTCTTATTACATCGTCAGTGTAATATCAGTGCAGAGTACATTATGCTAGTCCTCTCAAAATAGCGTAGGGTTACCAAGCTGTAGTTTCTTACAGTTCTGCTTCAGTATGCTGTCAGAAACAGCCACTGTTAGAAATTTGTATAGCTGCATGAATAGATGAAATGAAATGAACAGCATGGTGAACAGAATGGGTAAACTGCTGGCCACTGTAATTTGCAAGGCTCTTGCACTACCCTTGCAGGTTTCTCCTTGTGTTCCCATTATCAGTGAAACAGAAGTACTCTTCATTAGGCTGAAGTATCATTACACTGGCTACATAGAACACTTTCATTTTTTGATTCACAGAAATTCTCAGCCTATTACACTGCAGCAAAAGAACTGCTGTCTTAAAAAAAAGAAGTGGAGGAGGCAAAATTAAAACAGCAACTGGATCCACTAAGTTTGCAGGAGAGTATTTCAGGGGAAAAAAACCCACCATTTTCAAATAAAAGATTAATCTGTTTCCTACAATTCAAGTGACAGTATTAACCCTACATGCTTTTTCTTTGATGTAGTAATACAATAAAATATTTGACCCTGCAAAGAATATATTACATATAAAAGATCTGGGTTTAGATTCAGCTTCTTACCATGCCTTTGAAGGTTTATGGATCAAAATCATTTTGGGCACAAAGTTTAGAGTAAAGTTTCTTTAAAAATCAAGATCACAGTTGCAAGTTTACAATCAAATGAAAGAGGCATTACTTCTTTCAACTACTGCTTTGTTCACCCCTATAATTGCAGAATGAAACTGCCTCTGTAACCCTGGTGAGCTGCTCAAAGCAGCAGGTGATAATAAAGGTCAGTTGAAGTCAGGAACAGCTCAAACTTTTTAGAGCTGAAATGTAAAAACTAGAGACAGAACTGAAGCTAAATAAGCTATCAGCTGCTTTTATTTGACCAACCGTATCTGCTTTAATAGAACAGGTTAACTAACCAACAAGCCGTGTTCACATAAGGAACAAGTGCTATGAAAAGGCATTAAAGTGAATTCTAGTTACAAGTCAAAAGCAGGTAAACAGGAAGTGTGACAGTGACTTTGATCAGAACTCAGAACACCAAAATAGTGAATTCTGTTTGTAACTGCTCATTTTTCAGGTGCAGAAATATTGTTTTCAAAAGAATTGGGTTTTTTGTCACATTTTTTTTTTTCAAAGGGCATCTGTTTCATAATTCTGTAAGACAACTCAGTACACAGCTTGATGTGAGTGGGACCACCAGCCCTGCTGAACTTCCATGACAAAAATAAGCTTCCCCATATTTCAGAGGATAAGTTATTCCATGAAAGCATTTTTTCAGACAGAACTGAACAGCACCCAGCTGGGGTGGAAAGAGGTCCTGAAAGCCTGGTCTCTAAGGGAGCTGTAAGAAAAGTCAGGAGGAACAAATTAGAATGGTTGGGCTACAATTAATTTGGCTTTCATGACAAGCTATTCCTACACGGTTTTCACTATTCTATACTTAAACTCGACTTAGAACCATTTCTCTTCACCCCTTTCCTCCCAGTCTGCTCAAAAGTACAACTGGTTTTTCTGCTGATCTGGGTGAGGAGCTAGACTTGCTGTTTGGTTTGCAGTCCCTTGTAGAGAGTGGCAGAGACTGGCATCCTGGTTAATGCCAGTCCCCTCATATTTACATTTGACAATACCTTTTTCTGATTGTGCCTTTCTAGCATGTAGGTCTCTAGACTGTGAATGGCTTAACCTATACGGGCCTGAAAACACAGTTCTGCCTGGTTACCAAAGTGCTCTGGAAAATAACTGATGGATTTACCAAGTGATCACATTAAGGAAAAGTCCCACCAATTACTAGATTGCTAATAGTATTTTACACCACGTTGCCATCAGGAATACAGTGATTTAGCAGCACAACAGTCTCTGTGTTCTTGGTATAGCTGTTTCCATTTAGTTGAAAGCAAGGTGAGGAAGATTATAATGTTATATGGAATGAGCCCTGAAGAAAAGTGGGTAGTCTTCAATTTCAGATGCTTTTAGAGCCAGGCTATATCTACAAATATTATCTGGAAACATATCAATTAGTGGGGCATAGCTGACTGTGTAACTGCTTAAACAATATCAACAGTACGCTAAAATGACTGTAAATAGAGAAGTTTGCTACCTGTAAACAGGTATCTAACATTTGCATTTAGAGTTGGAAAATGCAGGCTTCTGACTGTATTCTGACTTCTTGTCATTTAGCTCATTATTAGTAAATATCTGTACTAGTAGTAGGCACTTCATAGGTTAATGAGTTTAAGTTACTGCCTGCCATTGTTAGGTTGTGAAGTAATTTCCATAATAAAAAAACCTGACAGTAAATCACAGCAAATTATAAGGAAATGATACAGAATTCTCCAGATCTTTGAGTTTTGCTACTAATGGATTAGGACTCTTAACTCATCACTTTAAAGAAAGATAAAAAAAATTAAATATATTTTATTGCTAGCAACAACTGTTGTGAGTGTTTGTTACCTGATGAAATGAGAGTTTTTCTGTTACCCATTAATAACCTCTGCTCCAGTCCCTTTTTTTTTTTTTTTTTTTTTTTGTAACATGGAAAAGAAAAAAATTTCTCTCATCACCTTGTTGGTTGAACGTTTCTTGAAAATAGTGGTGGAAAGTGCCCGATACATTTTATTCAGATTTCTAACAGACATAACGAGTTCCTTCTAGAAATTTACTGAAGAGGATAAATAGTCATGGATTAAGGAGAAAAGAGGCAGTATAGTGAGACTGAATTTAAATACAGTGTGATTGTTGCCTAAAATTGTGCTCAATTTTCAAGAATGAATTTGAGAGAGAATTTTCAAAGAAACATGTCAGGCACAAATTATTTAAACAAATTGAAACTACATGTTTCTCTGCCTAATAATATTTATTGACAATTGATCTTAATGTGTAAGCAAAAAAAAAAAGCATTTAATACAGAATGACATAATGTATACAGTAGAAAGGACAGGAAAGAACTGACTATGTAGTTTTATCATGGTGATCTCATCAGCATTCCTTTGATGGGAAAGTAGGCATATAACCATCAATCTGTCAGTATGCTGTGCTGCTGTTAGGCATTCAAAACACTTGTACTCCCGTAGCATTTTATTCTTTCAAAGAACACTACAGTCCCCCATAAATCTTCCCTGTACTTCCTTTGGGAATAGAGGCAAGGACATTATTTCCATTTTAGCGGAGATAGTAGGTGACTTGTCAATGTAAACACAGTTACATATGGAAGCAGAACTAGGTTTAGGACTTATACTACAGGTGAAAGTGGAAATCTATTTACTTTGATTTCTTAGCCCTTAATGAAGTAATATTAAATGAAATCTCAAATGCTTGCAGATGATGCTTTTACATCTAGTACCCTTAAAATCTGCTTTAGCTCTCAGTTAAATAAACTCACTGATCAAGAACAGTTTAGGGAATCAGAAAGCAGTATGAGATGTCTGTTGAGCACCGTCTGGATATATAATTTGTCTTGCTTCAGCACAGGCCAGTCTGTTACAATCTGTGTGGTTTGAGTTTGACGTGTGTTTGGAACTGGATTTAATAGGCATATACCTAATAAGAGTGGATGGTCTTTCAGATTAGATGTATGCAGCCTCTATTGCTAAAGATGTAGTTGTCACTGAGTGGTGCTCTTACGTGTACTGCAAAATGTAAAGACCCTGAGCAAGCTTTACCTAGGCAAAGTTAAGCATTGGAAGAAACTGGGGCTAGTCAGAGCTCAGCTGCGGAATTTCTCTTCTAAATTCCTGTTTTCTTCCTGTAAGAGCGAATGTTTGGTTTTTGAGATATGCTGGGTTATCTGCAGGTTTTATGTATGGGCAATGGTCCCTGGCAATGGATTTTATGAGCCATATCGTTGCTTGCCATTAAATTTGATTTATGATTCAAATCACTTTTTGAGGCTGAGCTGCTTTCTGCAAGCTGAGTGTTAAAGTATGCGTCTGGAAAGCAGGAGTGACTGTGCTCTGACCTCCTCTGGTCCAGAACTAATGAATATGTGTAAATAAGATACAGCATGAATGCATTCAGACTTCAAGGCTTTTTTCTTCCCCCAAAGGTATATCTCCTTATACAGTTCATACTGCTCAGCAGAGTGGAGTTATTTGTGTCAGAATTGTGTTATAGTAATTAAGATGAGAGAGCAGTGCTAATGTTACTTGAGGTGATTTTTGTTTGTTCAGAGTGCATACAACTAGAAAGTGAAAAAAAAAAATCGGTGTTTGTAATAGCATCTACAAAATGCTGAAAGATTATTAGATCGCTATGATTCTCATTTACTTTTGGGTTTCTAGCAAAGACAAGAATCTCTATGCCAATATTATTTTAAAATAAACCTTATCATCAGTTCTTTACTGATGGTACAGATTAACTCTTTTTTAACACTTGTAAGTGGAGATTGAATTATCTGGCTCTTAAAGACATGCAAGATTTTCTCAAAATTTTCATTCTTGTTCTTCGATAGCATAAATGGGGAAAACAATCACAATCTGTTTGCTATAGTGTGTGTGGGTTAGGTTTTTGTTAACTTCTGTAGGTTTTTTTTAAATGGTAAAAAATACACGTGATCATGAAGCATGAAAATGAAAGAAAAATTTATTTAGTTTCATATTGATTTCCAGACACTGGAAAACTGGAAAAAATTTCAAACAAATTAACTTTTAAGGGCAAACTTACCAACCAAGGTATGCAATAAGAACACCTCTCCCAGCACAGTAGTAGCATTTTGCATGATCAGAGCAGCATAACAGTGTTCTGGTAAATTAAACACTTCATTTACAACTTTTATATTGGGTTTAAAAGGCTGAACTAGAGGGGACAGTATTATATCTAACTTGAAGAAGAACTGGGGCTTGATTTTTAAATATCTTGGTGTTTTGAAGACACTTGACACCCATATTATCTGTGCATAGTTATTATCTATCGCTCATTTTAAAATATTTGTGTCACATACGGTATTCAGTTACTTTTCAGTGTATATTTATAGAAAGTTCCCAATGCCTACCAAATTCTTCACAGAAGCTACCGCTATTTTTCCTTTAGCATTCTTCCTTCTGTAAATCTCCATCACTCCTTAAATGATTCTGCTGTATATGGAGTATTTATGCTGCTTGGTATAGATTCTTCCAGGGGCTTTTTGTTACGTCAAGCCACTGCAGCGGAGAAGTGCAGCAGGGGACCTTCCAGTGCATTTGAACTACAAACCCGGCACTGCTTAGCTCTTTTTCTTAGACTGCTAACAACAATCCTGATGAATGGATCCCTCAAATCATACACCATTGACACTATATGCAAAGTCTCTCTGCCCTGAACTGTTACATTGCCTCCCAAGAGCTGGAATTCAGTGTTTGGGTTTTTCAGGATTTTTTTTGTTTGGTCTTTTTCTTAACTTTAGATGAAAAAGGATTTTCTGCAGGCCAGTCTCAACTCAATTTCCAAAAAGAAAAAACACCTTGGCACATAGGACAAGAATAGGGTGTTGTAAAATTAAGACCAGTGTGTGGCCTCAGATCCTATGATTTGTTGCTATTAAGATAAAAGTTGACAGCTGTGCTCAAATTTTACCTGTCAAAGACCTTCTCCGCTTAACACTTGACCAAGCATATTCTAGGTTTACTAAAACACTTATTTATATTTTATTAGGTAGTTTTATAACTTCCAATAAGGAACTTCTACAGTATTTATGAAGAACTTCTCTGTTAAGAAGGAATTTAACTATGGGAAGAAAAAGTCCACTGATATGAGATGCACTGTTGTGAAGGAATTCTAAAACTGGGCCTCTTCTCACTCCTTATGACTGGTATTTAAGCCCAAATTGACTAAAGTTGACCGCACAATCACAGGATACTTAAGGATTAAAAAGCCACCAAATAGGAAACATATGGCTTCCTGAAAATTCATAGAGGATTTTAAGTGTTTCCAATATACCCAGAGAAGCCACTCTTCTGCCTCAATACAATACAAAACTGCTCTTTAAATAATTTGTATCCCATATAGTAAAATAGCATCCTTGCAATCACTGCAGTATAAATTTTTACGTTTACATATTAAACTATGTACTTTGACAGTGATTAAGAAATATATTAATATGTTTTATAAAAAGTTGCTGCTTCTTCAGTGCTTTAAAATATAGGAATTGTTCCTACAAATATTTTTAAGGAAGGGCTTCGGTAGCTGTATTTAGGGATGCTGGGCTATGTGAACAGAACCCATCCAAAGCCCCGAGTCAGGTGTCTAAATCTAAGAGGCTGGGAGGAGGGGATTTAAAATACACCTTTGCATTTCTTTATTAGCTTTAGGTACAATATAAAATGTTCTGATGTGGATCCTATTTGCATCAACTGTCTGGGATGCCTGATATTCGCTAAGAGTTATGCAGGTTCTCTGGGCTGTAAAGGTAGACACATAAAACACAGAACTCAAATTTACCTGTAAAGTTATATTTTGTGCATGAAAAGATAAGGCCTCAGTTTGCCAGCGGAAGGGCAAGCCAGTGTGAGGAAAGGAGCTACGCTCTCCTAGTGCTATTGCCTACAAAAATGAGGGTGAGATACTGTAAATTGTAATGCTTTTTTCTACACACACACACACACACAGCCCTTCCGCAAGCCACAGGGGAGAGCTTCCTAAATTACTGCAGAAGTATTCAGTGGAGCATAAATGCAGCACATCTTGAAGAAAGATGCTGTCAGTGTTTTTTAAATCTCCAGTAACTCACATGAGCTCACCATCCTTGTAACAGAGTCCTTGTGCCCTGTACTGCCTGCTAGAGCTGCAGGCAGTAACTTTTGGTTCAAAACCAGAAAAGAAACAGGGATGCAAAGACTTCGACTAACCTTGGCAGTTCAGTCCCCACTAATATATGTATCACCAGAATGTAAATCCAAATAACATCTGTGAAAGGCGGAACAAATGACTGTTTCTGGCATTCCAAGGAAAAAATGCAGATTGAGTCTACAGCAATTTTTCTTGCCTATTTCGCCATGCTTTGCATGGGGGAAAACAGAGCAGCAGGCTTTCTTTCACATGCCTTTACTACAGTGTACAATGGTGATTTTGAAAGAGAAAAATAATTCTTCAGGCTTACAAAATGATACAGAAGCACCAAAATACACTTGGTTTGAGCTTATTAAGGGAGCACTTTGTAACAGGCAAACTGTAGTACTTTGTTTCTCGAACTGATTTTTTTTAAGCATTTAATAGGATAGTTTCCATGGCAACTTGAATTGAACAGATTGTTCATTGACTTCAGTACATTTTTATTAAACATCTTTTCTCTGTAGCTAGGACTGCCTCTCCAGCTCTTTAATCTCTTTGGGTACTTACTTATTATCTCTTTTTGCAGATATCCTTAAACTAGATTGAACTCCACCTTTCTGTGCTCTTTAACAAAAACAAATGTTGAGAGAATAGAGTTTCACAATCATTCTCCGAGTTTCCTAGAGTCCATTTTCTTTTCTGTCACGTACTCCTGTTTTAATCAGTTTTCCTGTAGAACCAGAATCTGTAATTCAAATTGATACCGCTGCCTATCAGCGAAAGAGAAATGGACACTGCAGAAATGTTCAGCATTAAAAGTGCAAATGGCTTCTGGATACTTTTGGTTGTTTTACCAAGACCTGCAACGATTAATGCTGCATGGCATATATGAATAAATCTGCTGTTATACCAGAAGTTTCTTATCTTTGCAAATAAAGAGAAAGCACGTGATTAATATAGTATATTCTAGATCTGACCCCTTAAATAATTTAATCAGTGTCTACCTAATTTTGAAAGGTAGCTTTAGAAGTCCCAATGAAAATTTCTTCTGCTAATGGAAATGTGCAGTTTGCTCTTTATCATATTGTAATGTCAATCCCTAGCGTACTGTATCTGAAGGGTTAAACAAATTACTTGGATTGAATCTTCGATGTAGGGAAAATGGAGTAAAAACACAGTGACAACTGATAGGAAACATAGTACAGGGAGGAAAATGGTTTTTGGTTTAATCCACAGAGCTTTAGTTAAATGAGGCTTTCAGTTTGCTGTTGCCCATCAGTTTCAGGAATATTTGTGTTCTGCTTCTGCATTGAAAAGCCTTTCAGGGCCTTTTCATTATCTCCCTTGAATATTTAAGTTTCAAGCTATGATAATCAGTCAGGCCAGAAATGTTGTTATAGTCTTGGTAGCAATGGAGTCTGTTTCTCATCAGTTCACTTAAAGCTTTCCTCCTGCTCCCCTAAAGCATAGATCCGTATGTGCTCTGGGTGGGAAATGACAGTGAGCTGTAAGAAGAATTGTCACTACATGGCAACAACTTTTAATCAAGAGCTTGTTTCCTCTTGTTAGAATGAGAGTAAGCATCTTTGAGGGCTTTTTCCTCCACTTCATTTTGGTTTTGCTTGTTGCTTTTCAAGTGAGCTGTCACATTTTCTAATTATAAAACATTCTGCATTTGCAGCAAAGATTGGGTTATGCAATTTTCTTAATTCAATAGATTGCTTGTTGCTGCTGAACACAAAACCTTTTTTTATCTTTCAGTCTTTTTTACATCTACTTTTCCTAGGTCTCTGACACGCTTGGGGGGCGGGGGGGAAGGCAATCTCCCCTTTGCATGTGCCATTGCATTTACCTAATTGCTTAAGTAAATGCAGTCTGACACTGGAAGGACAAGGAAATGCCTCAGTTATGAACTGGTAACTTCCTTTGAGGCACAAAAATGCATTTCCATGTTTCGTAGATGTGACATATATTCCCCACCCCCAAATATTAGAAGAGGCTAAGTATATTTTTAAGGTTTTTATTTTAAGTTTACCTGATTTTCATGTTTCCCAAATTTTAAAGTTATCAATCCTATAAGCACTTGTTCAGGACTGTATTTACAGTCATCTATGTTTTAACTTTTTCTCCAATTAGTCTAAATATCCCTCAGACTAGCTACGGTTTTCTTGAAAGCCTTGTTTTCACAAGAAAATAACTGGATGTTCTTTTCTTCTGGAACTCTTTGATAAGATTCGCTGATGTCAATTTTTCAATAATCCCTTTTGGCCTGAATGCACTTGAAATAAGCCAAATGGTAGGATTCTAATTAAAAATCCAATTCTTAAAGAAAAAACTCGTCTGATCTCTGGAAACAAGTGGCACTATATTGACAGCCTCTCTGACAAAGTTGAGAAATGCAGGCATAAATGAACACAGTGAGCAGTGAAAACCTGTATCACACTTGAGAGCATTCCAGCAGCAAAAGACAATCCTTATTAAACCAGCCACTAGTCATGACTGAGTTCTGCAAATTGAGAATATTCTATAAAGCACAAGTCTTCCCTCATTAGAAGCTATGCTGTTGCACCCAAAAATGAGTGGCCCAAAACATACTCCTGATGTCTTAATATGGGTGAAAATAGCTGAAACTTATCAGTTTAATGTGCTTTTATGTTTTTCAATCAAGTCATGAGTAATGTAATCATTACTCCAGAAAAGGCTATAGGGATTGCTACCACATGAAACTTTGGCTGGTCCTTCCACATGGCATTCTCAATGAGAGGTACTGTCAGCTTTTTTTTTTTTTTTTTTTAAGAATATACTTTGGCCAGTCATTCTAAAAACCTAGATTATTCCTTCTGTAATATAGGATCTGACAGCTACAGATCCAAGAAAGAACATAAAAGTAATTAGTGATTTGGAGAAAATGGTTTGTTTTGTGTTTTTTTTAAAGTGGGTATTTCCCTCCTGCCTTTCAGTGTTGTAGGGACTTAGCAATTACAAGTGTTCTGGTTCTTGAAGCATTCATGCATAGCTGGTGGAAAGCAATCAGCTTGCTTTTGATTTAGTTACATGAATTTAACTGAACATTCAATTTATAAAATGTACAATATAAACCTCAGGCTTTTTCTGAGTTATTTTTAATTCAATTTCCCCTGCATACTCCTCCAGAAAAGCCAGATCTAAGCCTACATTAGTGTTGCTTTGCACTGTTCCAACAACAGGTACCAAGTGTTTCTCAAAGGACTTTGTAGTTTGGAGCGCTCCTAAATGAGCTGATGACTACACCAGTAGTTGGAACCACATCACTAATTCTCCTTGTTCCTGCCTGCCAGTAAGAGAGGTTATTCTGGAAGAAGTAGCGTACATCTGAAGAACCTGGATACTTCTTTGTGGGCTTAGTTTACACTGGAGATTTTTCTGGCTCATTCCAAGAATGAGAAAATGCAAAGGTATCTGCGTACGTCCATTTCAGCTGTAGCAAGAGATACTCATTCCCAGCTGTGGCTTTGTCTTCAGTATGTGTTGTATACTGCTCTAACCCCCAGCTCTTCTTGTTCAGTGACTACCAAGATGTTCTGCTAAAATTCAGCCATTTTTAGCAGCTCAGCTGTGTAAGGTTGCTTAGAAACCAGCCTTCTTATCCCCTACATTCTCATGACAGATTTCCTATGCAATAACATCAGTGCATGACACATTTGTATCCAGACGTGCATTCCTTTTCCACTTGAGATTCTCCGAGTTAAGGTTGTTGGTGCTTCATGCAATTCGTAAATGGCATGTGGTAAATCACTGGAGTATTAAATCACTGCCACAGTCAAAATGAGCTCAAGTTTCAAATGCAAGCAGTTCCTCACTCCTGAATTTAGTTATTGATCTTTTCTTCCTGAGAGTTATTTCTAATTTTGTTTTTCAGACTGGGTAGCTAATGGTATTATGACTTTATGGTAATCTCCACTCACTTCTTTGCTTCTGTATATAATACTTGCTTGCACCATTTCAAATCTAGATGGTAAGGGCTGTTGGTTACAATTGCTTTCTCCTTTGTATTTTCCTTATATTTGTACAAGGCATCTCATATGAACTCAGTATAAAAATATTTATTAGTAATAGAAATATTTATTACTTTTAAAATGTCACTAAAGTATCAAAGATATCAACTTGCAGTTGAAGAGAGTCATTGTCAGCCACTTCATATTTATACATCTTTCTTTGACTGAAGGGGTTTTAGCACTTTCCTTTCTCCTTCTTTGTTTGATAACAGTATTGCACGCTTGCCAGAATGGCAATGTGTTGATCTGGTAAAATAATGAGAAAAGCTAACCACCACATCTGGCAGAAAGAATATTTGCTATCGACAAAGACAATAATGTCCCATCATAATCTTCTTGTTTAGTCTTACGCAAGAACAATACACAACTACATTCAAAACTACAGTCAGTGTTTTTATAGACTGTGCTGTGTATCATCAGCAAACCATCTAGTTTGAAATTATAAACTAGTATAATTTTCATGTATTTCTTTCTGTTAATTTTATTTTCTAACTACAAAACTTGTCCTTATTATTTGAACAGAACTTCAAATATTATGAACCAAGAGTATAATTTCTTTAGTGTTCATATTCTGCCAAAAGAATGTATTTAGAATGCCAGTAAAATGCAAAATTTAACATCGCCATAATCCAAATGCGATTTAAATATACGTCTTGCTTTATAGGGCATAAAGGCCTAAACCCTGCAATAAAGAAGCAGTACAATCAAGACAAAGACAATGAGAAATTTAAGAGAGTTTCCTGGGGTAGAGAATGTTTTAAGATGGATTTATGAAAGAATGGGATTTAAAATGGGATTTGGAAACAGAGGTGAGCTGTCTGCTTGAAAAAAGCTGAACTGAAATAACTGAGCCAAAAAGAACAGTAAAATGATCATATATTAACAGAAGTGAATAGAGCTAGAACATATAACTCATTGCAGGTGAGGATAAAGTGTTGAATTGAATACTGTGAAAGAAAACCAATGAATGAATGGATGATACTGAGTGAAAATTCAGTTTTGTTGGTCCTGATTTTTGGCACTAGCTTTAAAATTTCACAAGAAGAGAGATCTTTTGCAAATAATGAGGAAAGAGGCGAGAACATTCACAACTGCATTTAGCTGAATGATAACAGAAACACAGAATAACATTCTTTGCCAAGCTGCTCACAAATCTAGATAGGTATTTATGGTATTTGTGAAGAAAATGCAAACTGTCGTGCAAAAGTGAAAGGCAGAAAGCAAAACCTACAAACCTACCATGCTTAAGTATGGTGGTGTGATAGGCAGATGGCTTTAAAAATATTTTTTAATTATAAGTCATTCTTTTAATGCTTATCTGCAGCACAGTAACAAGAATAATAATGCTTATGCTTAGCACAGTATCCAGGCCATGGGAACCTTCCTAGTTTAAGTTTGTGCCCATTGCCTCTTGACCTGTCACTGGGCACAACTGAAAAGAGCCTAGCTCCATCTTCTTTGCACCCTCCCTTCAGATTTCTGTACACATTGATGAGATCCCCCCTGAGCTTTCTTTTCCAAGCTGAACACTCCCAGCTCTCTCAGTCTTTCCCTATAGGAGAGATGGCCCAGACCCTTAATCATCTTAGTGGCCCTTCACTGGACTCTCTCAAGTAGCTCCGTATGTTGTATCAGTGAGACCAGAACTGGACATGGAGACAGTACTCCAGATGTGGCCTTACCAGTGCTGAGGTGAAGATTAGAGGGGAAAGATGTATACAACATTTTTCCCCTCTCTGGCCTTCTTTCTTCCTATGTACAAGGAAAATGCTACCAAAATTTAGTTTTTAGATGTAGATATAATGGGTTCAGCAGAAAGGCTGGTTTCAACACAGAGTAAGCATTTGTTGTTGTTTTACTCTTAAAAACACTTTTCTTTTTCAAGGGGGGAATGTTTGATTTGGTTTTAATTACATTTCACACTTTTTGTACTTTCATGCCTCTCTTCTGGAAAATGTTTAACTCCCTCTTCTTAAATACAGAGTAGACTTACAGGGCATTCCATCAATTCTATTTGCCACATTTGCCAACATTTTAAAACTTGTGGAGGAAACTCAGCAATGTACAGTAATGGATGATATGGGCTTTTAGTACCACAGTAACATTCACTCTTTTTTCATAACCAGAAAGCAACCTCTGTGTATCGTGAATTTACTTATACTGCACTGAAAGCCCTTTGGCTTAGGTACCCTTAAAGTTGCACCACCTTGTTCAGACAAACTGTATAGCACAGCATGTACTAGACAGCAGAAAACTCTCTAGAGAGAGGCCATACATACATAAAATTACCTGGTCTTCAAAGTCAAATTCTGTATAAACTGTATCTCCAGAATCCATAATCAGACTGCAGTCAAGTTCATTTGGCCCTAAAATAGGAAAGAAAAATAGACTTCAGAAATGGATTGGAAATTTTCACTTTATGTGATGGAACACTATAATATTTCCAATTGTCTGTATGTATGCAAAAACTGTGATCCAAAGAACCATTCAGATGTGCTAGAGTACCCAGGTCAATAGCCTTCCAAGCTATCTTAATGAGTAGTAGTTATACTAGATGGTGAATTGTTTCAGTTAGACTGCAAATTTATTGGGCAGGGTGTTCTGTGTGCCATGACTTACAATTGCAAAATTGCTACAGGGATCTTGGCTCAGGGGAAGACACAAACCATGTTAAGGAAACAGAAAGGAAATACTATTTGGTGACTAGCAGATAAGGATCCTGGAGTGATACCGATGGAGGACCAAAGCAGCATACTTCCAGCAGCAAGTCCCCATTCCTGTGCTATCCTACCCCTTTCCAAGGCAACAGAGTGGCTCTGCTCCTTCTCCCTGTCATTTTCCTGTGGCACTATCAGCAAGTCATGCAGCCTCTTGCACTTGGGATGAAAAAATTCAGTTGCTGAGAAGCCTTGACCTGATTAAACTGTACAGTTTAGCTTCAGCTGAACTGCTGAAGGTGCAGGATAACAGAAATTGGGCTTGGTATTTCAAGAAGTCATGTAGGGGGTAGTCATTGCTAAACCAGAATGGGAGGATAAACCACTAATCATCTTTATATAGAAACATAGGAAGGGTGTAGCATGGACATCATATTCATATTCTGGCACTATCATCCCATTCAGATTATCTCACTCCTGGGCAATGCGGAAGGAAAGTCTCCTGTGCCCTCCAGATGGTGCAGCCCTAAACCAAATCCTGCACGTATTCAACACACATTAAAATGTCAATAGGCATGTGACTACAGGAGCATTTTTCACAGCACTATTGAAATGAGAATAACAAAAATACTGTAATGACACACAGAGATCCAAAAATTGTAACCAGCCTGTAGCCACAGGTGAGTCCAATCACTATCTTCATGTGGGGAGCAACAGGTAACACCAGGGGAGGTATAAGATGTGCTTTGTTTTGTGCCCTCATGCCCCCAGTCGGACAAGATCACTGATGAGGAAGAGAATACCACTCCCTGCCTCCTGGGTTACAGATGTCTCAACCTGGTATGAAGTTCCTGCAAGCACTGGTATTGAGGATACATATTTTTAAGACTGTTGCTGACCTGGAGTTTTTTTCTCACCATTGGAGATGTTTGTATGGGTGGCTCTATGTAACAAGCACTATCAATAACAGATTTTGCAGTTCAATTTGTGCCAGATGCATTTACGTATTATTTGCTTTTAAAGTTTACATAGTAATAATCTATGTAGGTGGTGAACTAAACATCATTAAGAGAGAGAGAACAGAGGAGAGGAACTAGATGTCATGATGACTAAAACCATAACTGCTTGGTAGAGATGATGATTCCAGGGTGTCTTAGTTTGCAATCCATATTACAATTGCTGCCAAATTCATCTGATGCAACTGTTTGGACTACGTAAGAGATACCAGGGAAAGACTTCGGTCTACCATCTGCTGGTGTTTTTGTTTCCCCCCTAATGTTCGTGTATACTTTGTCAGGTTGCTATTAAAAAAACAACAACAACAACAACAACAAAAAAACAACAAAAAACACCACAAAACAACAACAACAACAACAAAACAAAAAAAACCCACCACAAAACAACAACAACAACAAAAAAAACCACCACAAAACAACAAGAACAAAAAAAAAAACAAAAACCCACCACAAAACAACAACAAAAAAAAACCAAAAAACCCCACCACAAAACAACAACAAAACAAAAAAAAAAACACAAAAAAAACAACAAAAAAAAAACCCAAAAAACAACCACAAAAAAACAAAAAAAAAACCACCACAAAAAACCAACAACAAAACCAAAAAACCACAAAAAAAACAACAAAAAAACCCACAAAAAACAACAACAAAAAAAACCAAAAAAACCCCACCAAAAAACAACAAAAAAAACCACAAAACAACAACAACAACAAAAAAAAGAAAAACCACCACAAAAAAAACCCCAAAAGAACCACCACAAAAAACAACAAAAAAACCCACAAAAAAACCCACAAAAAACAACAAAAAATACCACAAAAAACCCACCACCAACAACAAAAAAAACCCCAAAACCCCACCATAAAAAACAACAACAAAACAAAAAAAACCACCACAAAAAACAACAACAAAACAAAAAAAAACCACCACAAAAAACACAACAACAAAAAAAAACCACCACAAAAAACAACAAACCAAAAAAAAACCACCACAAAAAAAAAACCAAAAAACCACCACAAAAACCAAAAAAACCACCACAAAACCCAGAAAAACCACCACAAAAAAAAACAACAACCAAAAAAAACCACCACAAAACCAACAAATAAAACCCCAAAAAACCCCACAAAAACCACCAACAACAAAAAAACCCCACAAAAACCACCAACAACAAAGAAAAACAAAACCAAAAAAAAACCACAAAAAAACAACACCAACAAGAAAACAACAAAAAAAAAACAAAAAACACAACAAAAAACCACAAAAAAAACAACAAAAAAACAAAAAAAACCCACCACAAAAACAACAACAAAAAAAAACCCCAAAACCTCCACCACAAAAAAAACAACAAAAAAACCCCAAAAAAGCCACAAAAAAACCAACAACAAAAAACCAAAAAAAACCCACCACAAAAAAACCAACAAAAAACAAACAAAAAACCCACAAAAAAACCACCACCACCAAAAAACCAAAAAAAACCCACCACAAAAAAACAACAACAAAAAACCCACCACAAAAAAACCCAACAAAAAACCAAAAAAAAACACCACAAAAAAACCCCTACAACAACAACAAAAAAACAAAAAAAAAACCCCACCACAAAAACAACAACAACAACAACAAAAACCCAAAAAACAAACAAAACCAGAAAGGGATTATACTCTTGCTACTGTAGAACATCACATGTACATATGCAGCATGTTCTCTGGCATATACACTTAATGCTTTTTTGAAAATACCTGTCTGTAAAAGATACACACAACTAAATAGATTTACAACTGCTGAGAGTATCTTAATTTTTTGATTTATTTTACACAGCTGACATCTCACTCTTAACATTGTATCAATGTTGATAACAATTTAACTAAGCCTCAGTTGTCACCAGCACTGGCCTGCCTTGACACATCAATTACGTTTAAAGGCACTTCTGTGCAAGTATTTGATTAACTGTCACTTAACTACCAAGTGCAGTATATATCCTTAGCTAGAAAAGTTAACATGAAACATGGTGCCGCAAACTGTTAAATGTAAAAGTAAGGCTGAAAATGAATATTCATGCATAATGTATCTTAAGGGATAAAAGCCATAATGGTTATACAATTTTTATACGGTCAAGCATCTTAGGCCTTTTTTCTTGAACTAGGACACCTGTTTCCTTTCTTTCTAGGGTACATTAAAGGAAGGTCAGGAAAATTGAAAATACTGTCTTTTCTTTCTTGGTTCAGAAAAATAACAAAATCCGTAACCATCTATCACTGGACAGTATACAGACTTCTCCACCCTTCTCAAATTGCCTTAAGACAAACCTACCAGAAATGAATTGAAGCAATTGGCTGCTCCCAGGACAAGATAAAGTAATGAGGGGACATAGAAGAGTTCTTGTGGTATCTCTGGTGCAGTATGAGTAAGAAGAAGTAGTTTGCTATCCTTCAGCTCAGTTTGTTGTTGGAGGGAGCCTATCTTGCTGAGTTTGGACTAGATCTTGCTAAAACAGCTCTTCTAGGGGAGGACAACAGGGTCACTAACTAATTGCTAATACATGTGGCAGCAGAAGCATACCAGGTAGCTACTTTGCAAGGTACTAGGAGTCAGTAATCCTGGTGGTAGGCAAAGCTACTGACAAGGCACAAGCCAAGGGGGGAGTGTTAGAGTGCGTAATTCAAAACTCAGCTCGGGTTTTTTAAGCCCAAGTTTCAGTCATCAACATTTTACATAAAATTTGTGTCAACGTTCAGCTATCAAAAAGGAAAAACACAAAACGTTAGCTTAAGGAAAAGAGGAAGATTTGTTAAAGCATTTTGAAGCAAACGTCCCCTGCTGCTTTCAATGGGTTTATAGGCTGCACATCTCATGCTCTGACAACAAAACAGCTGATCATAAGTAAGTTTCATTGCGCTTTCTGAGTAAGTTGCGTTGTTTTTCCTTTGATAAGTTGGTACACTGAGAACTAGGCTATAAAAAAAATTAATACTTGTTTACCATTAGGAGGAAGGTCTTACAGTCTGAATTGTCCTCCTTCCGTTTGAAGGGATGCCCCGTTCCACCAGATAATCTCAGCTCTTGGTTAACTTAAGAGCCTTCATGCGCTTTTATGAACCTACTGCAAACGATCTGAGTAACTGTATCAGCTTCAAAAGGGGAAACTCATCAGTTAAAAAAAAACCATTAAGAAAATGCATGAAAGCTTTCCTGCCATGGAGAAACAGCTTGCAAGCACCTGATCTGAAAAGGTACTCTTATGACTTAAAGTATGCTTCCTCAAGTTCAGTGCATGCATAAAGCTGAGCTAAGGGAAACATGGTCATTTTCATGTGCCCTGTGTTTTTCTTAGGGGGAAAACCAGAGGATTTTATTAGGTGCAGTACTGCACAATTAAAAAAATAAATCAGTTGGAAGTTTTTATTAAATCCCTGTTAACTGAATAATCAGCACTCCAGGGAGGAGCAGGCTGCTGAAAAAGGAAACAGCATATCAGATAGAATGCATTCCCTTTTTTACTAGGCTTTGTATCTTGACACTGAAGGAACATAAGAGGATCCAATAACACAGCACTGAGGGATGAGTTGAATTAATGAGGGGCTGCAGTTATACAAGGGTATGCTGAGAGGAGCTACCCCTGCGAGGTCTGACAGTCAGGGAGAATGATTCCCCTGGCCCTGGAGGGGTGTGGGGTTGTGCTCAGTAGCTTCCTTCATCACGAGGCTGTACTTTTAAATTTTGTACTGTATTTTACACATTGTTTGTTGCTTCTAAGCTGAATTGCACGGGACTGGTCATAGAAAGCTGAGATGGTATGGCTGTTACAGGCAGGTGTGTGATTCCTACCACAGAAATGCACCCCAGAACCCAGGGGCATCATGGCTGTAAATGTCCCTGGTCCTGTAAAACACTTCAGTATTCTGAGCCTTGGTGTGTGTCATTGTCTCTGAAAGTATGTTCATCCTTAAGTTTTCATGAATGCAACCATCAAGCATTGCTTTTTCACAGTTCATTAAATTCATATATACAATAAAACTAAATTGTACTGATCTGTCTAAATTTATCTGCAATTGATTTAACTTCCCATTACAAGGTTGCTATGCCCCATCATGTGAGTTAATTAAGTCTGTTCCTTGGACCATGTCTGTTTTGGCAAATCAGTTAATGTATTTCTAGTCCTTGCTTAAATCCATTACTTATTTCAAATCCTGGTAGAAATTCTATTCAATGTGGTTCATGGGCTCAAATATGCCCATACTTGTATTTTAACAACTACAGAATTTGCACTGTTCAACACTGACTGTCATAAAAGTAATCCAAGACAATCCTGTGAAACAGGCTGCTTCTCTTAATAGCTTGTTTAAGATCAATAAAATAAAAATGTCTTTGTTATGGAACATGCTCTGAAGCACTGTCTAATAACTCAGTTAATACATGTTGCATATAAGCACTTGGGTAAGACAAATGCTTAGAAGATAAATTTCAAGTGTAATATAATAGAAATAATTTACTGAAGGACTGATTAGCATTAGAATGATTACATTTTAATTTTGCTCTCAGTAAGATGCTTCTAATTTTATTGCAACCTTACACTGTTGAGTTTCATGACAGGTTGTTGCTCTTAGCAACAGTCTTAATATGTTGTGGAGGGCAACAATGAGAAAATTGTATTTTAATCTATAAAAATATTAAGGTTTTTTTTAGCATATACTGTTACACAGTTGATTACAACTGGATTTTACAGGAATAACATATGAATTTGATGTTGAGGCATGAAAGTATTAGAAATACTATGTTTACATTAGCCACCAGGAACCAAAATATATTGCGATATCACTAAAAATTAAAAGACAGAAAGTGAGATCAAAGCCATGTTGGAATTGTGACCTCTAGAAATTAAATATCTTGTCTCATAGGATCTCTAGAAATCCTACTTTGAATCTCCTTACTATTACTGGTGCTCAGGTTAGGCACCACTTAGATGACTGTGGCATGGCTTCTGATAAAGCTTGTAGCTCTCCAATTATTTTGGTGAGGAATTTATTAAGTAGATCAGACTTTCAAGAAACTGACTGGAACTCATCCAGAATCACAACCAATTTGTGCATATCATTTAGGTTTTGTCAATCTGTTTGTCAGAGCTAGCACCTTTATGCCACTTGTTTCTTCTTCTTGCTATTCAGTACTTAGCTTGTTTAATTAGGGAATCCACAGGTAATTATCAATATAGTGCTATACAGTGGGAATACCATTTTAGGTTTGGAATCAATCTCTTGCCTCTAGGAATAAGGCTAAGCACAAAAGAGGTAAGCATGCCACTTAACGGAGAAAGCTAGTAGTCTTGTGTGCATCTTACCTTGAAGCTGACCACTAGAAACCTGTTTTTTTAGCTAATCCACTTTTTATCATTCTCATACCCCCCCATTCCCCCACCTTGATAATTTGTCTTTATCTCATTTTGAACATTATCAAAAACAGCCTTAGGGGTGGGTTTTGTAGGCTAACTAGCTTGGAACTCCCTTTCATATCTTCAAAATATGACCTAATCTTTCTGTCTGAAGCACTGCTCTTTGCAAATGTCTTGCTAGTAGGAAAAAGCAATCCCCTCCTTTGTCAAAAAAGATAATAGATGTATTGCTACTACTAGACTTCATTGTGTTTCATCAATTCCTTCTTCCTTGGCAGTCCCCAGATGATTGTTCACAATTACAAATAACTGAAGCTATCCCGTTTGCCAATTTATGGCAGAGGGGAGATCAGATACATGATTTTCTCTACTATACATATCTAATCTTTGTTTTAATAAAGGTAATAAATTTTACAGGAAAATATTTCACATAAAATTTTCTTTTCTTTTTGTGTGCTGTTTCACAAGACATTTATGACTTCATCTACGTATATAACCCTCATGGTCTACTGGGAAAGCAGCCAGGGATGCCATCTGTAAAAAGTAGTTGTTAAGTTACAAAGGAACATTTCTGGTTCCCTTCAAGCAAAATATTTCTGACATGTTATGGATTTTCACTGCTTTGATTTCTAGGTTCAATTCTCTTGCAGACCTTTGTCCCTCAAAGGCTTTTTCTTTGAAGACATTTAAGCGTCAGTAAGCACAAATAATAAATAAATAAATAAATAAATAAACCCCCCACAAACACCTGACATATTCACACACAGTTTCAAAATTAGTACCTGTTATTAGGGAGAAAGTATGATCATTAATCTCATAGGACTGGTTTTCTGGTGAACATTGAGGTATCAACTGGAACTGAAACAGCTGACAACTGGCATCGATCAACATATAAAGTTTTTTGTATTAATAATACAGTTCTTTAGTGGACTATCCATAGTATTTTAAGCTGAGCTTGTAGATAAACAAGATGTTAGGGGGGTTGTATGAAGTTTCCAAATGCAAAGAGATTTTTTTTTTTTTTTTGCCTTTGGTTGTGCAAATGTTTGAGGTTGGTCAAGACTTTACTACAATACATACATCCATACTTGAGGAATATGAAAAAGGCATCCCACCAATGTCAAAGGCAGTTTATAGTATGTGGTTCTTTAAATCTTACATTAACTCACCTGCTGCAGCCTCTTTGTTTGCAAATAGTTTATTGTCAACTGCCGAACTTATGTCAAAGAATACTTCTTCTTCATCTCTGTCTGCATCAAACTATTAAAAAAAAGAAAAAAAAAAAAAAAGGAAGTTGACAGATGCTGCTTACTCTGTGGCTGAACATCAATGTGTAACATGACTTTTCACCCAAGCCTTTTTGATAGGAACCTTTCTATTGTTCTGTGTGCTGTCTGTTGCTTTAAGGTATGAATATCTTTAATTTTGACTGAAAATGAAACTAATTTTGTAAACCATTTTGCCTATTTTTAATAGCTTGTTGGAAACAGAAGCTACAGTAAAACTGACTTGCTCTCTGAGAATGAAGTTTCAAAGCAGAAAGTAAAACTAGTAATGCATATTATTTTTTCAACCACTGGATGGTTGGAAAAAATGACAGTGTAGAGACCAGAAATGTGATTACTTTATTGTCACTTATTTTTCAGAGATTAACATAATTAACTATTTAATTTGTAACTTCTGAATTGTCTGAAACCAATTTTTGTGACATGTATGTGTGTACAATTTCTTCAAGTAGTTGAGCAAAATTCCTAGGAAAAAGTATTTTTTAAAGTCCCCTATTACATAAAGAAGAAAGGTTTCCTTGCTTTTGCACTAGCAGATAGTGTATTGTCTCAGTGATAAACTAATAAAATCAGGAAAGCAAAGCTCCTTTAAAATGGCAAATAATTAATTTCTTACCATTTTAAACTTTTTTCATTTATTCTGTCTTTTACCTGAATTCTGATACTGATTCTCCCAAGCTTTTTCTCAGCTCTGTCTCACAGGTTCTTTTTATGGCCAGGTGACATGCTTGACAGCGGGTTTGTGTTTTTTCTTATATTTATCAAGCTTCATTCATTTAGATCATCACCTATTGAGGCTTTCTTTGGAAAAAAATAGGACATTTTATTACTGTTGCTCTGGATTTTTTCTTCTTTCTTGAATTAAGGCCAGGTACATTACTATGGAAAAAGGGAATACTGTAACCTCAAGTTACAGGAGCAAACAAGGGTCACATCAGATGGCTGTCATTCAGTGCATGCCCCCCTGTCTAAGACTCACTATTTTCAACCATTCTGTATCTTCACTGTAATATGTTTTAGGATGCAGAATGAACCCTAGGGCAAAAAGCATTACACTAGCGATTGCGAGCTCATGAACTTCAGTGGACTCTTTCTTCCAAGTCTAAGACTGCTGAGCACCTTTTCAGATGTCTCACCAATACCTGCCTGTCTCATGGTAAAAATAATAGGCAGGGAAAAGCCATGGAGAGAGAAGTTCAAACCCTGCTAGGAACTTTGCTGCAGAAGCTAACATTTATAGAGATGAAGTTGTTTTCCAAATATCGATCTCGGAATATAGCATGATACTTAATGAGTTAATTGTAGAGAGATACTGAATTGCTTGTCTAACACCTACCATTGCAAAATCAGCATCAGTCTTTTTGTTATGCCTTACAATGACTTTTGTATTATCTATATTACTTAAGCTGTTCTGTCACTGGTAATGAAATTTGCTTTCTTATGGAATTTTCCATCAGCACCTCAAGGTAAACTCAGAGGCAAGTATCAGCCCAAGAAAAATTATTTAGAATGGCAGATGTCAGAAATAGTTCAAAAATAGGGAAAGAACATCAAAGGGACAAAGAACGATTCTACAAACTGGGTCTGTGTGAATGAAAGAAAATGGAAACTTGTGGGAGGCCAGAGTAAACTAGAGAGGCAACCACTGTAGAAAGTTTGCCAACAAGCTTAACTCTCAACACCTGTCTGAGTGCTCAGATCTTAATTGGTATTAGTCCCAATTTCAATCTTTAAGGTCTTAATATTCAGCTTTATGCTTAGCTCAGCCCTAGAGCTGAAGCTTCCTTTCCATCATAGATGAGCCTACTATAATTATCAATACATGGAGTTTTCTGACTGATTCTTGAATGGAGTTTCTGGCTCTGACCCTGAGGACAACTCAGAAGTTCATCCTGTGATGCAGCACAGTTGTCCATCTGTCTGGGCAGATATTTACCTATTCTTGAGGAGTTCTTTTGCCATACAGTGTTAATACTCAAAGCATTATTTTTTATTTATAAGGTAGAAATTTGTGTTTACCTGTTAGAAGGATTACATCTTAACTTGTGTCAAAACCGAGGCTTGTGGAAGAACAGGTCTTAAATGAAGCTGTTGGGCTACTGTTGGGCAATTGATTATCCATGCACAAACAGTAGCTTTGGAATTTCCTTCTTGATAAGAAAAGAGTATTGATCTCTGAATTCTTCTGCACTGGTCTGTCTCTGAGGCAATGTGAGGATATGATTTTCTTCCATTGCTTCTCAGCAAAAAATGTACGCATTTCATTAGATATGCTAGGGAAGACATATCATATAATATGTTGTTTGTGGGTGTGTGTATGCATAAAACTCAGTAAACTGTAACCAGGTTGTGTCTGATTGTTACTGTGTAGGTCACACTGCACTTGAAGAGATTACAGGCTTGCTTTCTCATTAGAAGCATGCCTCTGAATAATGCAGTTTACCATGAAAAAACACATGATCAGTCTCAAAACATTCTGAAGGTTCCAAGAATTTGAAACGTCAACTTCCCCCATTCAAAGAACACCAGCTGTGCTTCAGTACTCTGAAAACTCCGGGCTTTGTAATGAAAGCCTATATTGTCACCCAAAGAAAACCAATTATTTGAAGCTTGTACATAGACTCAGTTTTCCCCTCACAAATGAGAATTGTAATACCCTGAGCCACAGTAAGGCAAGATAGCTTTCACAGAGAAAATATTTTTGAAAGAAACTAAGTAACCGTGAGAGTTCTGTACTTCATTGAATTGCTAAACATTTTTAAATTAAATCCGTTGATAATTATTGGAGGCTTGAATAAAACATAAAAGGTACTGAAACAACCCTATTCACAAAGAACAAACAGTAGTAAACCTCGTATTTTTAGCAGAACATGTCTAAATCAATAGGTTGCTTTCCCTGTGGAAAACAAATCCCTCCTTGCTTCAAAACATAGCTCTTTGCAACTAAATTATTTACTAGTATCTTTATGGGTGGCTCAGTTTAATTATAGTCAAGGCCTATGTTTTATAGAAATATAATTTTATTAATGTGCCACTGAAAGCATTTGCAATACACAAGGCACATTAACTGTATTGTTGTCTGAACTGATATAATCTCTACCAGCGATGCAGGAAGAAGCAAAGAACTCTTCCCTGTGAGGTCAATGGTATTTGAGGTCTGAACTCACTCTACAGTGTTTCCCTCAATGAGGCACTAGTGTTTTAGGTTTTTTGTACCTTGCTATCTCTCTTCTGTTGAGGCAGAAAAGGATGAGGGAGGACCTCAGAGGACAAGAGAATCACATTTATTTAAGAAACCAGCCTAAATCTCTGAGCCAAGAAAAGTTTCACAAACCTTTCTGAGGTACATTTTGGGGGCTATGCTTGGTAAGAATCTAGTAAAGTCCTTCCCCTGCCCAACATGAGGAATCTGCAGGGCAGCAATCTCCACACCGCTTCTATGAGTGGCCCTGCTTCCAAGACTCATCTCCCTGTGATGAAAGGAAGTACAAGAAGCTTTTTCTACCTCCTCTCTAAGTCAATTCAATAAGGGTGTTTCTGTGGGAAGAAGAGGTGATACAGCATCTTTTGGGAGGATGTGAATTTAGTGCACCCACACACTGTGGTTACAACACATGCTGTTCTGTTCCCACCTGGTTTGAGGGAACACATCCCAAGGATTAAAGCAGGAACAAGAATGAATCTCTGAAGTCTCCAAGGTTTCTTCTTAGTTGAGTTTCAGGTAGTTTTGCTTTGCTCTGACATCATGATTTACTAAAGAAATGACTAGTAGAAGTCATGTTACCTCAGTATATATTGTTGTGGTTTTGTTTTTCTTTTTCTTTTTTAAAATAATGACTGGCATAATGATTAATTTTCTGGAAAGTTTATCCCCATTTCACATGAACATTGTTGAAGTGGAGGATTTGATGCTGGCACAGTGTTATATAGAAAAATAATGGAAAATGTTTTCTAGATCTTCTGCATTGTAAATAATTGTTCCTGGGAAAGCAGATTTTACTTGCTGCTCTCAGAGAAAATGATTAGTGTTTCTAAATAAGCACCCAACAAATCCTGGCCAACAGAAGGAGCTTCACAGAAAAATTGTCTGAGTTGTTGAACATGGTGAATCTCACTGGTCAATGATGATAAATGGATGTTTGGTAATACCATACATTGAGTTAAAGAAAGAAGTGCACAGCTCTTTCTTCACGTCTATTAGGGGGCAAGTATCAAGGAAATTGCAGTTAACTGGAGTTTTGGGTGAGGGTAAGGTCATTCAGCCCCGCACTGCCCTCTACGGACTGATTCATCCCCAATGACACTGCTGGTCTTTGCACGTGGTTTATCCAAAATAACAGCTCCCAAGTAGGGGGAGATCATAACAGCCTTTCAAATTGGAGTACAGGAAAACTAGAAAGAAATCTAGTTGCAGCAGATTCACAGGGAATTCTTGTTTGTGCACTTTGAAATAAGGTTAGAATGGAGAAAGCATAAAGACCCCCAAGCAAATAGTTGTAGTTAAATAGCATTTGCAACAGTAGAATGAATATATCCTCTATTTTAGAACATGATGGATGTCAATGAAAAGAAAATAATCCATAAAATTAAAATAACAACACTGGGCTAATTGCTCTATGGCAATATTCCCACCCACCTCAAAATCAAACAGGATTACAGGAACTGGATGATGAATGTTCTGTTTGCTCTCTTTGCAGGCAAAGACTCCAACAATAACTGTAACTCACAGATATCTGAGCGTTTTCTCAGTCATTGAAACATATATTATGTCACTTGAAGAAATGTCCAAAATATTGTACATTTAAAGGTACAGGTGATCTGATTATCAGACCCACTTGCTGCAAGCAAGATGCTACTCATCTGTGCTCTTTTGATCTCTTGGTCTTGCCTCAGTAGGAAGTTACTTGTCACTGGTCTTCAAGCACAGGAGTGAGTACAGAGTGCTAAGCCTCTGACCATTGCAGTCAATGCTGATCAGGAAAAAAAACAAGAGCTGCTTTGAGTTGTACTTTTAAGTCGCATCCTCAGGTATGGACCTTTCTGTGGTGTTTGACTGATCTTTGTCTGTGGAAAATAGGCTATCAGACCTCTAGTCATATAAATAGGATAGGGGATTTTTTTTCTCAAAGCTACTTCTGAAGGGAGATTTATAGTGAACGATTAAGTGAACAGGAGTTGGGTTGTGCTGCTTAGTCAGAGAGTCTATTTAGATGTATGAACAGGAATGCTGAATATAAGCCAAGTGACAACATCGTGGTGTTTGGCACAGGGGTGATATCTCCTGGATGCTCAGTGCAGTGGTAGTATCCACAGCTGATAAACGGGAGGGACTTCCAGATGGGCTATGAGAACGATTACTTGACTAACATGTCTAATAAAGGAAGAATTAGGGCTGAGATCAGAGAAGGCTGAAAAATGAATCTGCTTCCTGTACCTTTCCATGGGAAAGAGAAATTTTATAAATTGTTATATCCAGCAGACAAAATTGTAAGATATAGAGATGAAGAGCAAGTGAGACAAATTCAGAATTGAAGCAAGCAGCAAAATTTATTCTGATGCCAGTTTCATTACTGCTTAATTAATCATAATTGGCAGTGGATTCCCCACAATTTGAAAATTTTAAAGATTGTTCCTAAAAAGAAAAATAGTAATACATTCAAATTCAAATAGGAATTTATTCAGGAAAGTCTGCAGTCGAGAAATTGCTCTACGTAGCCATAGCTGTCATTTCTGGCTTTATAACCCATTAACCAGCTATAGGCGGAAGTGAAACACAATCATTGTTTAGGAAACGGACAAATCATCCATAAATTATTCTTCCATTGCAGGTGATAATATCTTTTTAAAGAAAAAAAAAGAGGTAAGCCACAAAAAAGAGAACATGGCTTCTTGTATCACAGTTATCCCATGCTTTTAAAAGAGGTACCTAGTTTAGAAGTCAGATTGTACCACTGTCCTTGAAGTGTTGGTGTGTTTTGGCTGAAAAGTTGACAGTCTTTTAGCTAGTAACATAGAGATTCGTAAGATTAAGCAAGTTATAATGATTTTCAGGTGGCAGTGGCTAAAACTGTGACAAAAAACTTGCTATTTTTATTCAGACTGATTTAGGCAGGGGTTTGCTCCTGAGGGAGTAAAAACAAATAAGAACTAGTTTTATTTTACTCTTGGTAATACTAAAAGGTGAAGGAAGACACACACTTAAGCGTATAGGTGCTGCTTTACGATTTTGACACCCACATAGAAATCCCTTTATTATTGTTGTTTCATCCCTAGTTTGCTTCTCAATAATTACAAGCTAATTGACTTGTGCAGTTACTTCTAGAGAACTGTGGAAAAAGCAAAAGCAAAAAAAAATCAGCAACATGGGAAAACAGCACAGAAATACGTGAAGAAAAATAAATAAGGTAGAATAATAACCATTGGGAAGGGAGGATAGGAAAAAAGAGTTGAAGCCTTGCATAAGAAAAATAATAAGCAGAGGAACTGAGGAATAAAGCTAGAATGCGCAGACTGGGAGCTCAGGGAACATTTCCCTATTATAAAGTACTTTTAACGATACTCTTAAAAAAAAAAACAAAAAACAAACAAACAAAAAACAACCCACCAGCCACCTCCAAATGCTACAAAATGGTGGGGAGGGGACATAGAGGAGCGATATTTCTCTGTATTCCATTCTCTAGTTTTAGTATTTTCTATCTTTTATATAAAATACTCTGAAATCTCAGATTAATTCTTATATGATATTGTCATGTATAGAAGAAAAACTACAACTGAAATTACACTAGAGCTCACCTGTGATTTATTAAAAATCATGCAATTAGCAGAGGTCATAAATTGGTATCCCACAAATTTAGAAAAGAAACTGAACTGGAGATTTTATCACCATTATTAAAATCTTAAGGAATACTCTGGCTTATCTAAAATAAACCACTTAAGACCTTATATTTTACCACAGGAGTTCCACAGAGGATTCGTAAATCATTGCAGAGTCCCCATACTTCTATCATTAGAGTTTCTCAAGTTCCACTTGTCATCCAAGTGTCTATTGCTATGAGTGCTACTTGTAAACAAGCATGAGGGTGAATGTTCACCAGCCCTGAGTGGAGCTGACAGTTTTGTAGGGGCTGCTGCTAGCTTTTGTGTATCCCAAACTCATTTACTCAAAATCGGTGCAATTTGAAGCCACCCAGTATGTAATTTTTGAATACATTAGGTGCATAGACAGAATCTAGTATGGTAAGAAAAAACTAAAATCCAAATAACATCTTCAAGTTACATTAGTGAGAACTGAAATGACCCTCAAAAAGAGTAAATACACAGTTATAACAAACTATCAGCTAATTTAACTTCCTTATACCACAAAATGTGAAAATACAAACATGCACACCCATGCACACAGATCAAACCTGCTCTGCTCCTCTAGAAACAAAGAGATGGACCCTGAATAGATTTAGGGATTTTGTTATAGCTGATATGAAATGCAAAAAATTGTCAGATTCTGGCTCATTCCCACATTAATACAAAAGATGATATCTTAGGACGCTTGTAGTTCAATTGCTAATCATCTCCCTTTTCTATTAATTTGGCAGTACATAAACAGTGCAATTACAACAAAAGAGAGGCTTTGGGTTTTTCAGTTCTTAAAGTGATTTTTCCATTATTTCATGCTAAACTCAAGAACTTAGCACCATGGCACACAAGTGTGGAGATGTTCTGACAGTTTAATTACCTTCATGGTAGAACTCTGTTAAGCCAGCATCCATACTTGTAATACGGAACAGTATGACACCAAGTAAATAGTATGTCTTATCTGAAGAAACAATTAACAGTAAGCAGAAGTAATAGCCTGTCTTTGTAGGTTTATGTGGAGTAATAGCTTTTGATAGGCAGAAAGATGGAGAAGTTCTATCTTTATGCTGTGATCACATTGAGCAACACCCTGACTTATAGCAGTTTTCAGCTGTTAAAAATTAGTGCCTCGGGCAATGTGGTGGTGAGAGTTGATGGGAAAGACTCCATGCAATTATGGGCCCTTGTAGAGCAGAAAATGGGCAAATTGAAGGAAAGCTAGATTTGATTGGGGGTGAGGGGAGAAATCAATAATTTGGTGGCATGGTAGGTAGAAAACTAACGAACTGAGGGGAAAGCAATTACTTGTTTGGTAGGGAAGCTGATGGAGGCAGAGTGACACCACAGAGTGGTTTTGAAACATACATACTTTTCATAACACTAAGATGCAAAGCCTTTCTGTCTGAGCAGATATTTAAGAGCACTGCCTGGTTAATCTTTTTCCCAATAAGGATATTCATCTGGATAGCTGGTGACTGTTACGTGGAAAGCAAATATATTGCTGTTTTATTTCTAAAATAATCTTCACATCATGTTTTCAATTTCCTCAGAGAGGCTCTGAGATTCCAATAGGCATTGTCCTCCACTATGTTTATATTTCTCTAACTTTTCTAAGCTGAAGTCAGTTTAACATCATCAGTAATAAACAATTAAAAATGTTTTAGCCTTAGCCATTTCTCTACGCTACTATGACCCCTACAGTAAATACTCTATTTCTTTCTGAAGCTGTCATCACGAATCAGAACTGAATTAAGCAGCATATGCATTAGTTCACGTGGTATTTAAGGCACAGGATTTGCATGTGTTCTGGGTTGTCTGACTTGTTGACTTCTAGAATTAACTTTTCAAGCTAGAAATACAGCCAACATCTCTGCATATAAACTCTCTATGCATATTCACTTGCAAATGATTGAAAAGTGCACCTTGACATGTATTACATCTATCCACCAGCTTCTATAGCAAAGTCAACTGCGTTATTTTTAAAGATTTTAATTAAAAACAGATGCTTTAGCACATGCACCTTTTCTGCCTTGAAAGTACAAACACTTACTTTCTCTTATTTTAAAAAATATGCATTCTACTGTTTAAGTAATTTTCAGTATGTGCTTACTTTTTAAAGGAAATTGCCTTTAAAGAGCCAAATGGTATTACAAAGAACCAGAACAGTGGTGTCAAGCATCAAGACAGATCACTACTGAAGAGCTTGAATGGAAAACTGAATTACAGTCTGAGTTAGGAGATGCTCCATGATTTATTTGTTACTCTGTTCCTGTAGAACCCAGGAAAACATTCAGCCTGAGGGAGAGATCATCTTACTCTCACCTCCACTGGGTCTAGAATAAATTGTTTGGTTTTAACTGTAACGCACCTAACTCTAAAGGAAGGGGAGAGACATTACTGATTACAGAAAGTCAGGTATGACTGGATGCTGTCAAAATCCTTAGACAGCTTTAACAGCCCTCTGTGTCTTAGTCTGCAATATCCTTTCTTTCCTCCTACATTACTGGAGCTCACAGTGATGCTGCAAATTATGAAGTGTTCGTGTAAAATTCAGTATTTTGAAACCTAGACAAAGGGCAGAGCGGTACAAACAAGTTGCATGAAGCTCAGTCAATAACAGCTGTAGCTGTCCGTTTGCTATATACAACTCAGTGATACTACAGGAAGATCTAGAATTACCCAGCTCTTCCCTAAATGCCTTTGTTCTTTCATTCCACAGCAGTAATGCTTGTCCTCCAATAGTTTTTCTTCCATCTTTATCTAGGAAGATTTCTGATGGGCCTTGGATGTGTCCTTGTTCTTCAGAAGTTCCTGGGAGGTCACTGGATTTCATATAAAACAAGAGACTCTTTGGGAATAAACCAGTCAAGGACTAGTTGCTACAGCATAATTCCCCTGTTTCTTCCAGTGCTGGAATGTTCCCATTCTGAGAGCACCCAGTTCAGTGAAACAGCTCTGATTACTAATATATGCTTTCCTTGATACCTTTAATTTTTAATATTGAGTGCAACAGTACTTCTCAGAGGGAATGAGCCCTAAAGCTACAAGACATTAACCAATATGTTTGTGTGTAGAGAGGTTTTTCCTGAATGAAGTTTAAAAAATAGATGTTTTCCCCTGCCTATAATGCTCCTGGAGCTCTGGTGTCACTGTCCCTTTTGTTTAAAACAAAACCAAATCGCTGTCTAGCATCAGCTCCCACAGCATGTACGATCGCAGACAGGCAGCCCAAATAAATATATAGCAATACTGTTTTCCTAGAAAAGTTCCATACAAGCAACAACAGTAATTCAAATAAGGTAACAAAACCAAATTTTAGAAAAACTCAGAAATAAAAGACATTTTTTCCTATAAATACTATTTTCTTCCAGTGATAGACAGCACTTTGCTTTAATGAAAAGCATTAATACTGCTGCCAAATACTTCCCTTTCAAGATCAATGGCATTTCTTCTGTTGGCTTTTGTGGCAGAGATTCTGAAAGAAAATTACTAAAATATTGTAGGCTAGTCTTTTACCATTGGATGATGTCATAACAACTATTACCAAAGATATGATTTTTGCCTATGTATCATCATAGTTTTCTAAGGAAGAATGCTACCAACTGAAAGCTAGCAAGAAAAGTCCTGTGTTAATTTCAACTGCAAATTTAACTAGTTAATAAAGCACGAGAACTAATGACTCAGATGCAAGAAAAAACACAGGGTATACCATAGGCTTAAACATTAGCTGTTGTGGTGGGTTTTTTTATGCAAAATCTGCATTTAATTCAGCAAATAATTTGACATTTGTAGGTGTCCAAGACCTTAGCAATATAGATCGCTTCATCTGCAACAGTAGTAGTTATTTGAAGTGGAATTTCAGACTGTAAGAACTAGAACATTTGAAAATTATTAGCTTTTCTATTTTCCTCGGAAGACAGAAATTTTACTTCCCAGCTAAAAAGTTCCTGTGTATTTAAATAAATTCTGACCCACGATAAGCAGCATTTCCAGTGGTGGTCTCTATATTAATAAACTTTGTAAATGGCATGAAATCCTTGATAATAAGTCCTCCCTTGGTCATCTTGAGCTGAAGAATGCTAAATTTCAATGAAATAAATTATTTATCTCTAGAAGCATGACTCATACCAAACTTAGGATAATCAGCAAATGTCAGTTTGCATTCAGGATGGGCTCATAAAACCAACTTCCAATTGCGCTGCCTCAGGAAGGACATGAATTTGTTTCCTGCAGCAAGAAGTGAGTGCACTGCTATTTTAATTTCTGTACCAGAAAGTTCTGTTTAGCTGTCTAAATTATTGGAGCATGTTGTTTCAGAGCAAAAAAGAGACTATTTGATTTATAAATGAAAGCTGGCAAGCTAAGGAGATACTGACAGAAACTATTGCTTTAGTCATCATGGAATATGACATTCTTGCATCTAGCATGTATTTTTTGGAAACAAATGTAGGACAAAATCCCACGTGATTATGTAGGCTGAAAACATTTTGTTAAATATCATAACAAAAAAGTGGATGAAGTGGAACTGATCGACATAATTTATTTAACTTTTCAAAAGCTTTTGACAATATTTCTACCCAGAGGCTGTTAAATGAAACATAATTTTAGGGAAGCACTAAATAATATAATGGGTTTATTAAAAAAAGAAGCATGAGAAATGTCCAAGACGTGTTGTCAACAAGTAGTACAGAGAATGGCCACTATATTGATCAATGAAATATAAAGTACAAATCAGAAAACTAGAGCAGCTCACTTACCCTGACTAGGGAAATGAAGTGTGAGAAGGGATAGGGATATTGTCAAGAAATGCTTGTTATGCATGTTATGCAACAATAGTGTTGCAGGAGAAAGATGGAAAAAAAAACCAAAACCAAGAAAGGTCAAGATGAAGCCTCCACAATCTTTCCTTCAATATAATTTCGTAACTTTACCTTTGGCTGTCCACTACCTATTTGTTTGAGCTAAGTGAATTACAGAATACCTGAAACTAACACTTGAGGTCTAATACCATGGTATTAATACATTGTTGACATATCAACAATTTATTGCAAAAGCAAACCAAATAAGCTATATTGAGTATTTATACATTATCTATAAAAACTGCTATAACTGACCATTGCTTCAATTTACACAAAATTAGAACTTTTGATATACTGAAGGAGAATCCACTACTTTACACTTACTAAACAGTAATTATTTTATAAACTGGGGGGTTCTCTCTATTAAATTAGCTTCTTGCTAGTATTCTCTATCACCACAGCTCCTTCACCATTCCTGTATTTTTCTGCTGGATGAGACTACATCATGGCATTTCTCACACTATGGTCCAGATACTCTGAAAAGTTGCAATGTGAATGCGTATAAGCAATTTAGTCTTTATTTTTAAAAGATTCAGTAAATGAAGTGTTAAGATGCAATTTATAAGGGTAGAACAAGTTTATTATTAAGTTTTGTGATGCTTCAATTAATTTGCGACTAGGCTTAAAGATATGTTTTACTGCATTTTTTTTTCTGCTTAAGATTCCATTTAAACAAAAGACATTCAAAAAACTGAAGATTTCTTTATCTTTGCAGTGAAATCACTTAAGTGGGAAAAAAAGACAGTGTGAATACATCCCAATATTTTTTGCTTACAAAAGAGATGGGGGGGGATTTTAGGTTCCCACTCTCCTTTCACATGGTTTAAGCTGTAGTGAGATAGAAAACAAAGTATTTTTAATATTCCTTTCTCTTTCTATAACTTTCGTGTTCCAATTCTGAATAAGATGACTTGGATAATCTGACAGTAAATATTGTTTTAAACAAAAAATAATTTCAGATCATCTTAAGCCTGAAGCTGTTAAATTAACTCAGTTTTCTGGCATTCTTTGGCTACCTGTCCCACTTCTAAGTAATACAATATACAGCATTGCACTGTGCAGATAGTAAAATTCAGTTGGTGAGTCTCACCAAGCATATCCTAATTAATAATCATTACTACAATTTCAATTCCCTCCTTTTGCATATCATAAATCTTATTAGATCTAACTTTTATGGAGTATGATATCAAAGGTAAATTATTTTTTTCTTTCTAAGGGGGACAGTCTTCTCCAATGGGCATGATAAATGTTAAGCAGGAAGTATTCAATACTCAGACTCACTCTAAAAGTGGACTTGTGATAACTTATCGAACAAAGACAAGATCTGCAGAGTTTTCAAGACAGTTCAGATATACTAGTTCTTAAAACTATTTTTCAAAATCTCAAGTTGAAACAATGACTGCATTCCATACAGTCATTATTGCTAAGGAGGAAAGGAAAATTTCCTATAGTTTGGACTAGTGTCCTAGCTCCCAGAAACTTTTGGAAGTCATTGTCTGAACTTTCAGAGAACTGTAATCTCTTATTTGATTCTATTAGTTTTGAGACTAGTCTATACTGTAAAAGAAGAAAAATAATTTAGAGGCAGATCGTGATTATTTGTAAAGCTTACTCTGTATTAAAATTATGCCAAGGGAGCAGGGGAACTGACTAAATACAAATATCCCATCAAACAGAAGTTCATGTGGACCAGTCTACACTAGACAAACAAGATACCATTTCCATTAAAAGCCCTCCATTGGGACTTAGGATGTTGTCGACTTCCTCCTTCCTCCAGTGTGGAAAGTGAGAATGTACAGAGAGCCCATTTATATATGCTGGCTCTCGAAGCAATTGATTTTGCACACCAGCTAATTTTTAACTCATTCCCTGATGTGAACTCAACACTCTCTTACCTCATGTAATGAAGATCCTGGGTACTTGCCTGCGATTTAATTTGCAAAAGGTTTCCTACATACGCTTCTCTCAGAGCTGTACAACTTTTGTAAATACATAAATAGTCACTGAGGTAGAGAGTGACTCTACCTACCTACTTAATGCCCCATCCTTACTCCAGTGAATAAATTATCACAAGCTTCTATCCCTGCTTAAGACTTTTTTATTTGTCCCTTTTCATCCTCAAGCCAAATTATGCACTCGAAAAAGGCTAGATTTAGGTCTTGTTTCATGCCTCAATATCAGTCATTTTCTAGTAAATCTTTTTTCATGGCACTTTTTTTTATCAGCAAAGTGCAGCATGCTTGTGCAATTCATGGGGAAAAAAGGAATTTTGCAATTTTGTTTGATTTGCTGAATGTAAAAAGAGCAACTGTCACCTTTAACTTAAAGAATAATTAATATTTACAAGGTATGTTATCAGAATGGGGTTGTAACAAATTGTTGTGCAGCCTTACCAAGAAACTATCAAATAAATCCTATTTAAAGTTCTCTCTAACATAACTGGTTGTTAAGCTAAGGTTTAGTAGAGATATCTTTCCAAGAAACACTGACATGGTTTCTGTTACCATGTCCTAACCTAACCTTTGAGAGAATATCCAGGTATGTTTAACTTTGTATTACACTCACCCTACTAGATTTAGTGATTTTTCTGAGGAGTGGTCTCCTGGCTGTAGTTCAAGGATATAATGAATAGTTCTTAAAATCAAACTCATTTCAGAATTCACATGGCTCCTGACCCTCTTTCTAAAGTTCAAGGGATATGAGAACATGAATTGCATAAATGAAGAAAAACCTCTGTTCACAGTACTGGAATTGAGCTCATTTGTGTCTTGCACCCCATGAAAAGGGTCAGAGATGAAAGCTAAAGTACCCACAAAACCTTTAATGGCCATTACAGCAAACTGAGGTGACATACATAGCTTGAAGGACAGCAGAGAGAATGTTCTTGTAAAAGAAACACAAATGAGCTGCCTTGGGTTTATGTGACTTTGTATTATGTAGAATCTATGTAGCGAAATTCTTGCAATAAGGTGCAGATACAAAGAGGATTACTGGGTTTTTTCCAGTGTAGTAAGGACCGATAAATTTAATAAGCAACTTGACTAAAAACTGTATGGCCACATTCTAGGTTCCCTTTTAGCAAGTACTCTGCATTTATACAGAAGTCTGTTCTTTTCAGTAGAGCAGACCAAAAGAGTACAGAAGGCAGGACACAGTAGGAAACTAGTGAAAAGTATATTTTTAAATTGCCTAATTGGCATCTTGCAGGGGTAGGAGAGGGAGATGACCTTGGCATTACAAGAACTATATTATTACCAACACACCATGGATGATAGAATGCAAGAAAAGACAAGACATGACATGCTAGACAGAGCAGAGAATTTTGAAGTACTGGTGTTGAAAACATGAATGTGAAGCTTCAATTTGACATTCTGGTTAAATATGGGAGGAGAAATCCAGTGGAGGACATAATGAAAAAATGTGAAGATTTACCTAAAACCAATGTAATTCTAGCAATTATATTTTTAACAAAATCGATCAAGGGGTAACATATGTATGAACAGTCCCAGATATATAAATAACTGATCATAGCCACATTTCACACATTAAGTCCTCTATTTGCCATACCATGACTGGCATGAATGACCATGTTGTTGGCATAAAAAGAGATTAACCATTGAGAATGGAGAGAGGCTTCTTTTCCCATTTTATTATTTAAGTGGACTACTGAATCGCAAAACATGATACAGTGACAACAAAGTGAATGGATAGTTGTATTCTCTGGCCATTAATGAAACAAACTGCAGTGCTGTTATCAGATGGAAAGGTATGAATGTTAACCCTGGGAGTCGGAAGGATGATAATTGTGCAAGATGATAAAGCAAACATGCTTAGTAATAGTAAAGACAAACTGCAGAGGATTCACAAGACAGTCTTTGACAAGACTTTTAGGTTATGTCTACGTGGTGCAAGGCAACGCTGTGCAGAGATGTTTGTGTTACCACTAAATGATGTACCACAGTCACAAGGAACGAAACAGCCGTATCGGTGGCTTCCCAATGTGGAAGTATCAGTGAATTTAAGAAACAAGGATATATTACTTCAGTGAAGTGCTGTGTTAACACAATGGCAGTGTTTCCTAATTCTGAAGTATTTCATACAGTTCTTCAAAGCACTGTTTGGTAGATATTCTTTAGCTGTATTAGGAAAAAAAAAATCCTCTGAAGAGCTATCAGAAACACTCAAAAGGATATTCCGCAAAGGGGAAGATGTACTAGTGGAAGGCTATAGTTCTCACTTTAGCACTGTCTAGTGTGGCATGTTCCCTGGGTCACACAATGGATGAGTAGCTTTTCAGCTTTCTCAGTTCACCAACACTGTGGCTGCATCTAACCCTGTCTTCTGGAGCCTAAATGCTGAAATGACTCCAGAATGCTAGAGAAAAATGCCAGAACAGCTCCAGAAGATTAACTGCATCAGACTTTCTCCTGACAGTATGAGCAGCTCTTCTCCATTTTGACACAGAAATGGTTTGCATCATTACAATGCCTAAGCATTCACAAATGTGAATAAATTTATCTTTATGATGCATTAAAAAATAAGAAAGTATAATCTTTTATGTCTCCCCTCTCTTTCATGCAGTACTTCTACAGAAAATGAGGAACAGGAGCAAATGCTCAACTAATGACAGGATGATACTAGCTTGCATGATACAGGCCAGTCCACTCAGTCTCACTTCACCCATTTGAATTAAAGTTGAGTATGGTTGATATCCGAAAAAACATTCAGTTGCCATGTGGATAAGGAAATAGAAACACTTAACAATAGCTAATGATACCAACTTAAGATTCAGGAAATAAGGATGTTAAATACTGGAATTGTGGGGCACATGCCACCAGGTGTAGTAACATTTTAATAGGACCGTGAGAGTGAGATCTGAAAGACTATCCTGATTCTACTGATGTAGCAATGTGCATGAGTTGATATCCAAAATTTTTCCATCAAATGGCAGCAAAATGATTTTGCCATAAAATTGGGAAGTCACTGACTATAACCTTTTCACAGGGAAGATCCATCAGTGGTAATCAGAGCTGGAAATCACTCATGGAACTTTTGGTAAGAAAGTGGTATTTTAACGTTTACAGCAAAGCATGGCTGAAATGCAGTTCTGGTTTTCTGCTGGATGTTTACAAAACCAGGTGTGGCTTAGGATAGGAAAGTTTGCTTATGGATGCCAGGTATTTCTGATTCAAGACAAAAGGACTTCCCAGAGATGAGGTATTTTTTCCAAGCTGGTTTCTTAATGTAAGTCTCTTCTAAATAAGAAGCATTAATCTTCTTTAAGCCTCACTGTAACTACAAAAAGGAAATTAGAAGCTAATAGTCATCCAAAGGACACAGCTTAATTACCTTAAGATGAACTGTTTAAAATAACTTGAAGAATATGTAGGGCATGTTAGTTTAAATATCTCTTACAGTTCACTTCTCTGCATGATAACTTGGCTTAATTACTTATCTCAGCTTTGGCTTCAGATCTGTAAAAAAACCTATGTTAATTTTAAACACGTATCAGCTTTCATAGTGCCAGAAATGGATACAATCTGGGACAGTATGGCTGTCAGAAACAGCATTCCCTCTTTCTTTCTGGAGTTCCTGAATCAGCTTGGCCCATGCACTCATCAATGGCTAATTCTATAGCCAGACTTGTCAAAGTTTATTTCTTTTTTCAAAGTCTTACTTCATTCAAGCTACTGGGTGTACATGGGGCAGGGCAGATTTCAAAAAGCTGGTATTTATTTAAATCACCATGCTTCCAGAGTTAGAAAAGAACACAGTGTTGCACCAATACTCTTCACCTCAGTAAGGCATTTCCACCCTCAATGTTTCTCTGCATGCTTGCATGTACACAGATGGCAAGTTTCCCAGCTTTTGGTCATTCTCTGGCAGACATTAGTATTTATGATATACTTAACTTGCTGACATAAATTATATAATCAGAGGCTGAAAATATTTTGAAGTTTGGAAAGTGTATATGGTACACATGCTACCACATACGCACAAATGACTCATCTATCTTTCCCATATAAAATGTGCATATATTTACAAACAGTTTAGACACATTTCTATGTAAAATTCATTTACGTACCTTCATTTTTATGTTCTTTAAAATACCTCACAAAGCAGTAACACACAAGTAGTGTTGAGACACAGTGTAAAACCTAGCAGTGAAGAGAGCATGCATAAACCTTCTCTAGTTCAGCAGTTCCCCAGGAAACAGTTCCAGGTTCTTTTTCACATCCCAGTTTTTATGCAAAAGAGCTATCAAACATAGGACAGATGCAGAGACCCTTAATTTGCAATGACAGCTAGCTGACTTTCTGTGTCTGCAGAGATCTGGTTACCTTTTCTAGGCTTCTGCTTACCTTTCATTGCTTTGAATCACCAAAAACTGAAAAAATCTCATTTTTGTGGTTATATAAGCATAAACATTCATGCAGCCAGATAAAGATTTAGGACCCATGCAGCTAAACAGAGGAAGAGTCCTGAATCTCAAACAAAACCTCTGGTCTTGAGGTTCCCACAAATAATTGCCCATGCTCCTTGTTTGGTTTGCAAAGTTCCTAAAACATTGAAGTTTTGCTCCAGCTGACATTCAAAGCTATCTGGGTTCTTCTTCACACCCTGACTTGGTCTTGGCCAAGAAACCAGAAGTACCCTGAAAAGCCAGTGTAGTAGTAGTTAAAAGCACAGCTAACATGTTCCTACAAGACTGTGCACATGACTGCTGTATTTTTAAAACAGCTGAGAGGGATTTGAAAATATATTGGTGGCATTGGGCCAATCAATGCGAAATCTCAGTTCAGTACCCCCTACAAAGCAAAGCAAGTTCAAACCCACATCTATGCCCTGTGGGGAGAAAGGTTATGCTCAGATACAGATGAGGCTAGGTTCGAGTGAAACCATTCCTGCCAAGTCTGTATCACTTTGCACCCAAAAATGCAAGATCCAAGGCATCAGATGGCATGTAAATGAGATCCTGAGACTGCAGAGGAGAAGTGAGAGCATGTGGGGGAGGTGGTGGCTAACAGTCTCTATTCCTAGCATTACTTCAGGGAAGGGGGTGGGGGATTTTTTTATTTTCTTTTTGAGGATTGTTTAATGCAAAACTGCATGGATGAGAGCAAGTACCACCACCACAAAAACAAGAGCAGCTAGTCATTCTGCGTTCTGGCAAAACAGATGCAGGTTCCTCCACTGAGGATGAGGTTCTTGGAGCTGGATTCTGGTTTGGGAGAGGTGCCCAGCAGTGGCTGCCATTGGGACCTGGAAGCAGGGTGGAGGTTCAGATTATGCCTTTTCATAATAATTTGCTATCAAGAAGATCTGGATTGACCTTGAGAGTTGCTGAAAGGGCTGCAGAACCCACATTTCTCTGGGGAGGGGCCCAGAATTAAAGGAGGAACAAGTAATTGAAAGTCCTTTGGAATTGGCATTCACAGCTAAATAAATAAAAAGCCCAAACCAAAACCTCAAGTTGGACAGCTATATGATAGCTCAGAAACTTCAGAAATGGATTATAACTGGTATTTTCATCAGCATATTGGTAAGCCACAGCCTGTAGCTAAAGTTCATGTCAGTGTGCAATGCTATAGCAAAACCCCTTTTTTAACGAAATCAAGAGAAAAATTTATATAACGTAGTTCTGTGGGGAATTTTTCTGTGACAGTTGACAACCATTAGGCTTGTTTGATGCTAATGAGGCCAGACAGCTATATAAGCTATTTCCCTCACCCGCAACTATTTAACTTCTAAATTTGTGCTCAAAATCCATTTCCAGCTTCAGCTGCTTTTTCTGGGTTCTTGTTACATCTCTGACTAATCTGAATGTCATTTTAATGTTTTCCATAGGCATGGTAAACTCCTTAAAAGGACAAAAGAGACACTGAAGATATTGGTGAAATCAGGACTTTATGCCACAGGATGCTGTCCTGTTCTGGCTGTTTAAATAAGGTCCAGAGCCTTCTTCTAATGTTTAGCATTTATGTCTCACTAAAGACAGTCTTTTTTTTTTTTTTAAACACACACAGACTTATTAACATAACAAGGTTGACATTGAAGTACTACGCTTACATGGAATTATCACAAATAAGGCAGACTGGGCCTAATCCTGTCTTCAGTAAGAGGCACTTCCACTGCTATGACAATGAGCTCTGTAACTTTTTTTTTCAGTCTAGACCAACGGATATGTTCTACAAAGAACAGCTAAGCTCTCTGAGAACAGCTTTATTAACTGCGACTGAAAGATTTTTGTAACCCAATGATCTCTCCAATGACTATACCAATATCCGTATCAGATTAGAGTCCAGATAAAGCGGAGATTTAGAGACCCTTTCCAAAATAACCAACAGCTGGGTGATGGGTATCACTGAGGTGGGAATAGCAGAGATTTAAAATTCATCTGAATGAGGCAGAGACTTGAAGTTTAATTGCCTTTTCCTTTCTACCCATCTTCTCCTATATTCTACCATCTTCCCACAATTAGTTTTGGCTGGATACAAATAACTAGTTTCTGAAATACAGATTATCTGGAGATACAAATCCTGCATATTATCTTGCCCTCCTCACCTCTGAAATTTTCTCCTCTGATAAAAGCGTAACAGCAATAACCATAGCATGGTCAAAATTTTTACTTTACTGAATATGGCTGATTGTTACCAATGGCTTCATTTTATAAAAATAAGTAGCTATAATATTTTTTGCACATTCCTCAGTGAATTAGCAGTAAAAAAAGTATAACTCTGGTATCTTTTGTTGTGTGGGCACCATCTACTATCCTCTGAATTCTCCTTCCTTTCTCTCCAGAATATAGCTTGTCCCTATGACTGAGAACAACTTAACTGAGTCAGTTGAGCGGAAAAAAAAACATTTCTTGTAGGCAAAGAGGCTGCTTTGTGGGAGATTTTGTTTATGACTTAGAGGTAGGGGCATTATGGCACAAGTGCTACAATGGTTTGTTCATTATTGTCTACCATGCTGTATTGTTGTGTTCTCTAAAATTCCCTGCAGTAGGATGAATTACATCTGATGGGACATGAATGAAAAAGTTTCCTAGTTAGAATAATTTTACATCCCAGTAATTTATTCAAAGGTCAGTGAATGTGATTTCTTTGAGCTTTATCCTACAGTTCTTAAGGGCTAGGTAGTTCATAGCAGCAGGTCTAATAATGATGAAACATCAATATAACATCCAAAACAGAAATGTATCTTGAAATTAACAAAGCAATAAAACAGTTTTTAGTTGAATTTTCCAGCTGATTCTAAGGAACTCTTTTAATAGTAATCTTCTTTAACTGCAAGTTCTCACCAGACAACAAAGATGTGCTGGACTAGACCTTCAGCTAACACAAACCAGTTTTCTCCTGAAACACAGTTTATCTAGGCTGGGGTGTCAGGGGTAGGGAGGATTAACTTTTTATTATTTGTAACTCACAGCATATTTTTTCAGAGCAAGCTAGCGCTCTCTTAGGACAGCCACCATGTTAAAAGCATTAAACCACATCAGTTACGTAAAGATTAGGGTTTTTTTTTCTTTCTTTCTTTGCCTTACCTTTCCATTATTCTCTCATTAAAAAAAAAAAAGGGGGATACCCTTATAAATCAGTGTTAGAAAGTTAAATGATATCATATTGTACCTCTAGGAGTAGTGTAGCCAGCATAACAAAGCACCTAACGATGATTCTCATAGATGAATGATATGAACAACCTAAGTATTTTTAATTGAACAGAAGCACTGTCTAGCAGTTTGCATACACAAACCCTTTTATTTTGAAGTTCTCTACTCATGACCACACCTCAATAGTAGCCTTGGTTTATTGGGCACGGCTGTGTACACGTATCAATTGTCATGTCAGCACCTGAGACCAAATATAATAATATTCTAATATACTCATCTAAATCATTGCTAGATGGCAGGAAGGATATGGCAGTGGATTAAACTGTGTTCAGAACTGAAGTCCTCTGCTAAAAATCAGAGTACTTGCAGATCACCTAGGCATTTACATTTTCTCCATTTTATAATTTCATCTAACATCTTCCCCCCCAGTAATTTGTGGTTTAGTTATTGTCTAGACAAACAATAGGTAATGTTCCAAGATTTTTTAAAAGTTACTGATACAATAAATGCCAGCATATACCCCTATTTGTATACTCCATGTCCAATATTGTTGTATCTATTACTATTGTCTTGATACCTTCTGAAATAAAATTTAAGTCAGGTTTTGATTTGTTAGACCTACTGACAGATTGCTAAAAAGAATTTTAAACACAGACTGTGTGTTCATGACAGTATCAGATATTTACTTCTCTTTCTTAACTATAAGGAAGTTCACAGATCTGCTCGATTTGAACAACAATCCAAAATCTTGGATATTCCAACTTCATTATTCCAAAGAAGGAGTTTTTGAGAAAGGACAGAGTTTAATCCTCCTGTTTCTTAGAAGTACTGTAGGTGGGGCCCTCACTTCTTTCCTTGAAAACAGAAACCAGTATCAGACTCTGAGAGTAGCGATACCATGCACAGACTGAAAGCATGAGGCATACAGAGCAGCAAACAAGTACAAGCTATGTACTATATAAAATTATCAAAGATCAAGAGGAAAAAAAAAAAGATGAAAGGAAAGAATTACACCTAAGCAACCTAACCAATAAGATCTGAAATAAAGAACATGTTTTTTAATTCTATTAACTTAACCAAAACATGTTAAAACCAGTACGGAATAACTGTTGGAGCAGGAAAATAAAAATTCCTTGGGAATTTAGATTTTTATTTTCTTGCTTACACAGTGTCTAACAGTAGACTGTAATTATATCAAATGTCTACTCATTAATCTTATTTAGTCAGATTTCAGTGAATTTTTCTTTTTTCTTTTTGTCTGTTTATTGATGAAAAACAACATATTTAAGTAGATGTTCAAAATTTGAGTTGTGGTTCTAAAATTATAACTCTCTATAAGACAAATGGTTCTGTTTCTTTTCCCTGAGTAGAATTGTGATGCTGGGTAGAAGAAAAGTCTGAGATTTAGAACTTTGAACAGCAGTGACAAAGTGCAGGTAGGGATTTAAGAAAAATGTAAATCTTTTTTTTTCCTCCTGGTCAACCCTCACCTTGCCTCAAGGATTCACACCTCTAGGAACTAGGCTAGTGTAATTCTATTTTCTGCTGTTCTAGTTCTTACACTGCTCTCATCCACATAGTATTTCAGTGCCTTCCAGGTTCAATGTTATAATCAGCAGGATGAATGAGATTTTCTTCCTTGCTTCCTCCTTCTGTAGGGAAATAGCATGCACAAGTGCATCAATTGTATCTAGAAGTGTTAATATTATATGCGTATTATACAGATACCAATTAGTAAAGGCAAGTTGAAGAAATAAGGCTTCCACCAGGAGAAGGTGGTGATGAAGACTGTCACGGTTCTTGGATCCTATGGCTTTCTAAGAAAACTCTGTCTTTTCCACTGATGGAAGGCTATGAAAAATATGATATTGTTTTTTTCCCCAAACCAGAAGTTCATCAATGAAGAAGACAATGGGATCAAAGCCAGCTGGAGTAAGAAAACATGTTATCTCCATCAATGTTTGCTTAAAGGAATAGGACAGGAAGTTGGCAGAAATATACTTGGATTTCCCATTGGACAAATGAATTTCCAACAAAATGAATATATGAAAAGAAATTACATTGTCAAAAGAATGTCAGAACTCTATAGATAATGCTGATCTATAAATTGAGCAGTAAGAAAAGGAACAAAAGGTGACAAAATAACCATTTTTTAAAAACACTTTTAAAATTTACAACTTGCTTTAGTAGTATGCAGTTTTCTGTGTGGACTTAGCACATGCTTCCTCTGTTTCAAGGTCATGTGGTTTTAAAAAATGCCCTTTTGTAGAAATTTCAGTTGCTTCCTTGCTCTGGAGTACGCATGCTTAATCTCTTTTTATTACTCCTTTCCCAGCTACTTCTTTTTTTCATTTATGCCCCCGCCCCCAACTTAGTTGCCTTAGGTAACTGCAAAATGTATCTTTCATATGCAATGAAATCCCATGGAAATGAGGTCTGCCGTACTTCATAATCTAGAGAAAGGGATCCTTTTATCCACTGGCCATGAAATTACTCATGCATCTAACTCTCAGGGCTTGGCTTTACTCATGCACCCTGTTTTTGCAACAAGGGAAATGCAACTGCACTGTAGCAGTTTTAATGACAGGCGAACAACAGAGTCTCCCCAAGTCTAATTCTCTTCACTTCTACACCGATGTTAATCTAGAATAATTTCTAGATCTCTGTGAAATTATATTAACGCACTTTGAGTAGATACCATAGTTAAGGAGTAAATTCAAATCTTATAGATTTTTTTTCATATTAAAGACTTTTTTGACATGTTGCCAAGTCAGTATTTTCTGCATATGCTGTTTCCCTGTCCTGTAGTGGACAGTAATATAATGTTCACACGCCATGTTACTGTTTCCATACCCATTACAAAAATCTGCTTTCTTCAAAAACAAAAGAGATATCTAAGGTGAATATTGCAATTTAAATTATCTTTAGAACTCTCAAGAAACAGCTAAAAAGTAGAACACAAAATCTCAATAGGGAAAATATCTTCTGTTTTAAAGGTCTCATCACAAAAAAAGAAATTGTATCTAGATGTCTCACATGCTTTATCTACAAAGGCACATTTTCCTTGAAGAGCTAAGTATGCTTTCTATAGGAGAAGCACTTGTAAAAGCTATAGAAATGTCTCAAAATATACACTCCCTCAATAACAAAGAACAACTTCCAAGAATTCCAGTCCTCTCATCCTTCCAAACAGAGTTAATCAAAATCCTCAAACAGAACAGATACTCTCTGGAGAAAACAATGTATTAATTTCCTGGGATTTTCATTCTGAAAGCCAAAAAGATGTTGAAGTGCATTATTAAGGCTACCAACATCATTAGATGACTTTGCAATTAAGGATGCTTTGGCCCGTCATGAATCTGACCAGCACATAGAATTAGTCATATTTGCCATGAGGAGAACACACCAATGTGAACTACCTAGATTATTTAGGCTATCAAAAGAAACAAAATAGGCCATCTGTGCTCTCATGGTACCATATATGGTACCAAGTTCTGTGCTCTATTACAACCAGACACAGTCTGCAATTTAGAACCTGTCAATAATTCAACTGTTGTCAACTGCTCATTGAATTTGTCACCATTAAGCTCTTAAATACTTCAGTGGTACTTGCTATTCCTACTTCCATATAGCATTTCTGACTTTATTTATGAATGCAGCTTTTGGTATGTTCTGTGTTTAGAGATAGTTTCTCTTGCCCCAGATATTGCAGAAATCAGTATTCTTACTGATATCCAAGCGGTCTATCTACACTGCAATTTTCTTGTCATCAAAATTTTTATCTGAAACAGTCAAGCTTGTAGGGCACCACATAATAAGGCATATTTAAACCATGATAAGATAATCTAAGGACTTTTTATTTACTGGAGTCAGTCAACAACAAGATGTATTTATTCCTTGAAGAACCTATATTGATTTAATTCAGCTCAAGATATGCTTTCTGTCAGAATGCAATTTTTTTCTGCTTTCCTCCCCTCTCAAGACAACCATCCAAAAAGTACATGACTATTTTCAAGGGATGAAACTAATGGCACCAGAATAGCAACCAGTGTTTCAAAGCAAGCTCTTCTTTCATGCAAGTAATTTCTGACCAAAGGATTTGCAACTAGTTGGTGAAGCAATTTATGCTCGCAGCAAAGAATTGACATGGTGCTTACCATGTCATCTACATGTACATGGATTTTGCTCTGTTACTGCATTTTGCAGAAAATACTCTCTCAGCAAACGGACAGTTTGTTTTCAGTAACCGTGGTGTATCCCTAAAACATAATTTGACTCATCTAGCCTATCATAAAGCAAAAGGTCTAAGAAGCCAAGTATGACCACAAAAACAATTAAGGTTTCAGAGGTATATACTAAAGGACTTACTGTGATGATTAGCCCTTTTTCCTGGAAATATTTAACCAATGGGATGGCATTCTGCTTGAAATTCATTAGTCGTCTTTGAGTGGCTTTCACGTTATCATCAGGTCTCCCTTGCTGTTCAGCACGCTTCAGTAACCTTTCTTTCAGCCTTTGACTGGAACATGCCAGAAACACCACCAAATCTGGGGTACAGATCTGTAGAAAGAGCAATTCAAGAAGTTTGTGATTAAGTTGACTATCCAGCACTATAGGACTCGGCAATTCCATTATTAGGTGAGGCTCAGATATGCTACATTTGCATAAGTTGAAACTTGATGAAGTCATTCATTTTCTGTTGTTTTTTCTAATGGAAATTTGTAGGCTTAAGGAGGGGCTTGTTTGTCTTATGTGAAGGTTAGTCAATTTGTTTCACCTGAAATGTTAAGGAAAAAGTTTAATGAAAAATTTTTACCTCATCCTAAAAACCTTCTGTAGATTATGTTCATCATTTGCATTATCAGAAGGTTCCCCTAGCTAAAATTAAAATCTTTAAAAAGAGCAAATTATAAATATCTCATATTCTGCAGGAAAATGGTTGTACGTCTTCCATCTAAAAAGTCTTTAGGTAAGGTGGTATTTAAAATCCAGCAGCCACTATGAAGCTAACTGATGCCTAGGACCAGGTGAAAATGGACTTCTTCCAAGATCCACTGTTTCTTATACTACTTTCCTATTTCTCTAATCCCACCCAGGCTTCAGTGCACTTTTCAAGAGGTTAGGTGTGGCAGCTAAGATGATTTTAATTTTTCACACCCTTTTTAGTCTGTGTTGTCAGCACTGTTTTATGTCACACCCATCCCTGCAGTAAAATTCAGGAAGTACAGCCTTGTGGCAATGAGAAAAAAAAGTTTTTGGAAGTTTAGCTCTTTCCCAGTTAAATTCAAGTTGCCCTTATGGCTTTCAGCATTCTTTATAACCTTCAGTTACTCATGCTGTCAAACAGTTATAGAACCGATACCTCTGGTGCTTGAGGTGGGGAAAGCAATCATAGCCCCATTTTCTTAGGAATGTTGCTAAATGTTCATAGGCAATGTTGGAGGTCACCACTGTATAGTACATGTGGTGGAAAAAACAGAAGTCACAGAATCAGAGTCTCATTTAGGTTGGAAAAGACCTTTATGATCATCAAGTCCAACCACAAACCTAACACTGCCACGTCCACCACTAAACCATGTCCCTAAGCACCACATCTACATGTCTTTCAATGCCTCCAGGGATGGCGACTCAACCATGTCCCTGGGCAGCCTGTTCCAATGCTTGACAACCCTTTCAGTGAAGAAATTTTTCCTAATATCCAATCTAAACCTCCCCTGGTGCAACTTGAGGCCATTTCCTTTCATCCTGAAGTCACTCAAACACCTGAATTCACAGGTTTTTAAAAATGGGACTACAAGCCAGCTGTATCCTGGGCTGCATCAAAATAAGCGTGACCAGCAGGTCAAGGGAGGTGATCCTCCCCCTCTACTCCACTCTCATGAGACCCCACCTGGAGTGCTGCGTTCAGCTCTGGGGCCCCCATGGACCTGCTGTTGGGGCGAGTCCAGAGGGGGGCCAAGAAGATGATCCTGTGAAGACAGGCTGAGAGAGTTGGGGTTGTTCAGCCTGGAGAAGAGAAGGCTCTGAGGAGACCTTATAGCAGCCTTCCAGTACCTAAAGGTGGCCTACAGGAAAAATGGGGAGGGACTCTAACAGGGAGTGTAGTGACAGGATGAGAGGTAATAGCTTGAAACTGAAAAAGGGTAGAGTTCAATTAGAGGTAAGGAAGAAGTTCTTCACTGTGAGGGTGATGAGGCACTGGAACAGGTTGCCCAGAGAGGCTGTGGATGCCCCATCCCTGGAAG
>JAVKLA010000090.1:13914003-13935150 GCA_034782735.1 Sagittarius serpentarius | reverse complement strand
ATGGGGCTTTGAGCAACCTGGTCTAGTGGAAGGTGTCCCTGCCCATGGCAGGGGGCTTGGAACTAGGTGATCTTTAAGGTCCCTTCCAACCCAAACCATTCTATGATTCTATGATATGATAAGTGTATATTAACTGTATCTGTAAGATCTGATTTTGTTATTTCCTCTTCCTGGTTGTCACAAAGAAATTTACCACTCTTTAAAGACTCACCTAAAAATCTTTTTCCACTAGCTTAGTGTTGCCTTTTAAAACATACTAGAATTCTCTGTAAGAAGCATTTGAGATAAAAACAAACCCTATTATACTGTGCAAGTTTTTATCCAGTTACTGATTAGAAAGAGTTTATTTTTTCTCACATACAAGCACAAAGTCATTTCTGCTGTCTTTACTTACCTGAACAAAAAAGTTCATACTTTAATTTTAGCTAACATTAGTAAAAAAATCACTATTCTAGAAATGACATAATCTAGTTACATTACAAATGATGGTGGATGCTCAAGAATGCTAAATAAACATTTTTCTCATGATGTTTCCTATCTACAGAGTAATTTTGCCTTTGTTCAGCTTGATATTACGTAAATTTGATAGTCAAATAGGAGCTATACAAAAGTATCACCAAAACATCTACATATACTCTACTACTGTGTAAAGAAGGAACTGATTTATATCTTTATGTTCATTGTACAGTTGTTATTAATACATTGCTATTGAGGGCCAGAACAAACCAATTATTCTTCTGAATACTCTCTATATCTAGGTCCTGCTACCCAAGGATGTTGAATTGCCTAAAGACAACCATATATTAGACTGAATAATCCAAGGTTTCACAGGTGGACAATCTGGAAAATTAATAATCATGTTTAAAAAAAAAAAAATAATCCCATCTAGATGGGTTTCTGTCATTTGAGGGAATACAACCTGAAGTACAGTCTGGTCTTTTCTCCTGGCAGTCTGAGCAAAAAAAGGTTCTTCTGAAGTCAAAAGAAACAAATACAACTTTTCAAAACTGGGGTGATGGTCGTTAGCCTTTACAAAGGAGGTCACTGACAGAGTAGGATATGGAGATGAGGAAGTAGAAAGTGGCTAAAAAGCAGAGCCATTTTCAAACAATAAAGGACAGTCTGATAAGCAGCACTAGCAAGCAGGGTGGTGGCCTGTCTATCATTACAGAAAATTAAATAGGGTTTTAAAGAAAACCAAATTATTTTTTATGCACATTGTAGATGACTGGAGACATGAGGACACAAACTACAAACCAAACCCCCAAAATACTAATTCTGGTAATTTTTAATGAGTATCTATTAGACTTTGAAACAATTAACCTTGTAATCTATTTTTTTAAAATAACTGCCAGTGGGAGAGAAGCTCCCTCCTACCTCTAACACATGTACCTCAATGTCAACAAAAACAGTAACTTTCCTCCCCTTTTCAGACTATTCTAAATACATAATTGACAGTCATTCTGTCCTTTCATGGGATGAATTAATTATGACAGTTAATTTTTACTACCACATAATACTTTAAAGCACATAATTATTCACATGAAAGACTAAGAAAGTAAGTTTCTGTGTTAGACTTTCATGCAATATGGACATTATAAAAAGTAGCTCTGTTAAATTAAGGTTGCTTCATTAGTAGTAGAAGCTTAATGAGGAATTTGGGAATTTAAATAGCATACAGTAGTAAAGAAATCCAAATTATGACACAGATTCTGAAAGAAAATGCCACAGATTTCAAAGCCTTTTTGGTCATGGAACACTATCTCACGAAAGAAAATGGCTGATGCACATTGCAGCAGACTGAGCACAGAGACATCTCAAGTCCCAGTGTGGATATCCAGCTGACTGGAGCTTCCTAACATACATTACACAGGGACTCAGAAATTATAACTGCCAATCAGGGATCTAGTAAAGCAAGGACAAAAGGAGTTTATACAAGTGAGTTTTATTTAGTATTTCTACTTTTGTGGATCCTAATAATAGTGAAGAAAGATGGTAAGAAATCTTTAGATGCTCCAAGCTGCAGCTGGCCTTCTCCTCACTTCCAACATTTGCTCCCAAACATCTTCAGGACTAGTATCTACCACATACTCAGGTCTGTGAAGTCATACCAGACCTCCTCAAGTGTAGGACTTAAGCTTTTGCGTATCACATAACTTCACATATAGCATCAAACGCTACAGAGAGTACTTAGAATAAATAGATCACTCATGAAATTATTAGCCTTAAACGAAAAAGAGGAGGGAGACAAAGGGGAAGGTCTCCTTCTGTTTCACATAAACATGTGAGTGCAGCTTTCCACAATAAATCTCAGGTCTTTAAAGAAACTGTGGCTGAGTAAGTGTGCAGGTTCTCATCTGCTTAGTTCCCGCAAACTAGACTGGCTTCAAAGGTCGGTTCCTTTTTAAGAAAATAGGAAAGCATGCCCTGGGCCTAATTTTCTTTTTTTCTAATTGTAAAATGAGGATAATAATAAGGTATAACACAGTAATTACTATGGAAAATTAATTAATTAGTTTTTAATTATTTCCTATTGCTTTTTAAAATGGAAACTTCTCTACAGGAACTGAGTACTGTTGTTGTTCTTCATTTTTTTACTAGTAACAGCAACAATACAAAAGACAGTATCAGAATCCCAGGAACTAAAACTATTTTTTCTGACACTCTGGCTTTTATAATTTGAAATACATTTCACTCACAGAAATAAAATGTCATGAAAACAATGTTCAAAATTCTCAGTTCAAGAAGCATATTTTCAAATGAATTATTGTCTAAAAGGTTTTTTGTTGTGGAAAAAAAGGTAATTCAAGGATATTTGAGGTAGAAATACAAAGCAGATTCTGATTATGTAATGTCCCTATGAATTCATCTTTTACCTGCAGAATACGCATCTTTATCATCAAAAAGTAGCTGAAAACCATTTACAAAACAGAAGCCTCTGCTTGGTTTTAGATGCACAAAAGGGAAACATCTCTCCTATATCCATAGATAGGTTTTAGATGCACAAAAGGGTAACGTCTCTCCTATATCCATAGGTATACAGACCTAATAGCACTTAATATATTTCTCCTACATGTATTTACAGCCTTCAGAGTAAACCCTTGAAATGCTATTGAAATTTCACTCCTGTTTTCATGAACTACTCCACTTCCACTTACCCCAATTGTACCTGCCTGCAAGACATGCTTATAAATACTTTTAAGTTGGAATGTAACAGGCTAGTGCGAACATACGGACATCTGGGATTACTTCTCTAGAAATGTATCTAGTTCTCCTATGTAAATATGAGTACAAATTTCTTTTTTCTAACAAAGGAAATGGTTTTTTATGACTCATTTGAAAACAAACCTATTTTTTAAACTCAGAACTAACTGTTGTTGAGTTTTATGATTAGGGAAGAAGTTTTATTCTGAGATTCAGCTTATAGAAAAGGTGTACAGAACCAGCACAGACAGAAGAACTGCATTCCTTCATGTTGATTTCCCATAGCATGTTCATCTTGTGCTGAAGGCAGACGGTCTTATTCATGTCCAGAAATGCATGACAGGAAGGACTGTGGGGCTCGGGGAAGTGAATTTGACTACTTACTAAATGGAACTCAGCAGGAGGGAGAATCTTTGCCTATGGGAAATGACAGGTTTCTGGTTATTCACAACCTTCTGAATTTTAAATGAGACAAAGAGCATATGGCATCAACTCAGAATAAAACTGGTGGGTACATTCTCTCATTTTTTAGAATAGTATTTCTTAGTAAGTAAATCCTACTCTCTTTGGGTCTGAATTTCCTTCCTAAACTGGAAAATGGAGTAAAATGAGAGCAATTCCACGCAATTCGGTGGTGTTATTGATGTAAAGTAGTATTAAGTGGAAGGATGCTCTCTTCTCTCTGGGGATATTTTCTACATCTCCTCTTGTTGGTGAGAGTAGTGTGGTTGTTTGCTAGAAATTAGATGATTACACTCTCTCTCTTTATTCCTCATTAGGCAAAAGACAAAAATGCTCTGTTTCTTAATTCCCGGTATATTCTACTAGATACTTCTGAGAAAACTTAACTGACAGCTCGTGAACAATTGTTATTAATTTAACAGTGCATTTTATTCTAATTGGTAAAGGTTACTAGCAAGCTAGTTTATGTCCATTGCATGGGTGCTCTCCCTTGTAGTTACTGATTTGCTTTTTATAGTTCCATCTCTGCTGGGTTACTAGACTGTTTGCATATTTTTTTCTTGTTTTAGAAAAGCAAAATCATTAATCATGTTGTCAAAGAATGAATCCTGCTGATGATAGAATTTTTTCTGCTAACTGCTTTTGAATCATAATCACACTGCCCAAAACATAAGCTTCCAGCAAATTGCCCAGACTACATAATTAGGTCCCCTAATAATTGATTGAGAGGCAGGTGTCTTTAGGGAGAACTGATTCAGATTTTCACCTGTGTAGGGCAGCTAGTCGATAGGAATCCCTATCTGTAAACACTAATGCTAATGCTACAAAGAAAGGTCTAAGCAGACCTCTGGTCCAGAATGCTCTGCAGACACCTCCATACACTCCGAATTCAGAACATCAGGCCCTCTCCTGAGGGTTAAGGACCAGCAAAGGATGAGCTCTCCTTTGTCTAGTTTGGTTAGCAGAGAAGGGCCCTTGTCCAGAAAAATAGGAAACCTGAGGTCTAGGGTCTCTTACCCAGCAGAAAATTGAACCACTGCTTGCCTTTCCCTGGAGAGTGCTCTAGCTTCCAGGGGAGAAGACAGACAATAAGACCATTCCACAGGCTTCCTGCTCAGGCCTGGATTTAAGAAAGCAATGTAAAACTCACAGGGTGAAAGAGAATGAATGAGAGGAACCACAGCAACGCAGACTGCTGATGGGCTAGCCCTCCCACTCCTCATACAGATGACTGGGTACATGTATCTAGTAGGGGATATATGTGTATATACCTGAGGCTTATCAGCCAGGAACAGTGAAGTGGAGATTTGGGAGAAGGGAGGTAGAAGTTGAGGAAGGAAAGAAATGAAAAAGACACATAGACCATGATACAGAAAAAATACCTTTACCAGAACAAAAACCTGTTGCAAAGACAGATTCTTTCCCCTTAAGAAGATTCACAGAAAAGCTTTTCTGGAGCCCACGCTCGGCCAGTGACAGAGCACGTTTTCTATGAGAAGCTCTTTGCACAGCATGAGCTTGGCAGCCACACTGCCATAGGTCAGCTGGCCGCAAACACCTGTGTCAGTCTTTGAGGGGACTGCAGACATCATTTCTGCTTGGAGGTTTAAGTATTGGACTTGGAGTAATAGTACTGCTGTCCTTAGCCTTTGAGGCTGTGAGAGGCCAAGTCAGTTTTTCGCAGCATCCTATATTGTGCCATCTACATAGCTTGTTCTACTTTAGCACAGTTAATTCCTATAATAATTTTTGTAACAAATATATTTGGGAGTTAAAAAGTTAACTCGAATCATAGCCAAGATGAACTAGTTATTCTTTGTAGGTGTAGTGCATTTATGAATATTCTCAAGGACACTTTAAACAAAGAATCAGATAAAATTTACTGCCTCTGTTTATTATTTAAATTAAGGTTTTACTTCTTCAAATACAGTCTTGTCACCCAGGCCATAAAACACAAAAATATTTTAAAGATAATTTCTACAAAAATAGTCTCTTTTATCAAGGAATTAAATTATATTCATTAATGAATATTGATTAATTTTAATACCTGTTCCACATTTCATTTCACTATTAACAAAACTTACAATTAATATATTTTAAGCAAACTTCATCTGTACTTACTCTATTGAAAGTAATAAGGTTAATGTTGGTGAAGGAATTACTGAAATCAGAAGGAAAGTTATGCATGAATGACTGAAAGTGGGGAAAAAAAAAAAAGCCCGAACCAAAGCAGTAATTGAAATTAACTGGAAAATACTGAAGTGAGAAATTGTTTCTCCCGGGAAGGGTAAAAACTTCTTGCCATGTGAGAGATTACACAGAAAGTCAAACTACAGTTTCTTCTTCACAAGTCATTTGAGTTCAGTACACCAGTCAGAGGCATTTCATTACAGTGTTACTGGAGAGGAAGATAATTAGCATGCTTGAGCATGCTGGTACTGTAGATGACTTGCTGAATTTCAAGCTGACAGGTTAATGGTAAATAAAACATTTTCTCCTTGGCATTTTTGAGTGTGTGCTTGGAATCTAAACACCTTTCTACTGTTTGCACTCAGCAGAGATCATGGATACCTTAGAAGTTTGTGGTTTAGGATAGCTTTACACCTAGGCTCAAACTGAAAGGCTAAATAAATCAGTATTAAATCTCTACTACTATGCAGAAGGATTTCAAAATTATCAAAATCCAGAAATTATAATATATTTAAAACAAATATATAAAATGGAAGTTCTATTTGCTTTTAAGACATTAAAATTCATGTTTTCATTTTTTTCTCCACAACCATGACTTCTTGGAACCTTGTTTTAAAGTGAGAGCTGAGATTCTCATAGTCATGTGACTTCAGGGTTTTATTAAAAGTACCCCTATCAAAAGCGTTGGCAGTATTGACTCTGCTTTCTGGAATTAAGAAATGAGAGAGTCAGGATTTGGCAACGATCCAAGACTTCCAATGAGAGAAGTTGTATGTCATGTATTCAGTTTTCAAAGAGAAAAATACAAGCCTTTTTTCAACTCAGATAAGAACTTCAAAGAAAACTGAGAAACTCAGAGAAAATTCCAGTGCTTATGGCTATGAGTTCTCACAGGCTGCAATGAGTCTGCAGTGAGTAGCTGACCATTAAGAAATGAAGCTGGTGTAAGTAAGTGACCAGAATGGCAGAGCTGCTGCTGGTTGGCAAGCACTGCTGAAAATCTGAAAAAAATCACTGATGCCATCTTAAAGACTTCTTTCCTGCTCAAAAGATATGGATGATAGGAACAGTGACATTAACAAAACTCAGTAAAAGAGAGAGAAAAAAAGCTGTAATTCAAATGTGAAATTCCTCAGATGTGTAAAGTGCTTTTTAATCCACTTATTCCAGATTGACATTATTGCTTGGAAGCAGTGTTGTTACTTGTGGTTTCCAGATGTGAGCAGAAAGAGAAATACTGTGAGTGCTGCAAATGATACATTGCTTTATCTTAGGAACTTTAGTCATTGAGATGCAATGTGTTTTAATAAAATTCTGCCTAGCAACACGTTGAGAACTTGCTGTCCACACAAGAGTCCGGCAACATAATAAGGAAGAAATCATCATCTTTTACCTATGTTTGGGAATGTTAGCATAAGTTGGTTTGCTCTGACTAAAAATGACGTTTTTTTCCCAGAGGAAAGTTCAGCTTCTGGGTTAGTCAAAGGGATAAAAATGTGCTGGTAGTACCAAGAGCAATTAGAAGTGAAGTTCAACAAGAATTTGCTATCACTGTGTATTTCTATACTAGAATATTATGCAGGACAAGTACTGTAACTAGAGTTCAGACATATATGTATCCATTTGATTTTTTCACAAAATTAAGAGATTATGAAAGCTCAAATAGCATCAAGTCTCAGTAACAGCTATGTGATCCATAAAACTGAAGAAATTATTTTAGCATAAATAATTTGTTACATTAAAGATGTCTACAAATACGGCACAGTCAGATTATACATGCGCTTGCAAAAGAAACCAGGCACCTTAGCTGACCTTTTCCTTTTCCACTACTAATATGGTGAACCATTTCCAATATAAATTAGTTTATCTTTACAATAACTCACCACAGTTCTTCTTGGTGAAAGCCATGCAGTAATATATACAAAAAGGTTCAGTAAACAGCATTCAGGGAACTATAATGTTAGTGTTTGAGAGCATGACAGATTTTATGCCCTTTGTGCCTTGCCTTTCAGTTGTTCATCACCTACTGTCCAGAGCTTGTGCTGGTGAAGAAAGGGGAGATGACGTGGCTCAGACCAAAAACCATACAGGTCTCTCTCCTGGTCCACCTTTCACTGACCACTGTGGCCAGCTCACATCTAGTCCAAGTTTTGACTTCCTGGCCCTTTATGTGACATTGGGTCCAGATACTTTCTTGACCCCACTGCATCATGTATCACAAAGAGGAATAACATATAGGTAACAAAACAATATAGGCTTTGTATGATCAATAAAGACCAGACATGCTTTCTTGAACTAAAATGATGTTAGGTTTTTGTAGCCTGTTTTGCTTATAGACCTCCTGTTTTCCTCACGTTTGTTCAGTCTCTGTTCCAGCCTTACCTACTCTCTCAGTATCTTGTATTACTCATCTCTATTTCCATTCAGTTTAATAACTTGTCCTTCACATTCTCCCCCCACAATTTATTTTTGGTATTACTACATATATTCCTGGAGTTGTTTCTGTCTGCGTAAACAATGGCAAAGGAGAAAGGCTACATAGTGGAAAATGCCACTTTTAAAATGAATGCTTATTTCAAGCTTCCAATACACATCCAAACATACTCAAATGACTAAGGATAAATGAACAGTCACCCTTGTTCTTGCAGCTCATTCCTCCCACCAGCATCTACTCTATATTCTATATGGCTGAAAGAACTGAGAAAGCCAGCATATTCTATTTACCCTTATACAAACTTACCATCATTATTTTAATTTACATCATAAAATCTAAAAGTGTTCTAGCTCCTTTATGGAACAAATAATAATATAAAGTCACTGTTCGAAAGCACACAATTGCATTTTAGAACTCCTGTAATCAAAACAAGTAACAGCTGTGAAGGGATCTTGAACAAGGGAAAACCATTAAATAAATAGTAACTCCGTAACTCCTACTTCATGCATCTTTTGGCAGTTCCCCTAAATGTAACCTTTAAAATGGCTTGTGACATACAACCTTTTCTGCTGTTTTCAGGCACGTAAGTATGCAGTGGTCTTAAAGGGACCATCTGAAAGAATAAGTATTCACCCATGACAAAATTAGTGATAACCATGAGAATTAGTTCTTATTCGGAACTTTTTATCAACAGATCTCAGTGTTCTACGGAGGTTGTCTTTGTAAGAATAAGACATATGTATTACAGAATAATGTGATTTGACTATTTGCATTTTGTGGGATTTTACCATTTTCTTCAGAAGGATGTTCCATTGCTTAACAGATCTTCTAATTTTAAAGTATCTTACTATTTAATCAAAACTTTCTTTGCTGAAATTTCAACTAATTATTTCTCATCTTGTCACTTTTGGCTAATGAGAACAATTCTGTTCTGTTCTTCTACACACTGCTAGCAAGAAAGCTGTCACATTTCTAAGCTGTGGAAAACACCCATAGCATCTTTAATTGCAGACCTACACAAATTATCACAACAGTTAATTACTGAATTCTCCACAACGCAGTTGCACTTCCCATTGAGGAATTTCTGAGTGCCTTAAAAATGTTAGCACGTTTAATGTAAATAACCTGACATGCCATGGATTACTGTCAGCCTCATCCTGTGAATGAAGATGGGTACCACGTCTGCTGACAGTCCACTTTCCTTACCACAAGGCCTTCCTACTTATGCGTGTAGCAATGTGGCTTACTAAACAGAGAATTTTAAAGAAAAAACAAACATAGTTTACTTCTTTAAAATATAAATCCAAGATAAAACACTGACTATATCCCACTGGATTAAATGGAAGTTGTATGTTGAAATATGTACATCCATTGTATGTTTATTTCCATAGCCTTAGGTATGCTCATATAAGAGGTCAACTGCAAAGAAAGGTGAAAAGGGGAGCCTAAACAGACCAAGTTTTCTTCCCTATGCTCCTATAAAAGTTCTATGATCCCTTTTTTCCTTTCCCATATTTATTTTAGAACAGATAAGATTGAAGGGAGGCCCTGTATGAAGTGCTCCAGGATTTTTTCAGACTCAGATAGTCGTCTATCTTTCAGGCAGAATCATGCCTTAAGGAGTATGATTTAGCAAATCCCATTAGACTGAAAACGAAGGAACTCTCTGAGAATATAGTCAGGTCTAAAATTACTAAATCCATCCTCGCTTTTCTCTAAAAAAAAAAAAAAAAAGAGACCAATCTACAGCATCCTTGAAGCAATATAACATACTAAAAAGGAGCCAAAGTTAGGATTTCTATCATCTGTCATCCTATCAGTCTTTTTTCCGTGTAGTTTTCTATAGTCAACAAGAGCTAACCAGGCTGGCAGAGGGGAATATTTCAAGTTAAATGAGGAAATACTATAAAAGCATATTAGAATGGTGCAAAGGGAAGGTTCAAACATATCTGAAACATAGTGTCCATCTTTCTCCCCTTCTACAGCACGGTACTGCCTGAGATTTTTCTATTACCTCCTGGATTCCACTTCTTAGTGGTATTATTAATGGACCCTATGATAGGTGCTCAGGTGGTGTTTAACTGGTTTTCCTTTGTAGAAGGAGAATCTGACGCTAGGATAACTCAAAGCACTTAACTCCTATCAGTTCTTCCAGTTTCATAACCCCAGTGCTTTCATCAAACACGTCAGCACAAAATTGTAGCACCAAGAAATGTACTTAAGTCATGCTATCACACAATATACTGGACAAAAAAAAGAGGCAAGGAAATGACCATTAAGCCTAAATTTCTGCTGTTTCATTTATAAAATAGTCAATCTTCTCTTATGTTAATTGTAAGGAGATATAGCTGGCAGTCACTGGCTATTTTCTGTAATAACTATTTTGTCTGTTTTCTTTAATTTCCTCAATTCAGTCTTCTAAATTTTGCCCAGAATAACACCTTATAAAAGCACACTAATGAAATGCCTCATTTGCTGCTTTCTTTTGTTACTTCTGTCTTGGCAATGCCACTGAGAATTCAAAGTACAGAAATGGTAGTACACCAGCAACTGTGAAAGACTTTGAAACGCTCTGCATGAAGGGCTCTCTAAAAATTCAGCACTGAAACTGCAACCTTTACTTGTGACCATAACTGTTATATTAACAGCGCTTGATCACAAAATGACATAAACTGTTTGTTTTTCCACTGAATTTAAGTATTTTTAGATTAGTTTAAAATACACACATGAAAAAAACATTTGAATAGGACTCAGGAATACAGTTTTAGCTGACTAAACCTTAGAATTGTAGTTTAGAATAACCAAAATGATCTAAATTTCTAAAAAAAGACCGTAATTTCTGGTTTACAAAAACTTGTAAAACATGGGCAGCTTTAACCCTTATTTTATTCTAGTCTTTTCAATGCACTGTAATAAACTCATAATTAAAAGCGTTGTGAAGATATGCATTCATTTAAGTATGTTTCCCTTCATGTAGATTAAACTGAACAAACAGATAGGGAAATATAATGTCTTCCCCCTTTCTAAATCACTAAGATACAAACAATATCGATTGTTAGATTTGATGTTATTTTCTTCTTCATCTTGAGAGGATTTTCATTACTGAGACAAGAGGCTTGGATTATTGGTTGTATTACCACATTGCCTTTTTACAAAATATTCTGTCTTCAGACAGGACGTTAATATAACGTAAACCAAAAGAATAACCTTTGTCAAACCGTCATTATGTACTTGCAAAGATTTAAAGAGCAATGCTCAGTTAGAAATAACATCTAGTCTTTCTTGGAATCTGACTGATGACTTCAAGAAACTTAACTGTTGTAGAGATATGCAAGTTATTTTAAGAATAAAAACAATCTCTTACTTGGTCCTCAAAGGAGATTGCCTGGGCAACATCTCTGGGAAATCCATCAATCACTATACCCTCTTCATCAGGGATCTGCATTAATCTCTGCTTTATCTCAGTTATGGTTGTTTCCTTTCACAGAGAAAAGAAGTCATTTATTTAATATTGTAAAGGAGGTTTTCTTAATGATGCATATTGACACAGCATGTACAAATCCTTCAAAAGTAAACATTAACACAGGATATGCTGTACCTGAGGGGCCAGTTCTCCAGTAGTAATTATTTTGGCAATTAGACTCCATTTTCTATTGCTGCTTGTGCTGTGGATCTTCTTCCTTAACAATTCACCAACTGATATGTAGTTAAATCCATAACGTTCTGCTATTTTCAAACTCTGTGTTCCTTTACCACTTCCTGGGCCACCTGTTGTTAATTATAAGCAAAACATTAAATTAATCTTTCATCTGAAGTACCCAATCACATGTGAAATCTTTGCTATTGGCACCAATTTTCCAACCTTTATTACAGCAAATCTTGTAGTTGTGTGACTTGTTACCAGCCATTAGAAATGGGTCTCATCTACCTGATCATAAAGGTAACAGATTGTAAAATGAAGTGAAAAAAAAGAATACAAATCTACTTGTGAATTAAAAATAAACACACTCTTTCAGGTGTGATCTTGTTCTAAAGCTGTTCCTGGAACGGAATTTTTCTTGATTTGTAGTAGAGGAGCAGACAAATGAACTTGTCCCTTCTTGAACTCTGTGAATCCAAAGATAGAGCCAGATAGTCTGAAGCATATCCATGTTAGAAAGAATCATACTTGGTTAAATAAGCCAGTTAAATCAATGGACTAGTCATGAAATGGAACTAATAAAATCTGCTCCTAAATATGCTTGCATGAGTTTCTGGGGTTTTCTAATTTTAAAATATGGAAAAATATTAAATAATCAGCTGAGATGTTTCCATAGTGATTTGGTACATGGACTTTTATTGAACCACACATACTTCTGGTATTGATGCTTGAAGCATCTGATAGAAATGCAATTTGTTAGGTTCAGCTTGCTGGACAACTTAAAAAATAAAGAGACCCTTCAATATAGCACAGGCAGAATAGGTATCAAAACCACAGAAGAGAGCTACATTACACGGCAGGGAATGCTGAAGTGAAGGTCAGCTGGACAGCAGAAGCAGGAATGCACGTAAAAAAAATCATACTATGTCTGAACTAAAAGGACACATTATAATGTGAAGAACAGAGAAACTAGAATCCAGTATGTAAAAACTGGGAACTGTTTTGATAAAAATAAATGTTTATATATAGAAAAGTGTATGTTACTGAATAGCGTAACAAAGCAAACCCGAAACAAATGGGTTTACATTAAGTCCCAACACTAAGTAGCTATATTTTGGGGAACTGTGTGGGAGAACAGTGAATTTTATTTCAACAGACAAAGAATTAAGATTTATTAAAAATACATGTTTTCTATGAACTTTAAAAAACACAGCAATGCAATGAAAGTAAATACAAATACAATGAGCTTCTTGTTAGTGATCATGTAACTCTTTCTTGTATTACCTGTATTGTTCCCATAAATAGCTTTTAGGCATTTATATAATTAATACAGATTTGAGTGCAGGATAAGCTTTGCGCTATTTCTTCATATATGGCTACGACACTTTCTGTGTAACCTGGTTCAAACCCGTGCCCCAATATTACATGTCAGAGAGCTTTCAGTGTCACCAGTAGTCACTAGGAAGTCCTCTGTACCCCTGACGCTGTGATGGTAACTCTCCACCTGGCCTTTGTAACTCAGATAGGGACCCATTTGAAGAGAACGCACAGGGAAACTTGCATATTGTTAAGTGTTCCCATACCCTACCCACAGTTTAGTTATAGCCTTGGGAAAAAAGAGGTTTTATCCTTATCCAATTAGTTTAAATAATGCTTAAACCAAGCCAGGTTAAGATAAATGCAAATACAAGCATTTATCCATAACATCCAACTAGCCAATACAGCTACAGTTGTTCATAAAACATACAAGCAAAGAAATGAAAGAAAAACTATGTCTTAGCTCTGTACAGTAAGGTTACAACGGAAAAATATTTTTCTCTCATTCAGTTCGCTTGCTGTTTCTCTCCTAAAGAGGCACACGCTTTCTCTCAATCTTTCGGCAGATTATGTTAGATTTTACAGCTATTCTTCCATTTCAGTTCTTCTAGGTGATCTAGATGGGCTTAGTTTTTTCAGCTTGAACTCCTCCTTTCATAGACAGTTTAGCTATCCTCTTCATTAGAACAAAGGATGTTTCCCTTTTGTAGATACGCAAGCATCTGATATACTAGGAATCATCTCCTCCACTGAAGTGGCTACAAAGCAATTTTGCTTCAGCTCTCCCTGCTCACTTGATGGCACGCTCAGCCTTCCCCATGACAAATCCGTTTCACCAAACCTTACATTGTGTTTCACTCCTGTATCAAAAACATACCTGATACAAATGTTCAAACAAGATAATTCCATGTAGTTTGCAGTTTATTACAGGCTCTTGGTAGTCTGGAATGATAGTAGGTTTGGAGTAACTGATTCCCAGTGTCTTTTCTCCTACATAGATGAAAACAACAGCACAAAGAAGTGCAGCTAATTGTTCGATGATTGCTGCCAGTTTGTATGGAGCAGATTTTGCCAGGTGAATGAATAGGATTACTACTTGTTACTGGAATGACTGTTCACTCTGTGTAAAGATTTCCATAAGCAACCCTCTCTCTCTGTATAAAGCCACATATTGCAATCTAATGAGCATAACATATAAATAATATATCTTGTACATGTGTGTGTTTACACATACATGTAACATTTATTACTATGAATTTATGTGGCTTTATTTACTGGCAATAATCCTAGCTATTGGAAAAAAGGGGCAGTAGTTTGTGACTGTGCTTCGGAGCAAAGGGTTTATAAAACATGCTGAAGCCAATGCTGTGCTTAATTCCTGCAGATAGAAAACTTCTAAGGAAGGAAATTCAGTTTATTTCCCTGGAGACTCAAGACAAGTTTGAAACAGACTATGCGGCACCCTAGAAACAATAAAGATGCAAAATATAGATAACGTAGAAAATTAGAACCAGAAAATTTGACAACAAGGAAAAGAGTATCCGCATTCCAGCAGAGATATAAAAGATGCCAGAAAAACAGAACTATTACTTGAAAAAAAATCAGTCTCTGTAAAACCATAAAATAGCTGAAAAAACTTTTTGAAACCAAGTACATTGACTTTACACTCCTGTTAGGGAGAGCTTTGCTTTGCCATTAAAGAGAAGCAGAAAAAAACCCGTGTAGTTTGGCACTTTTATTCTTTCCATTTGAATTGCAAGCAGAAAAAACCTAATAAAGTCTTTGCTTTAACATTCATAAACTTCTCATACATTTTGTTTTTCTCAGTCCAAAAATATCCCTTTATAGCAAACTGGGATTATCCATTTACAATCTGAGGGGAAACATTCAGGTAATAAAATAAGAGAAAAGTGTTAGGACAAAATTACTTCCCACAGCAAATCATTATAATTCATTGAACTATGCATTCATTCCTGACTCTTTGATAAATCATACTGACAAACTGTTAACAAGAAAGGAAAATCAAATCACTTTTGTTTTTCATTCTTTTCAGTTAATCTGAGATTATACATTATTCAAGAAAAGCGTGATTATTTTACATATTTCTTAGAAGATGTCTAGACTAGGGAACATTTGTTGCATCTAAAATTATGTTTACTAACTGGTTTCAAGTGAAGATTTGTATGCCCAAAAAGTTTTACTAAAGCAGTTGTTTTAATCTAGTTTTGTCGATGGAAGTTCAGAATTTCAGTTTTGCTTATATTGTTGTAAATTCAAAATAAAGTCATGTAATTATAAGATTTCTGAAAAGACTTATGATTTTAAAATCTAGCTGTGGACTGGATTTAACAAATCAACAGGCCAGCTGCCTGCTAACAGCACTATCTTTGATCTATCCTTTAAACTTTGATTATTAAAAAACCCATATTCTTTTAATAGTAACTAATACTTTTAATCAAGCGCAGTTTAAAAACATACTGAACTATGGGAAAAATGACACGAGGTAATTCATTTGTTAAAATCTTTGTATACAGCCTGTATCTATAGTAAAAATGTGTTTGTCAAAATAGGTTAGGAAACAGATTTTTTAAACGCTGTCTAGTTTCCTAGTGTTATAATGCCTTAGAAACTTAATTTTCCAGTGATTCATGTGTGTGCCATCCTGGCTGGTTCCATCTGATTTTTCTAAAATCCAGTCACATTCTCACTTTGCAGCTTTATAGCTTTACATTTCACCAGAAGACTTTTCTGCAAACACAGAAAAAGAACAAAACCCCCACCTTTATAAGTGAGTTCTCTTTTGCCTTGGAGCTGCCTGGTTCATTATAACGATAATGGATTTCATAAAGCAAAGTTGTAAAAACCTTTATGGAAGCATTAAAAAGACTTGGGCTAATGCATTATTAAAGAAAAGTTCACCTAATACGTGAAGCGGAAGACAGGTCTTGAACTTCTATTCATTTCAGTCCCCAACAATGAATGGGACCAGTAGCATCTAAGCTAGGCATAGCTAGACATAAATACCCTGCTTAACTGAAGTTTTTGCTGGCATTTTATGCAAACTGAAAAATATGCAACACATTTTTTGTGTACAGTATTTGTCTCTTGAAATAAAGAGTACACTTTTTTTCATTTTCTCTCTTTCATTCAGTATATTAGTTATTCTTTTATTCTTTCCAGTGTGTGTTTTTATGTGCTTTCTCAACAGAAAGTTGAATTTGGAGAAATCTTCTTGATATTGTACAAAACTGGACAATAGCTGCTAAGCTACAGGTAGCATTGTGTTTCTATCAGATCACACTATAATAGACAGATTCAGAGAAACTCAGTTGGAAAATAAACCTGAAATAGCCTTTGTCGAATGTTTACAATGTTCCCTATATAAATGGGGGAAAAGAAAAGCTCTGTAAAATCCATGGTCTGTTCACTATATGCTGGCATTCAAGGATTTCACTTCAAATACCCCTGCACTCAGTTCCAGAGGTGAAAGCCAATCTCTCTTTATCTCACCTAGATCAAACCTTCATTCATCACTCTTCTGCAGTATAGCTACATGGGTTTCAATGCATTAAGGGCCTTCTGCGGTCACTGAAAAGGAGCCAGTTTTTCTCCTTTATGAAAAGGAAGGCTAGCTAATTAATTAAGATGAAAGGCAGGCATGTGTTATTTCTCCATCTAGGGCAAGCTTTATAGTTCAACAGTGCATGGAGAAATTTGCATGTTGAGCTTTGTAATTCTGAAACAAAAGATTAAGAAAATTTAAATGCCTAAGTAATTCTTTTGGCATACCACAAATATCTAGAAAAATGCCTGGTTTTCTGTTTTCGGTATATTCCAATACCACATTTCCGAGAACTGCTGGATACAGAGCCTAGAGGACATGCTCTTCTTAGAGATCCCACTCTATGATACAGAGAAGACATTTCTGTTCTCTTCTAATATACCACACACTATTCTCAGTTATGGAAGCAATATGTCTCTCTAATATGAATAAGGCTTTCTAGACCAAAAATGTGATTCTCCATCACCTGGCACCTGTGCTGTAACTATTTGAACAGTCCAGAGAATCAGAGAAATAAACCCGGCAGTAAAATCTCGAAAGACAACTATCGCAGTTGATAAGGAAACAAACTCAAAGAACTTAAATTCAGAAACAGAATAAAACACTGATTTAGACTTCAGCTGCAACTATTTCTTAATAAACATTCTGCTTGTCTGAGGCTAGAAAGTACGAGTTCCTTAGAAAGGACACTAAACAGCACACAAGAGAGAACTTGCGGAGAAAGCACAACTAACTGATGCTAACTGATCTCTCACTCACTCTGACGTTGGCACAGGATTCATTCGCCCAGTAGATCTAGGGATTAATTTATCAATCCAATGGACTAGTGACCATGTATGCTCACTCCAGATGGACATACCGATCAGTTTTCAGGGTTCTAAATATAGAGGACAACAGTTCCCTATCACCTTTTTGAGCTGGCTTATCCAATATTTTTAAATATCCTTTTTTGTGAGCAGCTTTGAGTACATCTACGGTAGTGTTTTAGTTCAGATCCAGAGCATGCTCTGGAAGAGCATTTTGGATGACATGGTGGAGCTCTCTTGAAATGCGTGAGACGGGTTTGTTTGAGATTAAATCAAACTGGCAGATGTGCTCCATAAGTGAACCATAAGCTCTCCAGCTGCTACGAGGCATCCAGTCTACAGAACATGACCACAGGTGCTCACTGTAACCCCTAAAATGCTTACAGTTGGGATGCTATATCCTCAGCACTAACAATTTCACTTTCTGATACACTCTAATTGGGCGCACCACTTGCTACAGCAGATGGAAAAATTGTATTTAAATACATACAGGCATTCAACGTATTTGCAGTACAAATAAAAAGGCAAAGTAACAAAGATAACATCTTGTCAAAATGACTCTGCCTTCATACCTATGACAAGGATAATTTTTGGTCGAGGTCTTGCAGGATCAAATACATCATACTCCTCAATTAGCTCAGCAGTTTCAGAGAGGTCAGTGTCACTTTCTATCGAAAACTGTTGGATTGGAGGGAGCCGGTCATAGCGTCGGTATGGGAAGTTAGAATTATCAGGCATCACTGTAAAACAGTAAGATAAACTGGGAACTGCGGAAATACACAAAAAACCTCAAAATCTATTGTGTACACTGATTTAAATAAGTATAATAAATAAACATAAAGTATAACTATCTCCTAATTTTACAATGTGCTTGCTGTTACTATATTAAATATTCCTTGCTTCTATTTAGCTGATTTATTAAATTGGAACCACTAGGAGCCAGTTTTCTGTGGTGTTTTTTTTACAAGCACGCCAGCTTTTCTGTGAAAATCTGCCCATAGCACCTAGAGTTCGGCAGCGGCCTCCAAGCAGAAAAGCCTTGTATGGTGCAGATAACCTGTGCTATTAAACAGAACTCTTGGTGGTACATGTTGTACACGGAGACAGAGATAGTATTCTTGTTAATTAGTTTAATGAAATGCTGGATGGCAAGGAAGAATAACTATGGCAACTGGAAGATAAGCTAATTACTCTTTGTTAGCTTTCCAAATAAAATAATTACAGGTATTGGTATGACATTTGCTTAGATTTTATGAGATGCACCTTTTTCCAAGAGTTTATAATTTACATTGTATTCATTAAATTAGCATATAGCTCCAATATAAAGTAGAAAAACAAACTAGTGTAACTGCATTGAAGTTAATATGTACATCATCCATAAGGACCAACTAAAACTATAAGTCAAGTGCACGGAGTCAACTTTGCCCTTATCTTTGCAGAAGTTTTAGGTAGGATAGCAGAAATCTCTCCACTAGTGTGTTAAACATTTACACAGCAAACATCTATCATTAGGCTGCAAAATGATCACAATTTCCTCTCCTGCGTAGCATCCGTTATGGGAGGAGAAAAACAAATGCCAAAATGCAAGGAAACAGAATCCTTGAGTCCTTTGCCTAAGGAAAATCAGAATGAGGCGTGATCTACTATAGAAGTAAGTATAAAATAATTCAGTAGTGGATGTAAAACCACCCACAGTACAAGAAATACAATCATTTTTATAGTTAATACATTACCATTCCTGAAAAAAGACCTCCTGGATTGTCCTCCATTGAGTGGGGGCAGGGTCTTCTTTTCTGGGCTGACAAAAGTGTCCCATTTCACTTTTTCCGGCCCTCCAAGCTCTTTCACTTTCTGCAAACAGCTTTCCAAATATTCAATTGGGTCATCGGGTTTGTAACACATTAATCCATTCAACAGACTCTGCAACGTGAGATCAGAAATACACACTATAATGATAGATGCCAGGAAAAACCAAGCACTTCTAAGCTGAATTTTACTTTACACAGAGAAACCCCATATTCCTTGTATATTCAGACTACCCATTTCAAGCCAAGGTGTGAGAATGGGGCCTGCAAAAATCGTATGATTGTGCTTTGCCAGTGTCACAAAAATGATTCAGAACAAGAAGCTCGTGGCTATGTCTTTATATTTGTCTGTTTGCACTGTAGTAAAACCTGAAAATAGCAAAAAAGTTCCCTACATTTTTCTTAGAACTACCACTGGCAAATATATGCAGAGCAATGCACAAGCTAGATAGCCCCAGCAGTTACATATTCTGCGTAGCCTATTAGATCACTAAAACGTATCTTTTCCTTAAAGACCAGTGCACCCACAAGTATCTTATCCATATTCTTGAGTCTACACTTACACAAATAATGAAAAAAAGACTTTAAAAAATCACGAGAAATACTCAAATACCATCTTGATCAGTAATGGAAAAAAAAAAACCAAACCCAAAGTTCATAGGTGCTTCCAGATCTAATTGACTAGAAATTCCCAGCCGTTAGGAAACCCCTGCCTACAGTATTAATTCTGCACCCATCACACCTATGAGCACTACGGGGAGTGTGGAAGAAAGAATGCCAGGCTCTCCTCTGATGCATGGTAATTGATTTTCCTTGACAAAGTGATACATAAGTCATCATCTCACCTCTGCAAGACAACTGCATCCAACCTTCTCGTAACAATAAACGTCTTTCAGGATGATTTCTGTTCCTTTGTGCTTTTCCTAATTTTTGTGCAAATAAACTTGAGGGTCACAGTTGGTCTTAGTAATAAACATAAATAGCTGCAATTCAGGATTTGCTCAGTTATTTGTTATCGACAGTTTACATAATAATTGTTACTTACACACACTTGAATTTATAAAATAGGATATAATTTCTATGCCTCTATGCCCTTATTATACTACTTAACCGATCACAGCAACTAGCCATGTATTTTTGCAGAAGATACGCACCATTTTTTAAAAATTGTTAGCTCAGGCTTTGAGTCTCTACAGAAAAACAGTTTTGCCTGCATCTCTTGGTAAACCATTCACATTCTAAATGTGCTAGTAAAACATCAGCATGGTCTATGTCCTGTAATTTTCAAATACATAAAAAAAAAGGTCTAGCTTCAGAACAGAGCAGGGAAAATATGTATGTGTCCGTGTGTGTGTGTGTGTGTGTGAGTGTGCTTTACATAGATGGCAGGATGCCTGATTCGGGCGGAAAAAAAAAAGAAAATCCACGTTGCACAGAGAAGTAATTATCGACCATTAGCGGCAGGTAACTTGTGGGAAGCTAAACAAAACCTCACTAAACAGTTGCAGGCTTTTTCTTCTCCCAGACCGACGAAAACCTGGGGAAAACCTGGCGGATAGCCCCCGCCTGAATTCCTCGGCAGCCGCGGCCCCGGGGGTCCTTTGCCCCGCGGCCACACAAGTTCGCTCCCTCCCGCGGCGGCTGAGGGAGGGCAGCCGCGGCCGCCCGCAGCGCCGCGGAGGGGCGCGGCCGCCTGCGCGCCGGCGGAGGCTCAGGGCAGCCCGGCC
>JAVKLA010000090.1:13897386-13913759 GCA_034782735.1 Sagittarius serpentarius | reverse complement strand
CCCCCCCCCGCCTCGCCTACCTCGAAAAGCTGCGGGATCTCCCTGCGGGCCAGATACTCCTTCGCCTCGCCGGCGCTCATGCCGCCAGCCGGGGACGGGGGCGCCGGCGGGGCGCGGGTGGGCAGCGCCGAGCCCCGCGCACGGCGCGGCGCGGAGCGGAGCGGCGGTGCAATGCGGGAGCCTCGGCGAGGCTTCCGCGGGAGGGCGAGCCGGGGCGGGGGGGGGGGGGAGGAGGGAGGCCGGCTGCCCGCCGGCCCGGCCCCGCGGCACGGAGGGAGCGAGAGCCCGTATTTTCCACCGGCGGGGAGGAAGGGCGTGCGCAGGCTTGCCGGGGAAGTTTCAGGGGGTGCCTGCGGTGAGGCACCCGAGCGGAGGCGGCGAGGGGTTGTGCCTGGCTGTGGGCGGCGGGCAGGGTGCCCCGGGAGAGATCGGACCCCGGCTCCCCGGGAGGCGCCGTCTGCCTTAGCCGTCCTCAGGCGCGCCCCGCACGCCGGGAGGGCTGTGGCAGCGGCTGCGGGGAGGGCTGTGCGCGGGCGTAGCGCAGAGGTGGTGGAAGCTTCCCGGTGTACCGTGGTCCGTGCCCTTGGCATCGTTTTTTGGCGTTTTGAAGAGCGAGGCATTTCATACGCTTTGGGCTGGTAAAAGGCTGTGAACTATGATCAGTCCTGAGCGTCTGTGATCGTCAGGTCACAGGAAGAGACCTGAAGACATCTCTGGTCCAGCCTCCTGCTCAGAGCAAGGACAGCTCTTGAGGTCAAACCAGGTCGCTCAGGGCTTTATCTAGTCTCATCTTGCAAAAGATGCATCCAAGGATGCAGACTGCATAGCGCCTCTGGGCAACCTACGCTTGGCTGGCCTCGTGGTGAAAAGGGGTTTTCTATTCAGCTAGCACCCCCCTCGTCTCAATTTGTCTCTTGCCCACCCTTGCACTGTTGTGAAGAGCCTGGCTCCATCTTCATGGTAACCTCCTCACAAGCATTGGAGAGCTGCTATTATGTCCCCTCTGAGCCTGACACTGGCTGAACGAGCCCAGATCCCTCAGCCTCCTCGAGGGCAAGTGCTCTCATCCCTGACCATCTTTGTGGCTGTCCACTCAACTCACTCCAGTTTATCAACATCTCTCTTTTACTGGGGAGCCCAAAACAGGCTGCATTATTCTAGACGTGCTCTGAGGAGTGCTAAGTAGGGGGTAGCTTCTGTGATACTCTGTAGCATACTGGAAGTCAGAGTAGATTATTTCAGTTGCTTAATTGTCTTATATCAAGCCTGATGTTCCTATTAGATTTTAATTTTGTTGATGATCTTTTCTAACACAACATCCATGTAGTTTCACTAATGCATACACCCTAACAGAAACAGGTTACGTAAGTGCAAGCTTATGAACAACTGTGAGCAACTGCTTTCTGTATCTCAGTGTTTTTCAGACATAGGATAGGTCTTCTTAGGAGCCTTAAGAAGCTTCTCCCCCTTGCGTGTGATTTGTGGATCAGTGTCAGTCTGACAAGCTTCTCCGTCTCAGCTGCAGCCATGGTCCTTGTTTTGCTGCTTCTGTAGTTAAACTGCCCTCTTTTTCCTCTGCCCTGCCTCCAACTTTTTATGTAGACACTTTCCTTTCTCCTGGAGAGGCTTCCAGCCCTTGTTCATTCCTGTTCATTCCCTGAATCGTTAAACGCTGCCCCAGGGACAGTCCCACGATCTTCTTCTGACAAACTGGACTGGAAGGTTTTCCAAGTTATCCAGTTACTCCCAGCAGCTTCCACCTGAAGGGCAGCCACTAACATCCCCTTGCAGCAGTCAACTGATGGATGGCCTATTCTCCACTTCGGCTGAAGTATCTCTGGAAAGAAGTTTGGATTAGACAGCTTCAGATCCTTTCCAGCTCCATTTTCTATGAATTCAGTGGTGTCCACTTAGGGAAGCTGCAGTACTGTCACTGAATAGGCACTTCTCATGCATTTCAGGAAGACCTTAGTCTTTGCTGGAGAGTTTAATCAGCATTCATCTGCAGTCTTTCTCATCCTCCCATGAACTCTGGATGTGGCTTTAACCCTACTTTCTCTTGCTAAGATTTGAATACATCCAAATGTAAATTCATTGAAAAGCACAGTATCTTAATTTTGACTGAGTAGAAAATAGAGTAGGCTCCAGTGTCCTAATCAAAAGATACGAGATATAGTTGCTTTTAAAAGACCTTAAATGAAGCTTGACAAGAGGAAGACTGAATTAAATTAAATAGATATTTTTTTAAAATAAGATATTTCCTAAGGAGGGCTGAAGGAAGATGCCATTCTATTTAGAAAGACACAGCTGTGGTTTTGGCATTTTGTGGTTTTAATTTTATTGGGGTTTTAGTTTATACAAAAAATATCAGCTGTATTATCATAGTCTCAGACAATTTCTATTTATAGTCTTTCAGCATATATATTCAGCATATATATTTTTATATATTCAACATTGATGGGTAAATTAATAATTCATCCTATGTTCTGGATTGATAGAGAAAAATATTTCCTTTCACGTGCTTTCCATGGCATCTTTCTCAGGAATGTGAAAAATTTTTGTGTAAAGTCTTGTCTGAGCTGTTTGGTTTTTGCTGTAGGCTCCCAGGCATTTTGCTCAGTTAGATAATGCTACAGAAAATAAAAATTCTGACTGTTTTGCCATAAAACTATTAGCATTATGCACATCTAAAATACTGTTTAAAAAAAGAGTGATTTCAAGCTAATCTGATTTTTGTTGCACAAAATCAAATTCTATGTTGCAGAAATTACCACCTCAGCAAAAATATGGCCATTTAGGAAATCTGTCAGACTGAATGTGTGAAATGTATCTGGAAAGGGTATTTTTGGATCTAATAATATGGTACCTCCTTCTAGAAGTAATTTGTTATGCCTTTGCCTTTGGCAAAATCCCCGTATTGAAACAGGGTCACAGGTGGATGCTTCTTAAAGGCTCTGAAGAACATGGGCAGAAATGGATTAAGAATATTAAAAAACGGGCATACAAAGCTGGGTTATTTGTCATTTCAGGTACGTAGGTAACGTAAAGGCAGCTGTTAGAAGGTTAGCTGTTTGTCATTTAACAGTACCTGATCAAGTGTGGATGGAAATGAAGTGGTCTTACTGCCTTGGAAAATAACACAGCATGCAAAAAAAGTTCACAGAAATGGCAACATGGATTTGAACTCCAGAGCACTGCCCATTCCTGAAGGTACGGGCAGCTCTTCATAGTACGGGGGTGAGGCTCAAGGATCACTTTGGTTATACTTCTACCTCTTCCTGCCTCTTCTGGAGGGGAAGAAGCTACAGTAGAAAGAAAAAAATTTTGCTATGAAAATGGTAACATTTCTGGAAATTCATCTTGAAAACTTCTTAGAGATCCTATGCTGTTGGGCTGATTCCATTCTCATTCTTGTTGGTTCCTCCACTAACTACATGAAGCTGAACTAATATGAAATTACTATGGGTTCAGCTGGAATATGCTGTTCTGGGCCTTCTCTTCTTGGTTAAACTGATTACCTAACACCCATAGCCTTCAGTCAAAACTTAATTCGGTTCCATGTTTTCAAAAATCACTTCAAAATCCCCCAGTGTTTTATAAGTCTTCTAGTTTTTTGTCTAGTGCCTGTTCAAAGCACTAGTGGCTGGCATTTCTCACACAAGCTGCTGCTCTGCTAGATGTCTTTATCAGATCAGAACGAATGTCCTTGGATTAATGTGCTTATACAGGCTGGTGCAAGATATGTGGACAGTTCGAATTTGTAGATTCTGTAAGTAAAACAATTATGTGTGGCCTTTTTAATAGAATATGCTTAATTATATGCTTCTGATCCAGAAATAATATGCATTTTAATATCAATGTGGAACTTATTTGCAGCCTAGAGTGGTGTAAATTAATCCAAGATTGCTAAAATGATCTTTTCATTTTGATGAGAAACCTGTTTCTGAACTCTTTTGCTACAGTGTTATTAATGTTTTTTTAAAACCTGCTGTTTTCCCTCCCCTTTCTTTTCCACTTTGTTCAACATTTTTTTCTTTTCTACTGATATCTAAACAGGTTACTTAAGTGAATTAAATCACTAATTGAAAGGTAGTGAAAAATCTACCTAGGAAAATCTAATCTCTGGATCTCATTTTCACTGAGTCACAGAAATGCCATTTTATGTAACTTCTGAGGACACCAAGATGAATAAAACCTGGGATGGAAGAAAGAAGATTGTGCCACTTAAAAGTTTGAGGATGCATATTTCAATCTGCTGAGAAAAAAAAAAAAGCTATGATCAAGTCACTCTTTAACCCTTGTTTTGATAAACTAAATAGCTGTAGCTTTTATTTTCCAATTACAGTGTAATCATTCTTGTGACCCTTCCCTGAACTCTTTCTAATTTATCAACAGGCATCTTCAGTGAAGGCATCAAACAGGGGACACCGTTCCAGAAATGGTCACACCAGTGCCAGGTACTGATGTGATTCAGCCTGCCTGTAGCATCCTCACAGTCCTCATTCTGTTGTTTTCATGCTGATGGACTGAATTTGGGCACTGGCCTTGGTGTTGCAATGGGGTTCACCTTTCGCTGGTTATCTAACAGACACCCAGCAGCTCTGCTTTCCACTGTTTTCTCACATAGATTCCTCCACTCTAGGATCAACACTTGCTCTTTATTCTTCGATGTATTTGCTTGCAGCCAATTTACCAAGGAATCAGCATGCTCAGTACCAATGAGGCGTCCCCTTTGTGAGTTACCACTTCCCTAGTCTTTGTTATCTGCCAGTGATACCAGTGATTTTCTTTTCTTTTTTTTTTTTTTTTTTGGTAATCAATAAAACTGTTATACAGCACATGGCCAAAACACAGTTCCCATAGGACCAAACCAGAAACTCACTTAATATTTTCCATTTACACTCCACTTTTGAGACCAGCCAATTAGTCATTAAATATAGGTGCATTAATTTTGTTTCATTCAGGTTTCCTAAACAAAATATCCTTCAGCACTAAATAAATGCCATCAGGTCAGCATTTTTTTCTTCATCAGCCAAAACAAACCATCTTGAACAAGTATCTGTGGACAGATCTGAGAGGACCTGTTTTTCAAAAACTGGCATTGACTAGCATTAATTACATTCCAAATAAACTATATTCTGGGATGTTCTTTTCAGTTCTGGTTTTTCACTAAGTTCCATGTTAGATGGACAGGCCTATAATTCCCTGTGCCACCACCCTTTTAAGGTACTGGTCTAACCTATTCCCAGTATGCAAATATTTCAAGGGTTCTTAGAGGCCCGAAATATCCTTTCCAGCTGTTTTAAAACTCCGATACAACTTATCCAAATATGCAGATTTATTCAGTTGTTTTTAGGGGCTACTATTAATAAAACTTACCTGACTACAGTTGTAATGGAGAATATTTCATCATCATCCTATGGTATAATTACATCATCTAATTATTTCTCTATATACAGAACAGAAATACTTAGTGAAGTCTTCCAATTCGTTTTGTTCTATCTATGCAAGCATATTCCAATAACATTGTTAGAATCCTTTTCTTTCTTCTGTTCAGACAAACAGCTCTTTTAAATGCTGTTCCACCAGTCTGACCATTGGGTTTTATGTCATTTTATTTCCCTTCTCATTTTTTTTACAGTTCTTAAATCTCTTGCATATATTTCTTGCAGCTTCTCGTATTTGTTATAGACGTTTTTCTTATTCTTACGTACCTTTATTTTCAGGCCAAATTGCTTTTTAATCAGTGCTGTCTTTTTTTTTTTTTTTCAGTCATAGGTTGTTAGTGTTTTGGCTGTTTTTTTAGCATTTCTTAATTCCCAATTTTCGTGCCTATTTTTCTATTTAAGTCCTTATCCTTCATCTGGCTCATAATAATTACATAGTATGAGGATATTGTACAGGCATTATGTAACTTAATAAGTTCAAGGTTACCACCTCAGGAACTCCTTAAGCCTCTGCGAGATGGAAGGCAGGAAATCCTGTTGAGGTTTTCCTTGTTCTTAAGTCAGTCCCTCAGACGGCTGGTCACTACTGGTGAGACGCAGACTGGGGGCTTACACAGACTTTCAGTCTGATCCATTACAGCTTCTTGATGCTTTTTGCTTTTATTTTATGTCACTTAAACTGAAATTCCACCCCTCTCCTCCCCCCAGTGTTATAGAAATTACTTTTTGGGAGGATTATTTTATTTTCCTCAGTTACTGTTTTTCAGTAACTGATTAATAAACACTCCAAATCATTTGATACTGAATTTGCAATGACTTAGAAATGCTGTGCTATTTTTTTCCAGTAAAGTCTTAATTTCCTTGTCTTTTCATCCTAAGGATCCTACCACAGATTTTCAGGTTCTAATTTACAAATTGTAACCAAATAGATACTGGCAATAAAGCAATTTCAGTTCATCTTGTTTACTCTTTATGAACTAAGGAAATTTGTGTAGCTGTAGAAAAAAAAACCACAAAGAAACACAGCAAAATTCGGTTAATAAAACAGGCTTGAACTGAATAATTACTTGTGGGTGGTGGTGGTGGGAACAGAAAAGAATTCAAGCACAGCTATTAGACCTTGTCTTGGGAATGCTATGGAGCGTAAGGTTGTTAGAAAGTATGAGTCCCTGCTACTTATCATTTGGGTTTTATTCCAGTGGTATAATGGACCAGTGCCTTACGACATTATTTCTATAACCTGTTATTCAGTCACACAGTGAAAATCTTCCCTACTTGAAAATCACCTTGATACAAAGTACAGCTCCTGAAATGATAAGCCTCTTGATTTTTTTTTAATAGAAAGCTAAACGAATTGAAAGTAATGCCAGCTTCCTATATGAAGGGCTTAGAAGAGTCATATGATTTTAGGGATTGCTCACACTGAGAAACCTTCACCACTTTTTGATACTTACATCTTAACAGTGGCACAACACATTGTGATGTCAAGTCATAGGGAAAAAGGTGCAAGTTAGTCTGATACAATTTTTTTTTAACCTAGGGTCAAGAAGGATTCCCAGCTGGGCTTTTTTCAAGTAGGAAAGAGCCCACAGGAATTTTACAAATACAGGTTTTTGTTTCACTGTAGTCAAACAAAAGTACTATTAATTTTGGTCAGGTTGTACATATATGCCAAAGAATAAAATAAATACTAAGAAAAAAAATCTGTTTTGTGATGTGGCAATTTTTTTATAATTAGGATTCACAATGGAATAATGTTGGCAAGTGCTCTTATTGAGAGTGATCACGGCAACAACTAGTGTTCTGGTAAAAAGTGAAGGGTCCCCTATTTCCATATTCAGTGTGTATTCAGTATTCACCACAAAGCCGGAGCTGTCAAAATGTTGGTCAGCCACCGGTGTTTGTTTTTTCTTTTTTAAAGAACTTAGTTTCTTTAGAGCTAAAGCTTTGTTTGTTTTTCATATTTCATAATAAAGTGGGAAATGACTGTCCCAACCCTCTTTTCTAAACACAGGAAGGCTGTATCTTAGGCAGGTATTGGCTCACAACTCTGAATTCTATTGTAAGGAACAAATTTTTTGTGAGGGGGATTTTACTTTTGATTGAGGTAAGTCATTTTTCAGTGATCTAAGGTTCTTGAACTCATCTGTTTAACTTTTTGTTCTTGCATCACAATTAATAGAATGCAATATATAGAGATCAAAATATGCACGACATAATAATTAGATAAAAATCAGAATATAGAACAAGGGCAAGATAAAGAAATTGCATCTTAAAATACAGTGATATGAGTTGAGAGACATGAGAGAAATTGTCAAATGTTTTAACCATGGAAATGTTTAAATGTTAATTCAAAATTCATCCTGACTTGCTGCTGACGTACAAAAACATTGCCTGAATTTAGTCACCAACTTCAGTGAATGCTTTCTTGACAGTGTAACAAATGAGAATTGGAACAAACACCTGTTTTCAGTAGAAGAAGACACCCTGCCAGATGGCTTATTAGCAAAGATAACAGAACAGTTGATGAAACTGTCATATGATGGTTGAACTTGAACTCAGATTCCACAAAGCACGGGTTGAAAACTTTTGACTAAATGGAAGAAAAGAGTTTAGCCTGATATTGGATAGAGCCTGATACCGAATAGTTTTTAACATTTGAAATTACTAATAATCATCAATACTTCTTGAATCAGCAAGACTTTTTTTTCCTGTCATGCTATCCAATAAAACTAAGTAGCTGTTCAACTGCAGTGCTGAACAGGACCTTGGCCCTGTCTTACTAATATCTCTTAAGAGATGAGGCAATTGTGTTCTGGAAAGCAAATAAGCCCTGGCTGCGTGTTGGAGTCACGGCAAAAGGCAGGGCTCAGGAGAAGCTTGTTAAGGATAGCTGTTTTCAGGAGAACTCCTTACAAAGTTCTGCTCCTATGTGAATTCGTTGTCTCAAGAGGCAGGCTACCATAAAGTAACACAGCTGTACAAGTAACAAACTCTGTGGCTGCGGCTTTCATATTTGTTCATAGATGTTCAGGAAAAAAAATTTAAAATATTATTTTGACTCTTGGTTATTTGAAAAAGTGATCATTTACTTCAAATGTTTTTCCTTGTATATTCTGGACCTTAGTGGGTTCATGAAGCAAGCCTTGTCAGTATCTTTTATTTCCTTTCATTCAAGTTACCTTATAAAACTGGGATCACTAATATGTTCCTTGTCCTGATTTATTAAAAAATTTGAAAGTATGGTTGTCTCAAAGTTTGCAGTCTTAAAAATGTCTTTCACAGCTCTCAGACTATACTGGGACACTGAGAAACTAAGATGTTATTAACTTTACCATGCGTTTGAATACTTTGTATCTGATAAATCAGAAATGAATTTATTAGCAATAACACCAAACAAGTTTGGTTTGGTTTTTTTCTGTAGTGGGTACGTTCTATATAACAAATGGATCAGATTCAGGCATTTTGCTATAGTCTTTACTGTTCCTTTTGTTGCTGGCTTACAGCTGAGTTGGTACCATTTGGAAAAGATTTGAATATTCAGAGATCTCTTAAGTTACTCCTTTCTTTACATTATACAGCTAAATCACCTCCACATCAGTTTTGGACAGAATTTTTAAAATTACCCTGCAGTGTAGCTGACATTTTATTGTTCTATGTAAGTTGATTGACAATTAATGATATTCTACTGCATTTTCCTGACTTTCTGCTGAAACTTTCTATTCCCTCAGCCTCTGGGCTAGGGAAAAGAGAATCATGACTTGCAGAGGTAGACTGTACAGCTTTCCTAGCTGACTTCTTTTATGGGAACAGCATTATGAGCAATTTCTGGGAAAAATACTGATTTTACCATTCAGTATTACTAATAGACACACAGACATACTCTCTTTCCAAAACAAATTTTTCATTTATGAACCTATGAAGATCTCCTCTGAGAGAGAAAATACATTTCATTTCTAGAATTCTCAGCAGATAAATAGCCTAATGGATTAATTTGTTACACAAAAAGATTTGAAAACCAATATGGCAATTTTAGGTCATCATAACGATATAGAAGTACTGAAGGAAAAGGGAAAGATGATTTATACTGTTCTGGTTCCTAGATGAGGATATAAGGCAGGCAAAATATGTTTGGTCTCCTTAATTTTAAATACCCTTCTAGAATCTTGTAATAAAAATCCATCCATGGAAAAGAATCTGTATTAAAAATGCTTCTCATAAAATTATAATGTATAACAATCAAAAAAATTGAAACTGTTTTCCTTATCTTGTGGAAATATGCAGGGAAACAGAATCAGATGAAAGAGCAAAAATGAATATACAGTAGCAACACCCAAAAGTTCTGAATAGAGTTTCAAGTATCCTGGTTTCAAGATGTCATGAAATTAACACTGAATACTTTGAGATCCTTTGGTAAGAGGTGCTGTACAGATGCAAAGCATTTATTGTTTTTATATTTAACAAAATAAAATGATTATCATCTTTATTCCAAAGCTAATTATCAGGTAAAGTTATGCACCCTTGACCTCATATGATGATTTTGATGTCATTATTCTGAAAAGGATAATCTTACTTTGTTCTTTTTAAGGTACTGTTTGTGAAACTTCAATCTGGAATTCTTGCAGTCTGCAAATAAGAGCATACATTTCTGTAGCCGGTAAATATATATACACTATTTTCTTGAGATACATATTTAATATGAACATGCAGCTAAAGTGCAAGATTTTTTTTCAGCATTTACATAATGTTATAATGAGAGAAATTTTGTTTAAAGAAATCTGTGATACTATCAGAGTTAAAGTGCAGGAAGGTGATTTTCGCTGAGCTAATACTTTTGCAAATGCATCCATTAAGGCACTGATTAGTTGAAATTGATTGACTGATTGGTGTCTTTTCTCCACATAAAAATCAATCACCTCAAGTGAACATGTCAATTTGAATGCCTACCTTAAAATGCAAAAGGTCATTAACTGCAGTAAATGTAGCTTTTACATTTTCGTGTAATATATATTTAGCACCTAAAACAATTCAGGTCATAGAATAGCACAGATACATAGGAACAACAGGCACATACATATTCATGTATTGATAACTCCTGTTGTCACTAGGACTTTTTCTTGATGGTCTCTTTCAGTTAGAAAAATCTCATCAGGATACACCCCTTAACACAAAGATAAAGACAGGTAGAAAGAAAGTGTTTGGATTTTTTTATTCATGAGAGAGTTGCAGAACAATATAGAAAAACTTTCATAGATTTCATAACTGAATGCATTCTCATATGGGCAGTTCTCCTCAGCTTGCACAATATCCTGGTCAACTTAGGCCACACAATTTGGCTTTTGAGAAAGAAAGTATTTGGGGGATTGCCGAGTAACCAGTTTACTTTCTTGCTGAATGTGTTATTTGGTTTCATCTAGACTTTCTGCCCATTTAATTTTTTAAGTAAAATTCCACCTTGCACTGGGTGCCAGCACTGTAATGGTGAAAAGGCCTTTTACTGACCTTCTGCACAGAAGGAAATTTCAACAAGACTGCATTTTTATAAATCATAGCAAAATCTGGCTCCCAAGCATTATGATTTCAATTTATGAAGTCATCCTGGCATTTCTACTTGAGAAGAAAAAATAGGTCCTTTTCATTTCAAAGAGCATGGAGTTAGAATTTATAGTGCGTTGAAGACTACTGCATGTTTAGTTCAGCATGAGTACTTTCCACCTGATCCATAGCAGATTTTACAGTATCCTGCTAAATGAAGCTAAGCAGGGAACCCAACGCTCTGGTTTACACAGTTTGAGTAGTCAGGGAAATTATTAAGGTTTGCTGATCCACTGCCACTTTTGTTCACAGCCTAGCACCTACTCTAAAAAGTACAAGTGAGCTTTTGTCTAAAAATTTTTTGGGCTGTTTTGATCTACTCTACCCCATAACTCCTGGAAAAACAGAAATAATCATGCATATTTACATTTTTAAAAATCAAATTATTCCTTCTGTTGAGACTATTTCTTTAAATTTCTTAACGGCCTATTTTTGGATTTGTCTTAAATTTTGCTTCTCAAGTGCAATCTTCCATTAATCAGTTCTAATAACATTTCAGTACTCATCACACAGTGATCTACATAACCTTTCCTGGCAATTTACTGGATTCAGTTTTAGTCACTGTTCAAATACGTAATGTTAATCAATGTTATTGTACTTGGTGTATGAGTAACCTTTTTTAAAGTTGACTCAGTGCTCACTGTAGATCTTACTTCTAAAACAGTTTTCATAATATTAAATCTAATATTTTTTCAGGTAAAGTTGATGTGCATTCAGCCTTTAATTTTCAAAACTTTTGTGTTTTCTCATATACCTGATGAGTAGTCCTCAATGGGGTATAAAAATTTGCTTGCAAATGAAGAAAATTACTTGGAAGACAAAAGGATATACTTAGATTGCAGGCTGTAGAGTAGTCTAAGAATACACACTATAGTTTTTGTGGTTTGGGAGCTAAAATGGGTGCATCAGCAACATGGCCTTTTACTTGAGTTAATTTAACCAGCAGAGCTGAGACTACTTCAGCTCAATCACTACAGGGAGGCTTTTCCTGAGACATTCTAATACTTGGTGTGTTTGGGACACATGATGTCAGAACTAGGAGTGGAATAAAAATGATGACTTCTTAATGATTCTAAGACACGATATGTTATATCCACTGATTGAAATCAAGAGTAAAAGCTGTTGTTATAAACTTAGCTTTATTTAGGGCAATTTAATTAAGATTCTTACCTTGTTCCTAATTAAGAAGCCCATGAATTTTTTATTTGAGAATGAACCCTTTTGAAATGTCAATGGAAAAATACAATGAAGAGGGTCATTTTAAAAAGGTAACTTTTTTTTACTGCTGTATTTTTCACATACTTTGTTATTTTAATAAATGAGAATGTTTTGACAAAGGTTTTCAGCATTGTTTTCTATTGAGAAGAATACTGATGCACTGAGACCAAATGTGATGTGCATTCATATTTCATGACTGCCATTATACATACAAACTATGTAAACAAGCTGCCACTGTTTTTTCATATTTTGTTGTCTCATATTTTACTTATTTTACCAACAGGTTGGAATGGTTTGTAACCTCATGTCTTCTGAAGATGAAATACTGGATTATTACACAATTCGACATTATGGAAACTCCATTCTTGGTGATATTTGCATCATTAATGACAGAACAGAACTGATGACAAGGTAGACGATTAATTCATTAAGAACAAATGCCAACTGGATTTCATTGTAGGTTTCAAGGGTTTTGCCTGTGTTCTAGTCTGATCTCAACAGGCACTGTAAAATACTATGTCTATAATCTCACTTTGTAAATGACAATAAAAAATACTGTCTGGTTTGATTCCGATGTAGAGGTAAGCAACTTGATGAACAGAAGTGTAGGTTCTAATGTGTTTAGCCAGTGTTCAAAAATAATCTATTGATAAACACAGTTCAGTACAATTGTTTCAGCTTGATAATATTAGAAGCAGGACTTCTTTCAAGTTATTTTCCTTTGGAAGCTCTGTATCTATTACTCTCATAATATTATTGTTGCATATTTTTTTATCAGTATTACTTTGCCATTGTAAATTTTTTCAAAGTACAGACATTCTGTAATCAAGCCAGTCTTCCACTAACAGAAATGGAAAAAAACTCAAATGAATAAGATCAATCATTAATTTGATTACTGTTGTTTCATTCATGTTCCATATTTGAAGACAGCCATTTTATCAGCCCAGATACCAAACTATGGTAGACTTATTTGGTCGGTACAAATTTTTTAATCTATTGTGTTGACAGTCAAAATGAAGACAGTAATAAATCTGCATTTTTTTTAGTGAGAAAATACAGTTGAGCTACTATTGATGATTACTTAAGAATCAGTCTTGTTGACTTCATTGCAAAAGTTCCTTTTCATTTTTCTTTTGGAAGCATAATAAATACAGCCAAAGATATATTTCTTTATCTTCTACAGTACAAAATTATCAGGCAGGATGTGCAAGTCTGATAAAAACAGGAAAAGAAACACAGAACAAGGATCAAGAGTATAGAAGAAGGAAGAGAAACACTATGATACATACAGGTAATATAATCAAAGTTAATACCAACAAAATTAAAGATATTTGGGGTTTTTTGGTATAGAAAAAGAAAGGTTGTGGTCAAAAAGTGTCATGTAAACTCTAGTAGGCACAAATCCCTGTCTTTAGAGCTCATGGGGTTACACTTGGGATTGCTGCTCCTCCTCAGAGGAAGGCTAGGTTTGTTTGCTCCATGCTGGACAGGAGCAAGCTCACAGATGGCTCTTAGAGGTCAGTTTCTAGAGGGTAAGGATTAGAGGATTAGGGCCTGAGCAACCTGCTGGAGGAGGAAAGAATCTGGAAGGGCACCAAGGTGTGCACCAGTGGGAGTACCAGCTGCAGTTACAGCAGCTTTTTAAACAGTTGTTTTAACTGCAAACCACTTTGGGATACATATTTGGTGTCATTTCTAATTACTCGGCACCAGGTACAAGAAACATTGTGGCAAAGGTCAAGCTAAAGAGACTCAGAGCATGAAAAATACTGTGATTAGCATGAAAACAAAGTAGAATGAAGAAACAGAGATAGACAGCAGAGAGCTTAATTTCTAGACAAAAAAATCCTGTACAGGCATGGAAGCAAACACCAAGTCTGTATTGAGAGCTGCCTAAGGGAATGAAGATGAAAAAAATGAAGGCAAAGCTTTGGGTACTATCTTACTGGGGAAAAAAAAGAAGTGATACCACCTCCAGGAATAATGCCTGAAGCACTGGCACACTCATGCATGTCGGATGAATACTAAAGCCCATGAAAGACTGAGACTGTAAAGAAATAAAAGCCAGAAGTAGAAGAAGAAATATATCCATTACAAAACATACTCAAGCAGGCTAAGGGAATCCAGAAGGCAAACCAGAGACAGACCTAAAAAAGTGAACTATGCACTGTATTACATGGCATATAAATCAGAGGGAATAATGCCATTCTTCTGGAATATTCTGATGAGCTTGTGAAACTGAGTTTGCCCTAACTCAGTGCTGTCTCTGCCCTGGGGTGGAAAGGCAGCAATATGACCTGAACACCTACAACTGAAGAGTAACATCTGCAGTGTGACTGTAGTTGATCCAAATATTGCTCACACACTGCAGCAGACAGCATGTGACACAAGACTGATGAGTTTGCAGCTATGCTTTTACATCAAAAGCCAGCTAAACCTTCCTGTAGATTGCAGAACCAACTACATATAACCCATGAGAAACAGCAGCAATATTGACTGGACAAGTGTGCTTAAACTATTCTGACTATTGGTGAAACCTAGTATTTTAAATGTCTCATCCCCTACAAGTGATCTTTCATGCCAAGAGAATTTGCTACAGTTCTTAATTGCTCAGCACAATTAGCAGATGTCTGCTTCTACAGTTCATAGGTGGTAACTTATATTTACATCATTCTAATGCTACATGACAGAAATTTTTTTTTTTCTATTTCCTTTTTTCTTATGCAGCAAATCATACACAGTGACCTTAAAAGAATGTTATTAAAACTACAAAGTCAAGTATTCCGGAGAATGACAAAATTAAGGTCACCTGTGAAAAAAATCTCAGAAGATTCAGGAGTTTTTAAGTGAATAGGATGTTTTAAGTTTTATTCACAGAAAAGACGTTCATTATTTCTCATGTCAGGAATGTTTCTTGGTAAGCTGAAGTTACCTTTTGGTAACATTTGACCTAACTTTTCATTCAGTATGAACATCAGCATGAGGTACATCATTATGCCTGGTTCAAAGATGCATCATCAGAATACAGCTGATGACATTATTTCTGTAGGAAAGCTGTTGACCAAAACGCACGATACCAAAGGATGAATATTTGTAATAAATACAAAAAGCAGGGAACTAAGCTTAACAGAAAGAAGTTCAGTGAAAGGTTCAGACCTTCTGTCACATTATCTGACCAGCTCCACATGGGAGCAGAAAGGTAATGAGGAGCTATCCAAGTCAAAGCGCATGAAATAACTCACCGTTTTATAAAACTGCATGAGTACATGCTCTGAAAGATAGCTGCCTATCCTTTAGAATTACTGACACATCTTGAACTCATCCGAGAATGATCAGAGACCTAAGTGGAAGCATTTGAAAGGGCAAGGAAAAAGCTTAAGCTTGGCCCTAGTCTTAAATTCATTTAGTTTTCTGGAGCAAGAAGATAAACAGTGCAGTTTACAAGCAGGCACCAAGGGACACACACCCCCACAGCACTTCTCAGTATGTTCATAAAAGGCTCTCGCAGGAGACATGTTCAGGCAGAACAGGAGCTGGTGGCTACAGCATTCAAACGGGAGTAAGTTCATTAGCTTTGGGCACAAAAAGAAAAGGTGATCTAATTACAGGTGATTATTTTTATCGAGGAAACCAGTGATGCTTTCAGACAGCAAACGTGATGTTATTGAAATTCCAGCATCAATATATGGAAATATGCTCCTGTCTGAGAAAGTCGTTACTGATGACAAGTACACAGAGCAGGAAATAGCTTCCATGGTTCAGGGCAGATTCTGAGCCTTCACTAATGGAAGGCATCAGGCAATTGGACAAAGGTGGTGACAGGATGAGCTAGTGGAAATAAAAGAATCATACCAAGCAGTTCAATAGATGGAAATAAAAATCTGACGATTCATCGACTCTGAGGGATGTATGCACCAAAGGCGAGGCTATAGCAAGGCATCTTGGCAAAAGGTCTACTCTCAGATCCCCCTCTCCCCAGCTCTCCCCTTCTGTCTCCAAGGCAGCTCTGCCCTGCAGCCACCAATGAGAGAAGGGATTAAGGGAGTCTTAGTAGATAAAATGCTGCTGTGCAGCCCAAAGAATCAAGCTGATAGATAGTGTTTAATGTTTTGC
>JAVKLA010000090.1:13860648-13886036 GCA_034782735.1 Sagittarius serpentarius | reverse complement strand
GAAGTTCTTCACTGTGAGGGTGATGAGGCACTGGAACAGGTTGCCCAGAGAGGCTGTGGATGCCCCATCCCTGGAAGCGTTCAGGCTGGATGGGGCTTTAGTGAAAGGTGTCCCTGCCCATGGCAGGGGGCTTGGAACTAAGTGATCTTTAAGGTCCCTTCCGACCCAAACCATTCTATGATTCTATGATGTTTTTTCCTGAGTGTGGATTTGTTGCTAGCATTTGAGCTATTTACATCTGCATGAAGAGGAGGTGGTGTTTTATAGGGTATTTTACAATCGCCATCCAGATGGGTCTTACCTGATCACTCAAAGACTTATGTAACCAAAATTTATCTTGTTTTTCCTTTCCTGAGTTGCAGAGGGAATTTAAACTTTTATTTTTCCATGGTAACACACATTAATGTTGGAGCATTTTATGAGTACATGAGCAGCTTTGGCAGAATAAAGCTATACACTGACAGGTTTTCAGATCAATGAAAATGTATTTAGAAATTATAATGGTAGTAGACTTATTGGATATAATAAAGCAACAGGCTGATGTTAGTGGAATAAAGTAAAAGGTACCGTATGATTGTGAACCTGCAGTAAAACCTTAAACAGAAAATGTCTGTTTATGCAGTTTATACCATGCAATATTACATCTGCTCAGATACGCTGCATATTTTAGTGTTCCATTATTTAATTTATGTAACCCAGCCTAGAGTTTTTAATCAATATTTTTCACTTTAGAAAATTACTTTATGATTCTATTCATAGGTTACTGTGGAAAATTTCTTGCGTGTATTAACAGGAAGAATCCCACCAAGCACACCGCGATCTAAACGTCTTCTTTCTGATGACAGAAGCAATATTCTAATATATATGACAGGTAATTACAGGTTTCTGTATTCTTTATTGATGTTTGTTGTGCAGTTGGGTGGGCCTGTTTGAAAGCATGAAATCCCATCAGGAGTCCAAACAAACAAAAGGATCAACAAAAGAATTTTTTTTCTTTTTTTAGCATGTTGTACTAAGAAAAAAACCTGTAAGGCAGTACTTAGCAAGTATAGTTTCCAGTTTAATTGATGTATGTGTACTGTTCTTACTGTACTGTTACTTTCTTTTGCTGGGGTCTGTTTGGAGAAAGAGAATTGTGTTTGCCTTTTTTTAGAAAAATGGTCAACTGGGATGAATGTCTTCCTTTAACCTACATACCTGCCTAACTTCTGATTTTTCTGTCAGGCCATGGTGGAAATGGTTTCCTAAAATTTCAAGATTCTGAAGAAATCACAAATGTAGAACTTGCTGATGCCTTCGAACAAATGTGGCAGAAAAGAAGGTAAGAAAAAAACATCATTTAGAGGTTAAATACCGTATTTCACGAACATGCCTGAAGTCTTACCAGTAGGCCTTGCTTACCTTCAGCAGTGATACTATCTGTTGTCCGTAAAATTGCATGAAAGTTTGCATTCAGAAAGAAGGGTTTTAATTTTTGTTTTCAGCTTGCTGCAGTTACAGCTGCTCAAATGTATTGCTTTGACTAAACTCACATACTACAATCAATCAGTGTGAACTCTTCTGTTCTGTAGGTTCCTAGGAGCTGTCCTGGTAACTAAAAAGCAAAGTATGTATATGTTATTTAAAGAGAGATGGGTAAGGAGGCTGTTTGTTTCTTTCAGGTACAATGAATTGTTGTTTATTATTGATACTTGTCAAGGAGCATCCATGTACGAACGATTTTATTCACCTAATATAATGGCCTTGGCTAGCAGCCAAGTAGGAGAAGATTCTTTATCAGTAAGTAGATTTTTGTGATACTGATGACAATTTTCAGAATGCCTGAGTTAAAGGTATAGGTCCCTTTGACTTCTAACTAAAAAATACCTTCCTAATTGCTGAATGTTTAAGGTATTTAGTTACAAAGTGTCGTTTTGACAAAACTTGTAAGTGTGCTTTTCCTGGTTATTTTTGTGTGCTGTTCCAAAGAACCAGGCTAACGATGGATTTCTGTGCTCGCTGGCCAATTTATGCATTGCCTAGGATAGCAAGAAATTTTATGGGAAGACTGTTGAGAGACATGAGTGGGGAATATTCAGTCTAGGACTTCTTACACCTGATATACAAAAAAGTACCCACTACCTTTCACCTGTTGTAATTATGTCCCAGCTGAATTACAGAAGGAGTGATAGGAGAGAGATCCTAGCCAGACCAAAACCAGCAGGTCAGGATTACCTGAACCTGTCTCTCCCAGCCCTGTTTTTCAAGTCCTAAGAAGCTTGGGGCTGCCCACAAATACGTACTGGACCATTAAGAGAAGGGGTTCCCTGCTTTTTGGCAAACACGGAAATTACCAGGATATCATCTAGAAAAATGAAGATAAACTGTATTATTCAGCTTGTCAACAATATGATTCTTCATGGCTGGTCATTTTCTTTGTGTAATTTGCCTAAGAACAAAAAAAATTATGCTTAACTTCTGTAACATGCTATTACATTCTGTTCCCTCTCTTAAATACTGAGTTCTCTCCTGCAAATGCCCAATAACTGCTGTATGTTGTTTTCAAGCATCAACCTGATCTTGGGATTGGCGTTCATCTTATGGACAGATACACATTCTATGTGCTAGAGTTCTTGGAAGAAATTCATCCAGCCAGTCAGACAAATATGAATGACTTAGTAAGTAGAATACTCAACATTCATGAATATGCTAATGACTTTAACAGTTTCAAAACTAATTTATTTTGTCCGTAGGGTTCTCGAAATGTTTTTTGTTTTCCTGCTGTTTCTCTCAGAAGCAGCTTTGGGGGGAGGGTCTTTTTGCCATTATGAAATGTAGTTGTAGTGTAACACTTCAAGGATTGTCCTCAGTGTGAAGGTGGTTTGCTGGCTGCAGAAAAAATTAGCCAAAACTAGCCAGATATTTTTTTTTTAGATAATTGAAAAATGAATAAAGCATTAATTATATATTCGTTTCAATAGAATGAAGTATTTGCACATGAGAAATGATAGGAAACTTCTAAAATCAGCTTAATGGATAGCAGACACTTTGCAGATGTGGAAAGGCAGCCATTGATACTATTTTGCTAAGGTGATTCAGCAGTTAAAATTCTACCCATGCACTCACAAATACCGGCAGAGAGTTAATTTCTCTGTATATCTGCTTAGATTCCAGAGCAAGATATGTCCAAATACGTCAGTGTTTGGAGTTAATTATATCTTAGGTAAATATTAATTGTAGCTTTCAGGTATGAGGCAGGAGGAAAAAAACCCAACCAGATAACCTATGACGAATTTTATGAAAATGCCTCTGTAACAGGTGTATACACTGGTGAGATGACATAAAAAGTAACCATATTTTATTTACTCTATTAACCCTTCAGACCTGTTCCAATACTAGTTTCATTGTAGTAATACATTATGCTTTGGTGCCTTGTAGCTGTAAATCCTGACATGCTGTGTCAGTGATCTAAGAGCCACCACTTACAGGACACATTGTCTTTGATTCATTTCTGTAAAAGGAGCAGCTGCTCGAAAGTTTTATGCCACCCTCTGTCTACAGAGGATGGTGTTAGCCTGGCTGCTAGATGTGTAGTAGAATTCACTCTAAACAGCCCACACTTGACAGATTTTGTGTTGATACACAATTGATTCAGTGACTAAGATTCAAGATTCATTTACTACCATGGGAATGAAATTCTGTCCTGTAATTTAATACCTTCTGATCATGGGATACAGATAACTTTAAAATAAATCTTGTTAAAGAAGAATATGCAAGTTCTTTATTGATTAAGTAACTTCTTCTAGCCAGTTCATTCAAACAGCACTTTAGAACTCTATTCTGTAAACCAGAAAATGGAATTGTTAAAAAAAAAAAGTCAAAAAATGAACAGTGGTTTTTACTGTGTAAGAGACAATCTGGGAAGTGGTGTAACTGGTCTAGCCAGCTGGATATTAATCCACTTGTTGTGAAAAGTTTAGAAAACTTGTTAGCTGGCCAAGTAGTTTACTTTTTGAGCATTTTGGAGAAGATACCTAAACATTGTCCCCTGCGTTTTTGTTTTTGCTTATATGCCAAACAATCAGGAAGAACTGTGGGAAGTTATCCCATACTGGTAAATTCCTTACATCGTGTAAGTCATCATATGTTTATCGGCTTATTGTTGCTCTGGAAAGGGAAGAGATGGACCCAAATATATCATGATTTGTGATGATCATGTATTTCAGCAAACGTGACCTCTTTATCTTGAGTCGGTGCTTTTCAGGGCTTCATCTAAATGTTCCAAAATGACATATGGTCAGTCCTTGGTAAGGAGATAAGCCCATTTATTTGCCAACAGTTAGAGGAGATACTTTGGCACTGGGATGCACTGTTAGTGTTGTGCTAGTTTAAGAATAAAGACCTACTGCTTATCCAAGTCTGATTTTTTAAAAATAATACTTTCCAAACTCAGAATAACATATTAAGTGGCTTGCTAACTAGCCTTAAAATTATTAGCTAATGTTTAGTTGTTTCTTCCGACATGTGTAAGGTCTGCTCTTTTAGAAATACTGTGTATTTGTTCCACCATTTCTATCCCATCACGTCTTTACTTTTCTCCAGCCACTCTTAAAACAGCTTCTCTTCACATCCACCTAAGATTTGGCTATTGCATTCCTGCAAAGAATGAGACATCTTTTTTTGTAATCCACTCCACCTACTCCCCACCTGCTCCATCTGTGTTGCTAAGGGATAGCATAAAGCTGTGTAAATGACTGACTTTTGGTTTGATCACAATTCCAAAAAAGTAAAGACTAAATTGAAACATTTGAACATTTGAACTTTTAAAATAAGATTCAAATAAATTTCTAAATGAGATATCATTTGTCATAAAATACCAAAAATGTTGTTAAGAAGCGTCAAGATAACCAAGTTCCCATTTTGGGGAATGTTTAGTTTCCTTTGAATAGTATCTTATGTAGATTTTTCCAAATTTTTTTAAATACAAACAAATGTGTTTCATTTAGCCGGTGTTTGCCTTTTCTGTTTTTTTTCAGATGTCGTCAGTTATTAGTATTAGTCTGCTGTGGTGCAATTGCTTTGCAGTTCTTTTCTCACACTGGTACTGTATAAGTAGATTTTTAATACTCAAGTCTTTCTTCTCAGTGCCATTGCACATTATTGTTCAAGATTCATCTCAGCATCTTATGGTAGTAAATTGTTGTGGGACAGGTTAGAAATAGCTGGGTGCAGTATCAATTTCCCACTTTCAGTGCTGGTGCAGTTGTTTTGGGACATTTACACTCTGAAGAGATTGGAAGAGTCTTAATGGTATACTTGCGGCATAGATTTATACATCAAATAGTGGGATTAAAACAAATACTTAGCTTTTATAGCTTACGTCAGAGACTTAGTTTTTATGTTTGTGCCCTTAGGTGGAGCAGAGTTGAAGAAAATTTATTGCATTTTGGTGAAACTGAAACTTAAGAGGATTTGTGTGCATTGACAAGTGGCTTTGTATGGGAAGCGTGATGCTGATGAGTCTAGTTCATTTTCACTTCACAGGGAGGATAACAGAAAGATTTGATCTGCCTCTATCTTTTCTTTAGCAGTTGTGTGATACTCTGCCAACAAGACAGCTGGGAATCATTAAAAAGGAGCTCAGTGGATATGTGTGCTTGTATGCTTCAGTTAAGGTAAAGGTGAAAGTCGGCTGAAGACTCCCGGGACCAGCAGCCTAATGCAATATGCTTACAGGCTTAGACAAAAAAGACAAAAGTATGAAAGAAAAATTGTAATGGAGCAGAAGGGAGGAATGGGGAGATAGAATCTCTCCTCTGTGAAGAAAAGTCTAGTACATTGTTTCCTCTCTGGGAAACTTTTTAAATGTAGGGCTTCTGTTGTTGTAAGCGAAGGAGCCACACAAGCCCACGCATTTTGTGTCAGGCTTAGCATAGAATTTCTGCTAGGAAATACGGACTGAAACTCACAGGTTCTGTCAGTCATAATGTGGGATAATTGAGGTTGCACCTGTATTGAGCTAATAAGGAGCTGTGATTTTGTCCTAAGAGTGCAACCTTCTAAGAGCTGACCCATGATGAATGTAATAATTACAGGTATATGAGCTCTAGATCCAGTGCCTGGTGGACCTGTTTATGAAAATCACTTGGACAACTTAATCTTAAGGAAGATGAGCACCCATATGGAGAGTGTCCTTCATAGTCCTGTGCATTCATGTGGTCTGTTAAACGTTCTGTGTTGCTGGAATATGCAAGGACTCAACATAACCTACATGGTTACCAGGTGGTCTGCGGGCAGCCCATGAGACAGTTGAATGGACAGCGACATTTACTCACAAAACTGTCCGGAGCACTGTAGAGCTAGCGCCTCTGTCTAGCAGGGTTGTATGTCTAGCTCCTGTCTCTAGTAGGGTTGTGTGTTTGGTTGTGAAGTGCCTTCTGACGATTGAGACATGAGCTCAGCTTTTGCAGCTCCTCAAGGAGGCTAGAGGGAGTGAGGCCTTGGACTGCATTTCATGGCACTTTAAGCTATGTAGCATTATTAATAAAGGTACAAACCAATTATTATTTATTATATTACATTATGTGCATTACAAGATCCCTTGAAATAAAGAATCTCTCCAGATGGGAAATAGAGACTCTTGTGGCAAGTTTGGTAGGACTTGCAAAACGGCATTGTGTCCAAAATGCATTGGGTTTGCCTTGAATATCTGCTGGGTAGGTAACAGTCTTGTTATTTAGTAGGCATGCTGTCTTGTCAGATATTCTAAATGCAACAATAAATATGTCACTGTTACATCTTATTTTCTGCAAGTGTTCCTTTATACAGAATTGAGTCCATTGAGAACAGTTTGTTAGTGCTGTTCTTGTCTTCCAGGTGTTGCAGTGTGTGCTGGATACAGGGGATCTGATATGTAGGCAAAATGCATGGTAAAATAAATAAGGTATATAGCTAATTTGTAGGTTTTACAGGATGTCTCTGTGAACTTAATGTACATAAAACACTTGATATTTGAAGATCCTAATTTGCATTAATTTGCAGGCTAGAAGCTAGAAATAAGACTAAGATTTTTTTTCTTTTTGATCAAAATGTAAATTCTTGCTTCTTTATAAAGCCTTCACTATTAGCTACTTATCAAAGCTTGTTTAATCTTGCATGCATCCCTTTGGTAAATATGAAGAATTTATACCCACTTGTGCTTTTTGGAAGGTTATGGCAGCATTGCTGCATCTATATTCAGAAATACATTTGTGCATTTCATCAGTTAGGTGTAATTGATGGTTGGCTTTCACAGAAGCATTTCTAAACTCAAAACACCCTAATTTTGAGGATAAAGGTTTTCTGAAATGCATAATCAAGATGTTTATGCCTTTTAATGTTTTTGTTCAATGATTTTTTTTCCAGCTGTGGAGCTTGTACTGAAATTAATGGAAGTTATATGTGGCATTTATCTTTCTTTTTATAGCGATTTCATTGTGGAACGTGTATGTCGAGGCTATTGATGAATAAGGAACAGGATTTGATTGTCCATCTTGGTTTCCAGTTTCAGGTCTGTCCAAAAAGTTTGTGCGTTTCTACACCTGGGCACCGAACTGATCTCTTTCAGCGAGACCCTCAAAATGTTCTGATAACAGACTTCTTTGGCAGTGTGAGAAAGGTGGAAATTACAACAGAGACAATTTCCTTGGACCGTGACTTAGCTGGTTTTGAAAGCAAGTAAGTAGTCATTATTTAGACTTGATTTGTATAGCTCTGTGCAACAGAAACAGAATAGTCAAGTAACAAAATAGTCAAGGAAAGAACTCTGATTTTCTGTCATTTCTTACAAAGAATCAGGGAGTTAGTATGGACCTACTATTATGATAAAGTTGGGGTTTGTCAGCTGAAAACTTTGTTTAAAAATGCCAACCCCTTTTATTCAGGCTTGTAGATAAATACTGCCAAAGACCAAGGTGTGAATGTCAACAACAAAAAAATTGTCTAAAATTTTCTTTCTTCCTTAACATTTCTTCTTTAATGTGCAGAAATATTTTGTTACTGTATGTTCCTGCATGTAATAGTTCATTCCCTCAGGTAAGCTCTGAGTATAAGCCATCAGTTAGTTGTTTCATAACAACTAGCTTTTTAATAAATGCTCTGTTTCTGTTCTGTGAATTCTCTTGGCTTTTGAAATAAATTGTCCTGAGAATTTCTGTTGCTGAGATGCAGTGATTCGTTTGAATAAAATTGCTGGTGCAAGTTCATCGATAGAAGTTGTAACAGGCCTTCCATTACTTTGTGGATGAAGAAAGAATTGTAAGCTACTTTGTATTTTTGGTATTCTGTTGCCACCTATTGGGAACATGTAAAGGAAGATGTGCTTGTTCTGTAGAGTTTACTTAGCATTGTCCTTCCATTTCTGTTGCATCTTTTATGTTTCATGATACTGTCCTCTAGGAGGGGAAAAAAAAAAAGGATTGAAATAGTCTGCTGTACCAGGGATGAAATATTTTTCAACGCCTAAATTCGTGTAAATTATTGTCTGCCTTGTTGTTTACTGTTGCTCAAATCAAAGAACAAGTTAGTGGATAGCAGTTTTATTAATTTTAAAGATAACAGTAACTCTGGTCATCATAATTAAAAATACCCTACATGGTTTAGTGTATTTCATATTTTATTTTCATACTATATTTTTATCTGTGTCACACATGTTAGTACTAACCATATATATCTTAAGCTAATTCTGTGACTCCTTAGTTTAGACCAGTATTTAGTGACACTAAATTTGTTTTTTCTCTGAAGAATAAAAAAGCTTTTGGCAAATAACAGACATTTTGCCAGTCAAAAACTATGACAAAACTTACCTATGTGGGTTTCTAATTTGTGGACAATTAAAGGGAGGAATACGTTTTGGACAACTTCACTGTTCTGAAACAGGAAATGACTAGTTGGGATTTTCAGCTTTTATTTTTGAGTGAGTTTGGTGCCAATATATGAGGGTTTTTTTAGGTATCTGATATGCTACTGAATTGGACACATGGAAGCAATGTTGAGAAATGGGCAGTCATGCACAGAGAGGAATATTATCCTTGTGAAATGTTCTGATACTTAATGAAAGCTGTATTACATTATCATGGCAATTCTGGTTAACTTAAAACTGTGAAATTGGAAGGGATGAGAACATGCTGGTTTAATAGCTAAATAGTTCTCCTTTAGCTTGAGAGAGTCTTTGAGAACCTGTACACCTAGGAATGGAAGTGCACAGCAGCAGCAGCTTATGGAATATTGCCTCATGTCTGTAACGTGTATGACCATTTTTAAGTGGTCTCATGTAAAACGGGAAGTTATTCTTTGCTCTATATTAAGATAAAATTTTCCAAAAAGGTACTTCAGTTCTCAGTTTCTTGTTACCGCTTTGGAAGACTTCATAGAGAATGTGTTTTTAATGGAGAAGAAAGTATGGACTTTGCAGTATAAATATATAGATATCGGAGTGCTTAATAAATTTCTTAAACAGAATTCTGAGGTCAGTACCTCTTGGTATGGCAGATCTGTTTTGCTACAACAAATTTAAGAATTATGGGTTGAAGTAAATTTATTAATTAAAAATGTTAATGCTGTTTGAAAATGCAGTTTTGGAGGATCTGCTCTGCAAAAACTCGTTACTCTGGTTTTATTTAAAGAATATTATAAACATTACACACATCTATTTCTGAGGGTGTTAAGAAGTCAGAACACTTCACAAATTGTGATCTTTGAATAGATGCTACCCAGATTGTCCCAAATTAATGTAAGAATGACCCTTGAATGAAAGAATGTGAGTGCATATTCTTAACATCCTCAGTGTTAGTTAAACCATTCTGTGCCTTTGGGAATGTGATGGTTGTTGACGCCCCAAATTGCACTCTTATGTAAAATAGCTAGCAAAAATGGGGCTAGCACAGCCTGGTTTATTCTTTTTGGTATCATTGGGAGAGGTCTAAACCAAGCTTATTAAAAACGAATAATCCTTCCAAATTAGTCATAAATAATCTTGTTCCTGCCTAGTACTGTTTTAAAAGCTTTTGTGAAGAGGAAAAAAGTCATGTAGACTTGAACTTGCGTCCCTTAAGGATTTGTAAGAAGTATTTACCAGGAAGTATCTGATAGATCACAAGTATACACCACTAATGTGAATTTTGGTGTATTACGTTGGTTGCTGGGTGTGCAGATTATTTTTATTCCGACAAAATCTATGCAGAATCTTAAGTCTTTTCCTTTTTTCTGTATTGCATTCCAGTTACATTTTTTTTCCCTAAAAGATAATTTGCAGAGGTTTTATGGGTTTAATATTTGATACAGTCTCTTGGCTTCATTCCTTTATGAATCATTTCCTCTTTGTTTTATTCTTCTCGCAATGTTAGTTTGATACCTTCTTCCTTTTCCTTTTACACAATGGTGGCAGTAGAATGCTACAGAATGTTCGTGTTATCGAGCATAACCAGAAAATGAAATACAGACCTCAACCGTGATGCAGTCTCAAGTAGTCCATGTTAGATCTGATTTTTTTGTTTTAGGGTTGCAAGTGTCCTATGTGCAGATAAGGGCGTTAAAAAACAAACTAACAAAAGAGAGAAATCATTGATTACACAGATTATGGGTAAAGAAGATACCGTCATGTCACGCGAGGCATGAACGTGTATTGGGATTGTACTTGCTGGCAGACTGTTCAAGTTTTCATCTTAACCCACTGCTGTGACTTTGCCAAATCTTTTCAACAGAAGTTTCTTCTTTTGTTACACAATTGCTTAGCAATTACTTCGTAATAGGGATCCACTCCCAAGCTCAGTGTGAATTATAGCTGTGCAACCAGATCAGAACTGGCAGTTTCATGTTGAGCACAAGCTGTGACGTTTGACGAGTGAGGCCTTTGAAGTTTTCTTTGGCTTTGGCTGAGACTCGTACAAAGAACAACTACGAATTAACCAAAAGAGAAGGCTTGCTTTCTATCCACATAGTAGTAGTAGGTGAATAGTTGTGAGTAAAAGCTTTAAAAAATAAAAAGAAGAATCCTCTGCTGTTTCCTTTCTTCATAGCAGTTTCAGCCTAAGCTATATTCACTTCAAAGGGCTTGTTCTGCAGCTGCCGCAGTCCTGACTGGGTTTGTAGCTGCCGATTTTAGCAGAAAACCTGACAGTCTAGGGGTTCTGGGGTTTCAGCTGATTATATTTTTGTCTAAATCCCCATGAAAGAGCAAAAAGTAAACATTAAGGAGTAGAAGAAATCCTGCATCTTTGGAGGAGCCTTGCAGAGTTTAGTACATCTAATAATTAGGAGTGTATCTCTTGAACTTGGATTGTAACTCTACAGCCAGTTGGAACACTTTCTCCTTTTCACCTCCTATCATGAGGAAAAGATGTGTATCAGCAGAAAGCGTTGGTAAAAATTGGGATGAATATTTCTCCTGAGGGTAGTAAGAAGTGAATTAAAGACAGTGTCGTATAAAACTGTCCTAGTTTCATTGCTTTTGAGAATTGGGCCTCATATTTAATACTTCTGTTAAGAATTGTGGTACTACTGGCACTGACTGTTTTCCTAAAAATAAATAAATTGGCCACTTGTGTTAGGAAGGATGCTTGTGTAATAGAATAATTGTGAGTAACTGGTTCATTTTCAGTATGTTAATAGCTGATGTTCTCTGAAATCTTTTTTTATGTGTGTGTGTTAGTGTCTCTTTTCTGTCTCTTTCCTGTCCTTTCTTCTTTTCCACCAGTTATTATCAATTTGTGCTTAATAAGTAAAGTTGCTGTTGTGTGTTCCTGAATCCATGGGGATCTGGTTTATGAACCAATAAGGTAAATTTTTTGACTAGTAGATGCTGTTCGGCTCAGTGGGCTTTTCTTAAAATAAAAAAGGCTGGGTTTGTTTTGAGATCCCCATTTTTTTTTATTTTTTTTTTTTTACCAGATACCTCAGATGTGTAATTCTTCCAAGTTTTATAAATCATTTTTAGGACTAATTCTGAAAGCTCTTGTTCTCTGAGAAATTCCCAGTTCTCATTTGCGTCCTGACTTGCTGTTACATCAGTGACAAATTCCTATCGGCTCCCCCACCCCACCCCACCCCCTCCCGCCTTTGTGTTCCCACCTGTTCGTTACGCGGCGGCTTTGAAAGATAAAAGTTGCTGTATTTGTTCGGGTGAGGGGGCGTGCTCTCCGTGGCAGAAGTAGGTTCGGGCTGGCCTCCACCCCGGCGCAGGAGGCCCCTACGGCCCGAGGAAGGCGGGAGGAAGGCGTCGGGGGTCGCGGCTGCCGCCCGTCTGCGGGCGGGGGCGGCGGTGCCGGTGCCCGTGCCCGGCCGGCGCCGGCAGGTGGCAGCGTTGGAGCGGGCGAGCTCCCGCCGGGGGCTGCACAGCGGCCCCCGCAGCGGCGGGCCGGGGGGGGTTTAAGGGTGATGGATGTGGAAAGGGAGGCTTGGTTGTGGTGGGGTTTGGGGGTTGCCGCCCCCTCGCCCCCCTTGATAGGATCCCTTTGAAATGGCTTCAGTCGGGGAAGGAAAGGAGGGGTTGAACTTTTTTGTCGTTTGGTGTAAGTTTGAGGGGATAATGTAAGATTTTTATTTTGTTTTCCGCTTTTCCCCCTGGACAGCAACCTTGTGGGAAGGTAAAGTGTTTCGGTTTCAAAGTATTGTATAAACAGAAAAAGTTGTTACTTACAAATTAGCTGGCCTCTGCTAGTCTGGATTGAATTGACAGCGGGATTATGAAGCTGTTAATTCCTTTCTGGAATTTTCTGGAAACATCTTCAGATGGATTTCAGATTTTTTTTTTTTTTCCATGAAACACGCTACTCGGTTTTACACATGTAGTGTATTTTCCTCTAATGTCTTACTGTTACAATGGAATAAATTTGTAGATGTGGATTTTTTGATCCATGTGTGTTTTAATAGCCTACGAGTAATTAAACAAGGTGAGTGAACTAATACTTGCTGTTAAATATTATTGCTATATTTGTTAAAGTATTTTGTAAATATACTTGGTTTTTCTTTGCTTGCCTAAAGATAGATCAATATATTATACATATGCACATATACATGTACTCCTATACCTGTTAAATGTAAAAGAACTTTCCAGGGTAATGCAACTAAAATTAATATGAAGGCTATAGTACGAAAAATTATATAGGAGGGTACAATTTCACTAGTATAACATCAGTATAAAATAAATAAGGATGACTGACTATCAAAAGGAACTGCAGGTATAAACTGTGTTGGGAAGACTTTAAATACACTAAAGTGCTGTGCTTGGTAATTATAGTCCCCGTTTAGCAAGATATTTTAAAAAGCAGCTTTGAACAATATATTACTTGTTCATTTGAAAGGATTTTTTTGACCATGCTTTTTGTCAGAATTTGGGGGGGGGGGGGTGTTTAAAAAAAAAATGTTTTGTTGCAAAACTATAGCTCTTGATTCAGGTTTTTCATGGTCTTGGATGATTTTTTTACCCTCTACCTCCAACTTTTAGGGGGGTTTTGTGTGGCATCCTGCTTTTCTTGTGTGAGAAACCTTCAGCTATTAGTACTAGCTTGTGCTTCTATCATTTCATGTTGTTTTCAGTAAAACGCTACTTTGCTGAACCTACATATGGTTATTCCTACGTATAATTTTAATAGGCATTGACATAAAAACAAACGTCTTGGTCTGTAGAGGTGCTGTGATGCGCATGCAAGTCAATGGCAATATTTTTATTAACTTCAGCTTTTGAATCAAGTCCAGCAGCTACATGTTCTTCATATGTGACTTGCATATGCCAGTTGATTTGTGTACATCATAGTGTTAGGTAATGGAAAAGTAATGTCTAAAATTCCTGTGTGGCAGATTTAGAGGGAGGTCTTAAGTAAATCTAGTAGATTTTAACGTAATTTAGATAGCTGAGAATATCCAGAAATCACAAGATGTTCAGTCTAGGGGTTTTATTTCATTTTCCTACTCACTCCTCTTTACACTTTTCCTATGTAGCTTTCTTATTTTGCCTTGTTATTTCTTCTTTACCTCTTCTCCTTTGTGTGATCTTTACCTGCTATTATTTTTACAGTTGAGTGGGCTGCTCTATAATTCTAGTCTCCTGAAGTGTTTGTTACTCTTTCTAGTGCTCTTTATATGGAGGTCCTGGCTTGATCTTCTTGCTTTGCTGTCGAGGTGCTAAATACAAATTAATGTCTGTTCTTAGAGGTGCTTCTGTAGTTGTGTACTGTATGTTGCCGCTCAAGAAGACCATGCAAACAGCTGTAGTATTTGGCATAAGTCTGACCAGGAAATATTTTTATGTCATTTTGGCATGTTTTCAGCATTTTGAGGTAGTAATAGAATTTTTTTGAAATTATCATGCTGCTATTTACTTCCTGTCAAAAGTACCACAGCTGCTATTGGTGTTTGTTAGGATACGCTTTTTGTATGATTAAGACAAAAATGTCTAGGAAATAGAAAAATGGGGAGCAAAGAGCAAACATGCAGCTTGAAGCAGTGATTATGGGACTGTTAGGTCTTTGGAATTTTGTGGCCGAGCATACGTTAGCATTCCTTATGACCCGGAAATGAACCTGGGCACATAACTGTTAAGTCTCGGGGGCTCAAGCAACATTACTGATTTCTTTGATACGGTATTAAGGCATACACAAATGCTCTTAGTTTTTCCCTGTTTCGATACTGTGAAAAAGCTTACACTTGTTTTTTGAGTGCCTGAGGGATTACCTTCCAGATGGTCAGAGATTTCTGCCATCGAAAATTCATGTCTTGTCCAAAGCTGTGGGGGAGAAAGGGGCATTCTGCCTTCACAACACATTTATTTAACTTCTGGCTAAAAGACCATAAAATGATCTCTATCTGCATCTCCCAGCCCTCCCAATAGGAGAGACTTTTCTCAAGTCAGGTGTTTGGTGGAGCAAAGCTCTTGTCATAGAACTATTAAATTTATTACTTACATCCTTGAAGCCCTATTGTTGATTTTGGTAAGCTGCGTGATAGTCTGGAAGATAGTAAGATGTTTCCCTGCACTGCTTATTTCTGAAGGCTTTACTACACTCAGAGAAGTTAGGCTTCATGGTGAGCATACTAAGGGCCCTAGTTCTTTAGCAAAAAAGTGAAATGTGAGTTGTGAGAGGAGAAGAGCTGAACTCCAAAAAAAATGCATTGCGTTATTGCTAGGCATCTCTTTTCTATCCAGTTAACTGTTTGAATAGACCAGTGCGAATTTCTGGCAACAGGAGAGCAAGGAAGTCAGAATTGCATCAAAGGATGGAAAGAAAGCTAGAGGTGGTTACAAAAGGCGATTCTGATCACATCAAGAAGTGGATTTACAGATGGCTTGCTGAACACTGTTTAATATTAGTTTACAAAATAAGATTGTTTTATGTGCTTGGTCAAGAGTATCAGAAATCTATAGAAACTGCGGGAGGGGAAATAACAGATGCTGAATGCGTCTACCAGAGTGCCCAAGCTACTGCTAAGATTATTGTATGAAATTTGTAGGACAGCAGAATGTTATCCGTGTGGCAAGATTGATCTTTCAGGAAAAGAAAGCAATTCTGTAAACAAAGAACTTACTGCAAAATGGGATTTATTCAGCATTTTTGCAGGCAGGCAGATTATGATTGCACATAAGGTTGATATTGGTAAATACCAGGAGAAACAAACAAAAAGTAATGAAACACATAGTGTTTTGCATCCCCTGCAGGGGAAAAAGAAAAAAAGAGGAAAGCGGGATACAAAGAGAGTTGGAGGAATAGCTGTTCAGGGGTTGGATATGTTGTAGTGTCTTTTGAATCCTAGTAAACTTAATTCAGTTGGCTCCAGTTACTATTTAGAGGTTTCTGGGGCCGCAAGGGAATGTAGCAGCAACTGTGGATGTTCAACTGTGATAGAACAGTGACAGCCCATCTCCATTATGCCAGTTACTGTTAAAAAAGCAAGACTTAAATTGTTTACAACTTTATATAATACTGAAAAAGAACTAAAAAGCATGTAAACCTCTTAGTCATATGCCTAGAGGTCAGATCTAACTTGGAACATAGAGACAGGCAGGATTTCGCTTTCACAAAATGAACTGGAAGTTCCTGCTGTTTGTATATGTGTAGAGGTGTGTTTATATTTTGTAATATAGCACCAGAATTTATTACCACTGAAAGCAATATGTTCTCCTATCAGAAGTGGAACAAATATATTTTCATTGCAAACTGAAATTACTAGGTTTTATATAACCAAACTATATTTACATTTCTTGTAGATCTGGGAATCGTTCAAATCATTGGACTTCCAAAAAATATAAATTGAAACCACCAGTATTGTTTAGGGAATTCTGCTTCCGCTTTGTACATACTACACAGAATTTGTGAGAGCACAGCATTACCTGAATAGCATTCTGGTGACTGGCAGGAATGAGGATTTAGAAGCAAATTTGGAGAGGGAGAGTGTGTCTCTCTCCTACCCCTGCCGAGTATTCAGGCATGAATAGTTCAATCTAGTAGTTCCCAAGAGAAAGCAAGACCACAGTTCAGGCTAGGATTTCCTTTCCTGTGGGGAAGGGAAGAATAAATGTTGAGTATTGGTATTCACAGTTGCTTTGAATTATACGATAGCTATTTTAAGTTTCTGTTCCTACTGGTTAAAAAAAAAAACAGTTGCTGAAGTCTAGCTGACACACAAATTTGTTCCAATACTAAGAGAATGGTTGATCAGAAACTGAAACAATTGACAACGTTGCACCTTCCTCCTGCCTTCTGTTGCTGGATTTTTAATTTTACAGTGGTATTTTCTGTGTAATTCTCTATGCAATTGCTATGTAGAAAGTACAAAAAAACCCCAGTTCTGCAGGGACCACATGCAGAGGAAAAGACTGAATAATACTGGCCGTGTATTAGTACATTTTTAGACACTGATTGAAGGATAAGGAAAAACTCTGCTAATCTTTCAGAATAGTCTTCAACAGATTATGATCTTTAAATTGATGGTATGTTTCCACTCTTTTTATGGTTATCTCAATATTTTAAAGAGTGTTTATTAGCTTATTCATTTTCAAGTGATGAATGATAAACGACAGACATTTGGATTCAGACGGCTTCAGAAGGTGTGTGGAAGGGTACTTTGTAGAAGTGGGCTAGCTCTTGTACTTTGCAAAAAGTTTGAATTCACATTTAACATTAGGAATCCGAGTACCCTCATCAAGTTAAGCATTACTGAAAGTGGTTTTGCTGGCCGTGGACGTTGCATGTTCTTAAGCCAAAGCTGGGCTTGTTTATTCTGCTTAGAAGAGCCAAACTGGCTCTCACAGTGAGCCACTAAAGTGCATATCCCGCAGTACATATCCGTACCATAGCTGGTCCCAGGTAGTTTGTTAGTCTATTTAACTTGTACTCCACTGGCATGGCAGAGCCTGCTGCCCTCGGTGGGAGGGAGATTAACTGCAAGGAGAGAACAGATGGTCTTTGTGCTCCTCACTGAGGGCACTGGATCATGGAGGGGGCAGAGTTAATCTGTGGCTAGGATGTGCTAGCCAGAGTGGCTGAAGGCATCCTGCTAGACAGCAGGACTTGCTTTTCAGTTGGCACAGACCCCATATGGGCTCTTAGAAGGACAGGAGGGCTGGGCCTGCTTGGTGCCAATATGTTTTCCCCATGGCTGCCTTCCTGGAACTGCAGTCCAGGGCGACGGTTCTGCTGGCAGAAGCTTTCCAAAACTAGGGACAAATCTGGCTTGCAGATCATGCATCTGAATTTCCTCCTGAGCAGCACAGTGCGCTGAAGGGTAGGAATGATTAGATTTTCTATGCAATCAGAAAGATTACTTAAGTGTAAACTGTGTGAAAGAAGCAGATAAGAGTGTGTTTTTCCTGGAGTAGCACAGAAGCTATTTAACTTTGACAGGTGGGGTAGTGCATATAGTATTATAATTGTATTAAATAATGCAAATGAGATAAAAATCAGAGTTACTTGTATTCTTGGATGGTTTCTGGTCCTGTGTTACCTGCAAATGAGACGTGTTGCCATAGGCATGTTTTAGCTGCTCTAAAATTTCAGTAATATTTTTCTGTTTGAAATAGTAGGACGAAAGTTACATCTCTACATATTTAGCAATTTATGACTCATTTTAGTTTGTGAGAATATAATGAACGCTGTAGTTACGGTAAGGTTTATCTCAGTTTAACTGTAAGATAATATTTAAGCTTCATAGTTCCCCACTGACTAGGTTTTGGTTTGGTTGGGTGTGGTGGTCTTTTTTTTTTTTTTTTTTTTTACCTGCTATTGGTTACTTAAGAGTCTGAACCAAGACTTTCTGCTGCAATAAAATAGGAATGAAGACTTCTTGCTGTAGGTCTAAATTTTATCTGGGGAATTGGAGCAGAACAGCCACTAAGTGAAACTGCTCTAAATCTCAGCCATAGAGGACGTAACCTCTGTTTCTTCCTTAGCTGTCAAATAGAGTGCCCTAGTTCCTTTTTCCTTTGTGTGTGGTTTCCCTCTGATACAGTTTTTACTAATAAGTACTTAATTACAAAATATTCTGAGCTGTCTCCTATCTTACTAAATGCTTAGGAGCTTTTACAAACATCTCTGTAAAAATATATCATGTATCTGTAAAATGGATAAATCAGCACTCCGCTGTAATGTTTTAAAACTGGAAACTGTGTATGCACACAAAAAATGTGGTTAGGTGGAAAGTTGTCCATAAAACAGAATATTTCTACGTGGTTTGCGAATCTAATGGCGCTTGAAAAATATTAGACTGCATATTAATTTGTGGCTTTATAAAGTAATTTAGGAAGGACAGGAGAAAGTACTATGCTAGCTGTGGCAGGAAGACGTTTTATGACATAGATTCAAAGGTGGTTTACATCAGTGGCTGCTCTAAATATTTTATGGTAATAATTGTTGTATTTTAAGTTTGTTCAGTTACTAATGAGCAAACATGTAAAAAGCACCATGAAAACAGCTTTCCCAGTTGCTGTTCTTGGTGATGCTTCCAGCAGAACTGGTGGCCATTGAAAGGTTATGGGGAGAGACATGGTTCAAGTTTGGTGATGGAGTGTGGAAAAGAAAATGGACTGGTGGGGTACATATTCTGCAAACAGAGGGCTTCCATTACTGGTCACAAAATTCTTATTATATTGCACTATCAGGGTTTTATGCAATCATAATTATTTCTTTAACACCATAAGAGAGTATACATGAGTCATTTGGTAATTATGTGCCAAATTATGACTGTTCTTAAATTCACCTAACACTAAATATAAAGCATTTAAAATTACAGTGCAGTTCTTAAAAGATTATCATTATCACTGTGTTGAATTTTGTGTACATATATGTGAGCTTTATAGCTGGTAATAATAAATGCGAGAGATGCCTTGGAATAATAGTGATTAGTAGTGTGACATGGGATTTATTTATGGTAGTACATCACCCAAGAGGTACTTAGTTGAGTTGTTAGATGTCCTAGATAATTGTTTCTTGCTGGTTTCTAACTCTTTCTTTCCACTTTCTCTGGATGTAAAATGAAGTCCTTTACAGGACACACTGAGACTGGGGAAAAAAAAAAAGCGGAGGGGGGAAAGCTCATTTTACATGTCAGTGATTATACCATAAAATGCAGCTATGGAACAGACCTAATCGCTATATGACTGTTGCCTATATCTGGCTGTGAGCATAAGAGAAAGCTGTAGAAACTATGGCTGATATAGATAGCATTAGAAAGGAAATCCCACCTACTGAGGAAATCCCACCCTCTTTTAATGTGCCAAAGGAATATGCAACCTGCACATGGTAACAAACTGAAGTCTCAGTAAAGCTAGTGTAATATAAATTGAAATGAGGAATAATTAATGCATTAATGCATTTTGTGCCTACTGTGCTCATCTAGTAATCAGATTATTTTGCTAAATGTAATCAGAATTGTACAAAAGAATAATTATGTAATAAAGCTAACTTCACCAGAAATTTGAAAAGAAACAAAATTGCTGAAATGAAGTGAAACAAATTGTAGATTATTTATTCTCACTGTTAATTGTCCTTGTAAAATAAAAGAGTAATTTTTAGGTATGCTTCTTTTCAAACTGAATTGGAAAAAAAAAAGTTAATAGGAGAGGAGGGAATCAGGAAATCAATATAATCAGAAATAACAGCAATATACATGTTAGTTGTCTATTCAAGTCAAAAAACAGAATGTGTTTCTGGTTATAAAACCTGAAATTAAGGAAAATTTCCATATCTGTAATATATGACAAAAAGGTGAATTATTATTGTTGAGGCAAATGGATATTGAATGCAATCCATCCCCAAACAAACTAGTGTAAACTCATTTTCAGGATTGAATTCCATGAAGTAGTAACTTTCTTAGTTTGTAAAGACTTTCCTTTTTTTCGCTCATATTATTGATACTGCTTAAGAGGACGACAGTGTTAGAGGTGAATTAATTTTACCGCAGGTTGTTTCAATAGCCAACTCTACTGATCTGGACCAAACTTTCTCCAGCACAGCCTTGCCTGTATACATTACAGAGTAAAGTTAGGGGCCAGATTCAGGTAACCATATTCGAGTAAAACTTTAGTCAAGGGATGTTACTTATGGACCTTACTTAGTGAGAGAAGTAGTTAATCTGTTTGTTGCTAATAGCTTGGTGTGGATTTATGTTTTTAATGCTCAGTCTTGTATGTTGGATGAATTTGTGTAATTGTTTAATCAGCCCAGTCTGACTGAATCCCTGTGTTTGGGTTAACTTTTCGTGAGTAAGGTGGTAAGTACTCATGAGAGGTGCTTCCTATCTGGAGTAGAGAAAGATGACGCTGTCCTGTAGAAAATACCAAGAGAGCATCTCCTTTGCATTAATTCAAGGAAAAGCAAAACTTCAAGAACAAATCTGCATTGAAGAATTTTGCCCTAAACTTAAATATTGTTGGAAATACAGATTTAAAATAGAATCTTAGGGAAGAGTGTTTGGAAATGGCTCAAGCCTTTGCACATACTTCATCTGCTTGTTGGCATATGCAGTTTGTTCTCTGTAGGTTACAGACCAACTTGATAACAGACTATGTGCTAATCTTAAGAAATATTTTATTAAAATGACCAGAAGTATTTTTTTCTGTCAGGGAGATTTGAACTGATGTTAATCTGCAGTGGTAGTGCAGAAAATAACTCGGTTCTCATTTTATTTAGTTGTGTCCTGCTTAGTCTATGTGAAACAACAGTGATTAATTTTCTTTCAAAAAAAGTTACCACACAAGGTCTTTTGTTCCTTAAGCATTACTGTTCTTAAAAATTGCTTTATCTTACATTTACTGGTGTGTTAATTAGTATATTTTACCTGAATAATATTCATATTAAAAGAAAGAAATAGACGTTTAACAAACAAACGAACGAAACCCCTGAGAAACCCCACTCCAATTGCTAGTTTTCAGAATTAAGCAAAATTTATCATTTTTCCAGTTATTACTGTGAAATACCAGGATTCTCATCTGGTACAGTATACAGCACCTTAGTCCAGGAACTATTGTTATAGAGCAGATAAGATTAAAAAAAGTCATTGGGTTTGATGAAAACCTGCATGAACAGTGGGGAAAAAAGCCAAAGTTACCATAGCAACCACCAGTGCTTTAGACAGAAGCTAAGTAAAAAGAGGAGAAATGTAACAGAAAATGAGGGCCGTTTCATAAAGCATTAAAAAATAAAAATTAAATTTTAAGGTAAGTATGATTAATACTCAGCTTTTATCATTTAGGTATCCCTGATAAGCAGCAGATTGTCTTTAAAATAAAAATATGAAGACCACTATTAATAAAGAAGTTCTAGTGTTGGAGTCTGTTAGACCCTGTTAAGGAGATACTTTAATTAATTTGATGAAAAATGGGTGAAAGTTTTATGAGTTGTTTTTGTTTTTTTTCTTTTTTTTCTTATTTCTTCTCTGCGGACCATTTTCTGAGTAACTGCAGTCTTAACCTGTGTGGTAGAATGGGCTCTGAAAATGCCTTTCATGGTATAAACATGACCAAAAGTCTTCCTAATAAATGCGGTCCCACAGTGGCAATACTGCGAGTTCTTCATGGGGTGGTACATTGGGTCAACTGACTGTGTAGCACTTCCTTCAGTACAGAAGTGGCAAAGGCAGCTTTAAAATTCTTGGACATCAAAATTTGAAGAAAAAACAGTGTTGGTAAATTCAGAGGTGCAAGTTGCCCATACATAACAGGTTTACGTAAAATAACATGTACAGTCAGTTGCCTGTGCCTTTGTGTCTGAACCTATGTTCTGGTATCAGTGACTAAGGCTGAACTTTGATACTTTGTCTTTTTTGTATTTTTGAATGAAGTCAGCATTCTGCAGTGATTTGGTATTGGGTATGAAGTCTAGTATTGTGCCTGTATATTGCTTCACGGTTGTGCAGAACTAGATTTTATGTGGGTGAACATCAAATGTACATGGGATAAAAATGCAAGCATCATTTCTTTTCTACTTCCTATGCATCTATTAAGTCTTAAATTTGATCTTAGTCCTCATAGGGCAAAATGGCCCATGGTGGAACCTTAAGCGAATAAGAAAACTATGAAAAACGCACTTTAATGTTCTATTCTGAAAGAGTGCTTTGTATGAGTATTGAAACAATCTAAACATGTTTTTGCTTCCCTTTTTGTACTCAACACTTTATCCTTTCTTTAAAATACAGTCTGACTCACTTCTTGCCTTCTCTTCAAAGGACTGTGTTGGTGTCTGCTCGGTTGCAGCACAGTTGTCCTGTGATACTGTTAGAACATGATTCTATGGTATAGTAGTAGATAGTACTTAACTGTCCTAGTCAGTACCGTAGCCTGGGGCTTTGCATACATGACAGTGCAGTTGTTAGTAGTGTCTGTTTCTTCTGGAAAAAAAGGCATCGTTTCTGAATAAACAGATCCTGGTTGTTTTATAAACCACTGTGAAATGAAAATGTTTTCCTCTCCTCTTCTCTCATATGGAAGTTTATAGAAGGGTAAAAAGTTTTGCGTTATTCCCCAGAGTCTTCCTGTGAATCCAAATGAAACATTTGTGATGAGTTCCTTATTGTAAAGCGGGCATAGTATTTTTTTCCTCCTCTGATATTGTATGAGTTACAAATACATGTCTGTATTGAAGTGAGAACTGAAACTGATTAAGCTGAAATCATGAAATAACAAATGTTGTAAAAAAGAAAGGTGGTGTGAATTTCTGTAAATGCTTAAGGTCCCTGCTCTGGAAACTTCACGTGGGAGATCTAGAAGTGCTTTGGCACTAATCTCTTGTTCGTTTAATTGCCCCATCTAAAAAACATTCTATAGTGCCTCTCTAGCATGATTTCCACTCCAGATTAAATGCAACAGACTTCTTACTACGGTATGTAAATTTTTCCTTAGGAATAACTCTGAGAAAAATGTGTTCTGGATGAGTTCAGTGTTTAAATACAAGTCTAAGTGGCATATTTAATGAATTCTTGTCTATTATCAGGTTGGGGTTTGACCTGAGAGAAGAACTTTTCCAGCGTGCCTGGACTTCACATAGTAAAGTTTTGTGCTCAGGCAGGGCATTATAAAGCAGCCATCTTGTAAGCACAAACTGGAGTGGAACAACCAGGAACCGTTGTGACAAAGGCAGTGTAGGTGCTCATTCCTGCTGCAGTTGCACTTTATCACAGGTGGTTGCAGCTCCCTGATGAGCCAGCCCTCTTCCCTGCAGACAGAGCCCTTTGCAGCATGTGCCTGCCTCTGCCAGAGGTTTGATCCAAAAGTCCTGTAGAAATCTTCCAAATCTCAGTGTGCAGCCTTGTTATCACATAACACAATCTGTTAAGACTTGAGAGTATGTATGGTGCGCTCTGACAAGGTACTGTTTACATGTAGTTCAAATTAGAAACTCATAAACCTTACATTGTGAAACAGTTTTCTATGAGATCCCTGTTAAATTCCTGCAGAACTGAATACAAGCAAAATAGGTATTGTTTTCTAGCATTGTTTTTGTGCTATGTTTTTATAGTTTTGTGGAAACTTAGAAGTTTAGTGCTGTTAGTGGTTTGTGCAGGCTTGAAATACTAAGCATGTTGTGAGAAAATGCAGTCTGTGAGTAAAGTCACAAGGTAGGAACACGACTGAGCTCTGGCTATTTTGGTAGATTAAACTAAACCCCACTAGGTGGTGCAAGCAAATAAATCACCTGGAAAAATACTTCTCTCCGGATGAATAAATTTGGGAAAAGGGTGTCTTTCACTAAATTGAAATACAGTCTTTGTTTTTTCATTTGTGATTATGTGCAATAGTTACTAAAATTTATCATTTAACTCTGTGTCCTAGACTGCTCTTTCCACATACAAGAAAAAAGTGCATTCTAGTTTTGGCTTAGACTTGCCTGTCTACCTTTCTTATAGCATAGGCTGGTGTCACAACGCTGTATTATAGCTGGGGTGGTGGCTCACAGAGGAAGTAGCAGAGGACTTCCACTGTGTTTCGCTGTGCTATCAGAAGCGGCTGCTGCGAAATAATATCCTTCCTAGGGGCTTACTGAGGCATTTTCAGACTTACCATCTGCTTGGAGACTTGTCTCTCAGGATCTCTCTTGTTGCAGTTTATCCTCTGCCAGTTTCACTTTGGATTTGCTTACCTTTACAGCAGTATTGTGTACATACAATTAAAACTCTTTGTTTATGAGAATACCAGATTTCAAACAGTAAGTTATAATAGTGTACTGTCAATTTACTGCCCTGATAGAAGTAGAGTGAATAACATTCCAGTAGAAAATCTTTGAAATATAATGTATACAGTTTGTCTGTAAGGGTTAATGTAGTATGTCTGATAGATGAGCTGTTCTATTATATTTTGTTTAAAAAAATCCAAACCAGAAAACTGTAAAACAAAACCCCAAACCTGGAAACACTCCTTCATTGTACTCCTGGAAGTGATTATAATAGAACATTATTAGTTTGTGTTGCACTGGCTATATCATTGTCTTGAATTCAGACTATATAATCTCTCAATAGCTCATTTTTAAACTGTTTTTTCTTTTCTTCCTCCTACTCCTTTCCCATTGAAAAGGCCGTAATGGTGGTTTTATTAAAGATGCACTGGCCAATAGTTGGTCAACATCTTTTTATAGCCATAAGATCGGTAGCAAAAGTAATTGAACAACAAAAAAACCCACATTCTTGAGATAAGTAGAAATTCCTGGGGTCTTCCACTTCTGGAGAGCCATCAGCACTGTCATTTTCTTGTCATAAATCATACTTTACCAGAGGTTTTATGGCTTCCCAGTGGACTCTTCTGAGAAGGTGTTGTGGTTTAACCCCAGCCAGCAACTCAGCACCGCACAGCCGCTCACTCACTTCCCCCCACCCAGGGGGATGGGGGAGAGAATCGGAAAAATAAAGTAAAGCTCGTGGGTTGAGATAAGAACAGTTTAATAGAACAGAAAGGA
>JAVKLA010000090.1:13846252-13860548 GCA_034782735.1 Sagittarius serpentarius | reverse complement strand
TGTCCCCTCCCACCTTTCCTGTGCCCCTCCAGCCTTCTTGCTGGCTGGGCAGGAGAAGCTGAAAAGTCCTTGAATTAATCTAAACACGACTGAACAACAGCCGAAAACATCAGGGTGTTATCAACATTCTTCTCATGCTAAAGTCAAAACACAGCGCTGTACCAGCTGCTAGGAAGACAATTAATTCTATCCCAGCCGAAACCAGGGCAGTAGGCGATGGCACTGTGGTTGTGCCATGATACTGAGGAAACCCCTGCCTGTGCTAAAGGGCGAGTGGTGCAGTGAAAATGTTGTCAGCTGCTTAGCAGTCAGCTTGAGATAGCAGGTGTTTTTCTTATTGCTGTTTTCCCCACTATATCTGTCTTTCAGGCCCTTCTCTCTCAATGAATACAGTGCATCAGTAAATAATATATTATCGCGTTTCAGTCCAGGACTCTGTAATAAGACAGTAACTGCAGTCACTAAGCAGCTCTCTAGTGAAAGTTCAGTGCTTTACTGTGCAGTATATTTACTGAAACGGAAGTTTTTCATTTCAAAGTGACATATATTCATCGGTGGGGATGGGTGTTTGCCGTGTTCATCCTAGTCTTGATAAATGCAGCAGAAGCAGGTTTTTGGTTTGGCTTTTTTGTTGTTTTGGTGGGGTTTTTTTAGGAAATAAGGCAGGGAGACATTAAATTATAAAAAGCCTCTGCCCATGAAATCTCAGTTGACCAGCAGCCATAAAGAATACATATACTAGCCACAAATAGTCAACACATACCCTGAGTTTTACAGTAAGATTTTGTTCGAATGTATAGGCTTTATAGGGTAGACATAGAAGAATTGTTGCAGAGGTATTAGACTTAAAATGCAGAAGGAAAATACTTTTTTTTCTTCATTTCCTTGGGTAGAGGACCAGCGTACTTGATTATCGTACACGTTTGGTTATCATTAACTCCAAAACCAAAGTAGAATTACATGATGATGCAAGCAGAAGGGCTTCATAGTATGTACATTAAAATACTTTGATACTCCTGCTGAAAAAAATCGGTGCCTGTTGTTTTAGTTACTTATATTGTAATAGTGTGTGGGAGTCCCACTCATGAATGAGGATCCACTGTAGCTGAGCAATGAACATATACAAGAAAGATACACACCTGCCACCATGGTGCTTACATTCAATTTTGGTGACATATGTTGAACATTCATGAAGACATGAGAGAAAATAGATGATAGAATGTTTTCCACAAAACATTTAAAATACAAAGTTAAAAGGTGCAGGACCGAATGTAAACTCTTTACTAGACTTCATATATTTGATAATATTTAGCATGCAAAATTTTGTAGAAGGAAATCTTCTTTTGGCTATTGCATGTCTTTGTGCTTCCGTCATTTTGGATTTTTTTTCTTATTACTGTGCAATTGGAGTTGTTCCATTGTTTCTGTAATTGTTAGTTATTCCATATGCAGGTGATGAAAGAGAAATCTGGCCTCATTATCTGTACTAAATGAACCAAGAAACTTTTAATTCCTGCCTTAGTTTCATAGTTGCCTTTTATGTATATGTGTATACACACACACAGACATGTATATATTTATACACAGGATTGTGAAGGATCTTAGCAGCATTGGAGATTTTGTTCTTTTACATAAGGTGTATTGAGAGTCTGAAGTTCTAAAAGCTGAGTGACAGATTGGCATTGTGATTTTTTTTGCTTTACACAGTCTCTTGCTGGTAGTATCTAGTGATAATGTATACTTAACATTCAGATTTACTGATACAATGTTCTGTAGATTGTAAACATTTGCAGGAAATTACTTAAATAATGGAAGAACCTAATGCTGGAATGAGATAAAGACCGAGATTAGGTTAATAATACTAGGGCTTCAATCTTAGTTAAAATTGCAAATAATTTTTATGCAAACCCTTACATTTGGTTAAAAAAAAATAACATAAACAATCCTCTGACAAAAGTGAAGTGGATTTTTTTTTTCTGTGTTTTGTTTTTGTTTTGGAAAGTAAAACCAGATCAACCCATTTAATGTATATGCTCTATGCCGTAAGACAGTCTTAGAACGTCATGGTCAACTTAAGTTTGGGCATGTTCTGACTGAATACTGAAGGTTTTTTAAAAGTTAAAGTCCCATTTAAAAAAATAACTATTTAATATTAGTCTTTGGTAAACATTTTTCTTAACGTAATAATTCTACTAACTCATAAATTATTTTTACTGTGACCAAGGTCCAACCCATATAGGTGTTCTTGAAAAAATGTGCTAAATTTTTCAGGAACTTAACATTTCAAAGAAGTAGCTTTTGCTTTATTACATTATAAAGAAGATCTTTGATTGCTTAAACACTTCTTAGCATTTACAGTGTTGATGATTAAGTTGTTGCAGAATTCATATCAACATAGGCATGGAAATAAACTGAAACTTTTGTAAGAAAGCTTTTTTATATTAAATGGTTTTATCTCTTTACTCTTGCAGTAAGACAAATAAAACACTACAGAGAATTTAAGGTAACTGAGAAGGAAAGACGGGGAGGGACATGCCTGCAGCCCTCAGAGCTGCTTCTGTTCCTGCTTTAGCCTTGTCCCTTGGAGACTGCAGAGAGAAAGGGAACTGATAGCTTGTGGCACGCTCCAAGCTACTGCATCTGTCCCTTCCCAGCAAGAAGAGGGTGAGGTAATCGGAAATCTGGACTTGGCAGGCATCTGAGATGCCGGATTTTGGATTACAAATCACCTTGGAACATTAGAAATCTGGCTTGTCCAGCCTACTGTTTGGCTTTGCAACCAGGAATAACTTGCAAATCCAGGCATGTGTCTTGTACAGGTGTAGCTGGCAGATGCTGCAACTACAGTACTGAGTTGAGTGGAAGGAGATAGTGTCACTCTCTGTGTCCCACTGACCTCAGACCTGGTGGTCTGGATATGCAGGGGAATTCCCAAGTTTATATGTCTGTTGGGAGGTTAGGAAGTGGTGTGCCATGTGCTTGACCGAGGAAAAGTATGACTTGCTGCCGCTGCTTTTGTTCCTGGGAGCAGACCACTAAAATAGGTTGGGCTTAAAGGCTGTAAAGTTTGTAAAGTCACTGAAGTTAATATGCAGTGGTCTGTGGTGGACAGGAGATGAGTCCTTTCTGGTCCTAATACTATGAAATAAGTGATGACAGAAAGGCAGACCATAAAATACCAATATGAAGAAAAAGGATGACTGCTTTACAGGGTCGAACAGTAATAGATTCATTGTTCAACACCGGCAGGCTCAGTAACCTGCAGTACCTTGGCCTCAGAGAATATAATCTAGCTAAGTGTTTGTATTTGAACTTGAGGTTTCATCTACCGTTAACAAGAACAAACAAAACTAGAATCTAGACAAAAAAGTGCATGTCATCTATAACTAACAGAAAATCACAGCCCAGAAGATAAGGCTGATTAAATGGCTTAAGAGCTGCATACATTCTGTGCAGCTTTCTGTGAAGAAAAGCCCTGCTAATGGGCCTAGCAATGTAATGTTACCTAGGTACATGTGTTGACAGATCTAAAGCATTTACTGTTAGCTGATTAGAATGCCACTCAGTTCTGTCTGCCATGGCCAGTCTTAGGACTCCTAGAGTTGACTACAGAGAGGAACAGTACTGGTGAAAGAAGGGAAAGCAGTTGGTTAAGTTTTGTGGTATAGCGTTTTTCAGTTATTAGTGTATCTTGGTTGTCTGCCATATGGAAATGTGTTACTGATCATGTGGTATGCAAAAAGATCAAACGCAACATCTAGAGTTCAGGAGAGACTTGATTGTACAGTAAACCATTTCTCAAAAGCCCATAACTCCAATTTTATGATTAATTTTCTGAGTGCCCAGTGTGTAGCATGTTTCTTTCAAGAAAACCTGCGTCTATTATTGGTACCAATATATGCTCTTTTATACACTTGTGGAAACAAGTTCAGTTGGTGTCTTTTCTTGTTATTTCATATCAGTATGGGCTGGACGCTGACGGGCTGATCAGCAGCCCTGCTGTAAAGGATCTGGAGGCAGGGGGAACACCAGGTTGAGTAAGAATCAACAGAGTGCCATCATCATCAATAAGGCAAGCTGCCTACTGAGCTAAATGAGGAGGAATATGATCAGCAGATTGAGCAATGTTGTTATTATTTCTCTTTGATGCTTGTGAAGCCCCACCTGAAATACTGTGTCTGGCTTTTGGCCTTCCCCTTCAAGAAAGATGCCAAGACAGTGGAGAGGAGTTGCCAAGATGTTTCAGGCCTAGAGCAGACAACCCGTGAGAGGTGGTTGAGAGAACTGGGTTTGCTTAGCCTTGAAAAGATGGGAAATGTAATAGCAGACTGAAACTGTCTGAAATGCAGTTACAGCGATGGTTAAGGTAAAACTCTTCTTTTGGTAAGAAGGGGCATTGGCTGTAGGTTGTGGCTTGGGAGGTTCAGGTTGTACAGTAGGAGAAATGTTTTTGCAAAGAGAGTAAAGTAGTACTAGAGCATGTTACACAGAGAGGTTGTGGAGGTTTTGAAGACTCAGCCAGACAAAGCCATGGCTGACCTAATCTGGTGTTGGGAGGTTGAACCGCATGATCTCCGAAAGTCCGTTGGAAACAACATTTCTGTAATTTTTTGTAGTTATCTACATTATTAATTGGAGTAAAGGAGGAAGAAAAGTAAAGTAGGGAGCTTGAAATGGAGAGGGTAAGGTAGAAGGTCTGAGGATGGTGTTGGGCAGAGAATGGACGTTGCCACTGCTACTCTGACAGATTCTTGTAGTGAACTAAGCAGTCTCATGAGAAATTATAGCTGGATGGTACATTACGTGACTTGTGAACTGAAAAAATAGAAATGTGTACCGTAGGTGTGGAAATACTGGGACTTAAAATGTGTGTATTATAAGGTTTTTAGAAGGTGCTTGTTGAAAAATGTAACAATATAAACAAATGCAGATGCATTGTTTAATTTCAACATACGCAGGAAGAACAGTGGTATTAAACAAAATACAAATTTCGCTATAAAGACTAATCGTGGCCACTAAATAACGGAATTGCTATCCTGGCACATTCCCATGTTAATTCTTCGTTTTAAAAGCATCTTCCTGCTGATTTTTTTCTGATTTTCTGTGCACTGGCAGGTGGTGTTGAATTGGTCTACATAAAGATTAGGTACTGCTGATAAACTTTCAGTTATAAAAAATGAAAAAGCTTGCTTTATCCAGCTGCAAGTATAATTCTAACGTGTACTGGTAGTAGTATTTAAACTGCATGTGTGATGAGGTGGCAGGGGAGGGTTTGGTCTTTTTTCTTTGAGATTTCTGTGAAATTCAGTCACAAGTTTCCAACCTACTAGTCATAGAGCAGCAATAACCTGTGAGTTTTTTTTCTACTGCTCTTTTAAACATTTTCCCATGCAATTAGGAAGGACCAGGTCCAAGGGGGAAAATTGCAGGCTCAGTTAGTAGATACAGCACGTACACACTTCAAACTGGATTGAACATTTGCTCAGCTAGGTGGGCGATGTTCTTTTCTGACTGGTTTGGACCATCAGTAGAAGCTCCTCTGATATTGCTGGACTCGCCTGTATAAATATGCCCTGAGTTTGGGAAACTTGACAGGGACTCTTGTTCTCTCTCTTCCCCCCACCCCCCAAACCCTACCTGCTGTGAGAATGAATTAACATTAAGCAATGAGTACCTACTTTTAGTTGTGGACTCAAATGGTGATTTTCATTGATAGAGGAGAGACTTAGCTGGTCTTTTTATCTCACATTTTTTATTAGCATTCTATGCTTCAGCAGCATCATCATGCTGAAGTTTAAATTAATTCAAAAGAGATTTTTTAATTTACCTAAAATGTGGAATATTTGAGATAACAAAATGAAGCCCTACAGGTCATGTGTTTTCCGGTAGCAGCAAAGTCAGTTCTGCTTACTTAAGCTAATACTCGTTTTCATTCCTTTCCTGTGTCTTGCCTAAGTATAAAAATAGGAGCCGTAAGAACAGAGAGTCCCTTCAGCAACAAAACATATTTTGTCAAAAGTCATTTGGCTAGAAAAGAGTAGAGAGACAATATTGGTCAAGCTGTGTTAAAACATGCTATAGACTTCTATTACCTCTTTTTAGGATCATGGGATGGTTAAGAATATGTGGCTTGACAAAGGTTAATCAGCTGAAATTCTTTAGATAAGAAATTATGTGTGGATCACAGAAAGGGAGAGGAAGCATTTTTTACAGTCTAGTTTTATCCAGCTTATGAAGCAACAGATTATAACTCAATGTGTCTGGCAGACTCTGGGAACACCAGCAGACCTGTTTATGATCAAGTCCAAGAGGAATCACTGTGCATTCAGAGACTTAAGGTATTTTTTTAAACTCCAGGAATAAGTCTGTGTGACTAGTTTGGGTCAAGATCTTTCACATTTATTTGAAAAGAAATGAACAGATTACAGAAAGTATTTTGCATTTCTAAACTAGAAGATGCTTTGCTGCTTTCTTCTACAGGAATATCTCTCTGTAAAGGCCAGCAGACTGAAGTAAAATATTTTTTTCTTTTCAGTGCAAGTCAGTAGCTTCCTTCTTCAAATAATTATAAATCTGATTGTGCCTAACATTGCTTTAGTATGTCATTGCATCAGGGATCATTTTTGCCTTCCATTTATTTTTTTCCTTTATCTCCATATTGTAGTGTTCATTTTTGTGCAATCTTCTTTTTAAGCCATCTCTGATAGTATGCCACCTGCTGCATTAGGTTCTGCAAGCATCAGGAAGTGGAGGTCACAGCATTCGTGGACCAAAGAATCTTGGTGTGCTTGGCTGTACTTGTGAAATGCCTGCATATTTCCACTGTAGACATAGCTCCCTCCTCTCCTCATCTTTGATTATGCACTAATCACTTACCCATTCGAAGACGTGACTTTCAGACACCACAGCAATGAGCTGCAAAAGATGCACGTTAGCATTCTGCTGGACAGTCCTGCAAGGTCTCCCAAGGTAAGATGCCAGCTGTCCAGCTTACCCAAGCTCAGTACTATGGTGGTGAATTAAGTTGTTTGCATTATTAGGTATATCAGGTTTTTAGAGGGGGACATCCACACTCACCTGACCAAAGGCTGCAGCAACAAAGCTTACACTGAATGCTTTCTTAAGTAGCCGAAAGACTTGTTTTGGCCCTTTAACTGAAGAAACTGATGCCATGACAAGATGTTGTGAGGAGGTTCTCTGGAATGATTATACTCTCGAATGTTTGCTTCTCTTCTTTGTGACTGCCCATGTGGTAAACATCCTTATAGGCAAATCTTGCATTCCCTTAAAAAGATAAGAAAAGGATTGATTAGCACACTTCTTGGGGAAGAGCAGAGTTAACCATGATCTCATCTTTTCAAGCACTGGCATTTTCTATGTACCTTAGTGCTTCTGTTGTTTAAACATACCCTATTCTTAAATATGTGTGAAGTTAGGATTTAGCAGATAGATGAAGTACCTGGCATTAATCCAAGGTCTAATTCTTAATCTTCTGTAGTATGGATATGGTAGATAAATTTCTCAATGGCCAATTTTAAAAACCATTCACTCAAACCCGACATAGCCCATTTCAGCCTCTCTTTAATAGGAAACCTAATAACTTTTTCTGATGTGGTGCATAAAGCTCTGGTATTTTGTTTTCTTTTTATTGCTAGATGCAAGCATGTTCATGTATTTACAGTCAATAAAGCTATCAGTGCTATACACAGGTTTAGACTAATAATTTCAACCTTTCAGTCCGGGGTATCTGATTTAGGCCACTGCTGTGTTATTTGCACCCTTTGGTCACATACTGACTGTCTGATCAGTGGCAGTATTTCTGCTTTTGAGCCACTTCTAGAAGTGGGACAATTCATTCTGGTATTTTCATTCCTACTATTCAGAAGTTAAGTGTCAAACAAACCAGGCCACACTTTAGGAGCAGTGTGAGTTGTGTACATCTACAGCAAATAAAGGTGGTAATCCCCAAACCCCTTTTTCCATAATGCATTTTTGTCTCCGATATCCTCTTTTTCACACTCTGGCTTTGATTGTGTGTAGTTTCCAAGAGAGGTGATCATATATTAGGACTTGCCATCCAGGAACAGTAGTTTCAAAGAGTTGCAATATTACCCATGCATGGATCATATGCATGAAAGAATGTGTGAGCTGTACAAGCCATCAAATCTAGAGACTGTATAGGAAGGAAGAAATACTGGCTTTAGTCCTATTGTCTCATATAATTAGTGAATGTTTACGTTTGCCCAGAGAGCCAGGTTTTATGGCTTGTCCTGTTATCTAGACTTCTTGCTCTCTTGAAGTGTCTTAACAGCCCATTTCTGCTATGAGAAAACCAGTAAGTGATCAGCTGTTGCTCTTTTTTTGCCTGTATTTTTGTAATACTTGCATGAGAGAAAATATATCTCTGCCCTAAAGCCACTGCAGCTATTCGGTGTAGCAGACTGTAGGCTGTATTAGCACTTGTGGCAGAATGTGCCACCTCTCGATGCTAGGGATTTATTTTTCTTTAGCACACTGACTGAGAGTTGACTCTCAGGATTTTTTCCGTAAGAGTGAGCATGCAAATATAAATAACAAATAAGATTTTTTCACTAAATATCTTGACACATTTTACTGGATTTCGATTCACTTTCTACAGTTTCTGTTTCATGCTTACTTTCCTTCATATAAGAGCAGTCACAGTGGCACTATAAAAATAACTTTTAAATTGAATTTTCGAGATCCTTCTCTTCCGCTATCTCTTACTGCTTCCCACTTCTCTTCTGCTTTTATGTTTCTTTCTAGTCTTCTCCATGAAAATCAAGATCTCCTTATGCTTTGCATTACCAGCTGTCAGGCGTGATGCCATATATGCTGATACGCCACTGTGTTAGCTTGCTTTGGCACTGTTGGTAGCACTCTGCTGTCATGCTCAAGTGAGACAGAAAGGACCATTTCTTACTGGAAAATTAATTCATGAAAAATGAATTTTGTTTTTGTAATAGAATTGTTTTGAAAGAAATTAAACAAAGACATTTGTATTACAACAAATTAGCCCTTAATTTTGTAAAGGTTTAAGTGTCGAATATAAATGAACTAAACAGTGAAGCCAACTAATTTTCTAAATTACAGCCTCAAATTGCCACATGTGATTTGAGCACAAATTCCATCAACTGAGATTTTTTTTTTTGTATTTGTTTTTTTTTCCTGACATAGCTGGTTTGGAGCAAAAGTGAATGCCACCTCAGGTATCTGGAAATTATCTCTGGAAGGAGAGCGGTAACCAATTTAGTTGTGTCCCCCTGTGAAAGGGAAAAGCAAGGTCAGGATGGTTCTAATGGAGATGATCTTTCTCCTGACCTGTTCTCTTCTTCCACCCTGCAAAAGAGGAGGAAGTGCAACGTCCTCTTCTGTGTTGACCTTTTTCTCCTCTTTAGTCATGGCCTTCCTATCCCTTACACTTTTTAGAAGAGGATTGCCTTTTAGAGGTAATTCTGCCAGTCTAGGACACCCAATGTTAGTGGGCCACTAATCTTAGGGATAGTGTAAAATGAAGTAGCAGTTTTGCAGCACATTTGTTTCTCCTCAGTACTAACTACCCTGATTGTGGCTTTTCTTTGATCCACTTGCAAAACTGACCAAGCTAACCAATGTAATTTTCTTAAAGACAGAATATGAGGCTGCTTCTGTGCTTCTAAGTTAGACAGACTGATGTACTGTCTTGCAGTCATATGTGAAATTTACTTGTTAGCATGGTCCCCGATACTATTTTGGCGCATGCCAGCTAGTGCTGTCCTGGACAGTGTTTGTGAGTGGTTCAGGGGCATAACGTGCCTAGAGTAGCCAGTTTTGGATGCAGCCCCCGCTTTGGGGGGGAGAATTCAGCCATGTAGGTGTGAGCTACGTCATGTTGCCTGATCTTACTGGCAGCGAGCTGTCTCTGTTCCTTTTTAAAAGATGTATTTAAAATACAGTCTCTGCGCCCACTTGCTGGGGATTTTAGGCTCCAGTAGCTGTTTCTGGCCTTTGCTGAGGACAGACAAGTCTTGACTTTACTTCTGGTTTTGGAGCTTTCAGGATGGTTGCTGTTTCATGGAAGCTTTTCGTATGCAGTGTTTTGTCTTCTGTGCTGCTTATAGGGTAGCAATTTCTTGTTGTATCACCCAGTTTTCACCTTCGTTAGAAGGAATGACTGCTCAACAGGTTCTGTTGGTAAGATAAAAGAAGCAAAAAGAAATTTAGAGGAAGTTGCCTTATACCTGTTATACAAATGTTTAGACCAGTAGACTGGTGCTTGCTCTGAGAAATGAAAACAAGATCTATGGAGCCTTCATAGTAACATAATTCTCTTCAAAGGAGTTTATATTACTTATATTTGTTAAAATGAGTACTGAAAGTGGTATGGCTGACTGACATAGTTATACTGGTAGAATGCTAAAATGCTGGACATTTTGAAGTACTTCAAAGTATTTTCCAAACTGACTGTATATAAGAACTTGAAAACTGAGGCCTGGAAGGTATTTCTGTCATAAAGTTCTGTTTCCATCACAGGTGTCATCCCTTGATAAGAAAATTAGAAAGATAAATCAGCAAAAAACGTGGTTTTCTCACAAAATTTTTACATTCATTTGCTTAAAATACAACATAATTCCCTTTTTTAGCTAAAAAGAATGTCACTAGTATTAGATACTTTTAATCTTCCAATGTGTAAGCAGCTCTGAACAGTGAATATAATAACAGTTCAGAACCATGAGTAGAAGCAGATGAGAATAACCCTAGAAAAACGTTTTGAAATATTCTGATAGTTGATCAAAAAGAGAAAAGAGCTGGGAACAAAGTGTTCAAGGAAACCTATGTGAAGCCGTATATATGCTCACAAATTTAGGCAAAAAAAAAATAATCAGTTACGGTCAGTAAGAACTTGTTGATGTTTTAGGTTGGCTCAATAATCTGCATATCCTTCTCAGAGTTAATTTTTGTGAGATGGATCTGACCATATGGTACTAGGAGGAGGTGGTGTATTCTTTCATTTGACAAAATGCCATGCAATGGCTTTAGATGATAGCAATGCAGTATCATAATAATGAAGACTACACTATTATTGTCAGATTTGGAAAGATTGTTCTCTGTGAGTTATTCTTGCACTTTATTTAGTAACCTCAAATGCCCAAAAGTTTTTATTGATACACTGCTTTATCATACCTGCTAGTTCAAGTTAATTACTTGCTCCAGGTAGAGGATATAGTTGGGCACTATTTCATACACCTTTTTTGTCAAGAGTTTTGAACTTCCATGCTTTAATTTATGCAGTTTCATATAAAAGATTGAGATACATGTTCTTCCAATTGAGGAGGCTTATCTGCAAGAGAGAAGAATTAAAACTCTTTTGTAGACTTGATAGCTAGTACATCACAGTACATATACAAGAAGTTCACGGCATTTAAGCAAAAATTTTGAACTTGTCTTCCAAAATACCTGTGTGCATGCATGTATACCTACTATAGTGTGGGTATACATATGTAGACACGTGTATGTACATATGTTATAATGTGCACTTATCTATATCTTATATATAAAAAATGTAGTGTAGTTCAATTAACTTGATTTTTTTTCAGAAAGTAAATCAGAAAAAACTAAAAAATAGTCTGTCTTAATGTTGAAAGGCTTCTATCAGCCTAATTTCAATTTAAATCTAATTACTTTAAAATACGTGTTTATACCATTCTCCCCTCCCTGTTTTTTGTCGTAAAGCTTCCTAAGGCTCAAAATTATCTTGATAATTTTTCTCTATTTTTTTAATCCTTTGACATTTGAAGAAAGGTCTTTTTTCTTCAGTTGGCAAGGAGGGTGTTTGACTATGCAAGGGAATGCCGACTCTGTCTAGACAGAAAACATTGCCGAACGTACAAAGTCCTTGATACAAGAGATAAGCATTTTTTCTTTTTTTTTTTTTTTTCCCTGCTAACATTCAGTTTATAGTAATTTTAGCTGTTACTTGCAGCTTCAAGTAGTTAATTTTGGGATTTGAGATACTGGTTTGTTTTTTATTTTTTTTTCCAGATTTGCAGTGTCCCTGTAAAGGCTGTAGAGATAAGTATTCAAGATACTGATGAATATTTTGTTCTCTGTACAGTGGTTCCATATCTAGAACTATGGCTAAGATAAGGGTTTATGTAGCTGGTATTCATAAATCTAAGTGTTGTGTCAGCTAACAGGCTCCCAGTAGAACAAAAGTCATCTCAAATTCACACTGACTGTGGGTAGCTAAATAGTAGTATGTTTGCCAGTCAGGACTCCACAAATGATAGAAAGTGGAAAGGTTCCTTCTGCAACTGGATTTGCTGAGCCCACTCTGCGCTGTGATGGTTGTGTTGGACTGTAACAGCAGTATATTTCATGTTGCTGGTACAAATTCATCATTGCCATAATAGTCCAAAACCTCTAAAAAATATATAGGTAAATGTGCTCTTTCAGTAGACCAGCTTCAGTAGTTCAGAGCTTGCTTACTTAATTTTTCTTAAGCACATTAAATGGTTCTAGGCAGGCTGTCACTATGGTCTTTGAAATATTGCCATGTTTCTTTCAATCTCTGCTTTTAAATTTCTTTTACATAAGACTTTCATACTTCTTCCTACTCTGTTCATTACAAATTTCTGGGTATTCACGCTCTTATTTGGAGCTTAAAAGCCTTTCAAACCACAACAGAAATTCAGAAATGGAAAAGGGAAGAGAGGTACATTTATTGTCCTCTCTTTTACCACAGCCTGTTGACTCCCAGTGCAGACACTAAGTCTGTAGTTTCTCCTGGCAGCCAGTCTGCAGATAAATTAACGCAGCAAGCGTGTATCATTTTTGACTAGAATGGGTGTAAGGTCATAACTTGAACCTGGAAAATAATGTCTTGGCCACAGTTTTTGTCTGAAAGTAATTCTGCTTTAACTTCAGAGAAAGGCCTTGTTTTCGTAGGGATCTCCCCCCACCCCCCCCCATCATTTCTTGTCATATTACTCAAATTTCTGTATTCAGAACTCTGAGGAATGGCTGATGAAAACCTTGAATGATACTTTGAAAATGTAGCACATGCTGTGCAGTTCCAGTAGATGAAAGCAGTATGGTTGAAGTGTTTAAAACATGCTTTTGTATTAATTTACTCATTTAAATATTCTTTTAAGAGAATACTTACGGATTCTGAGTTTTCAGTAGCAACTACAGTTAATTCCAAGTGTAAAGGGATATGATGCATTTTCTTTGTGAAGTATTCTACTCTTTTTGTTCATGCTAGTTCTTTGGCTTTTTTGAAACCGGTAGTACACACTACTGTGCTGGCAAATGCACAAATGTTTGAGGTTTTGAACTTCTACCACAACTGAACACTGATGTGCACTTGCAGCAAAAATGGGAAATGCTGAATAATCCCTCTTGCCTTTTGAGATGGTCATATTTGAATTATGTTGGCAGGATTTAGTGAAGATGCTTATATTGTTAACAGTGCTGAATGTGCTCTGTAAATGCATAAGAGATTTTTTTCTGTGGGGATTTCGATCCAACTTTCCCCAGCGTTTTATTTGCCTAAAACTAAATTTAAAGGTTTCCTTAGGTTTCTGCTGCTAAATTTGTGTTTTATGTGCTTTTGTCAGGGAAAAAATCCACACATTTCTGTTTACTGTAAATTTATTCTTTCACTCAACTTCATAAGAAATATCTTCAATTAAGGTCTTAAAATACACTTTTTCTTCATCAAGCAAAATCATCTCCCAGATATAATGCTTTTAAAAGTAATGTACCTGAAACTCTTAAATTTCAGTAATTTAACTTGGTAAACATTGTACTAACTTTGATAAATGTTAACTTCATTTCTTCCCAGGCTTCTAAAGGATGAATTGGCAACAGAACCACTAAAATATGCTGAACAACTTCCTGTAGCTCAGATAATACACCAGGTATGTTTTTCTATTTTAAATATTTTCTTTGAGAATGAACAACAGCTGTAATACTTAGACTGCTTTTCTAGGTCACACAGAATCAATGTCCTCATGCTGGAAGTGTGTAAAAACAACATACTCTTGCTCAGATGACAACTATTAAATTATAAAAGTCTTATTCTGAACATGGCAATGAAAAGATGCTTGCTGTATGACACAGTTAACACTTCAGAGGTTGCTGTTAAAACTGTTGTGTGTCTACTGATAAAGAAGAAAAGAAAAATCCTTTAATTTCTTCAAATTTGCATCTTGACCTAAATCATATTCCCCTTCCTGAAAAAGCAGCCAAAGTGTAGAATCATTATTGTGGAATAATTGTAATGCTGAGTTGAGTA
>JAVKLA010000090.1:13772057-13845930 GCA_034782735.1 Sagittarius serpentarius | reverse complement strand
TTATGCAAGGAGGAGGAAGAGCTCTTTTCTGTGCAGAAGATTCTATATTCCCTTCTTGCTCTTTTCTCAGAGTTCAAGGTCTGACTCTTAGTCTGTCCTGCTGGTGGATTAGATGCCCAGTCTGCATTCATGTGTCTTCTCTTTCTTCACTATTAGCCACAGTGGGCTCTGCCTATTTTGTGGAAACACTTACGGCCAAATAACAACAGAAAACTTGTGATACGTTGTAAAACGTATATTGAGACTTAGCATGTCCCTTCTTGGTGATGCTTTAAAGAAAGCAAAAAGACTTGTTCCGTTGCAGTCATTTGGAATTTTCTCCAAAAAAAAATATTATTTTTTAACTTTGTAGATGTGAGTCCTGCTTCAGGGACAGGTAACTATAGTTTTCCTAAGTCAGGACTGAATAGGTCAGATTACTGTTTTCCTAATGGTACTTTGGCAGTATGGAATCTTTCAGGTAATTGGGTATGCTCTGAAAAATTGGCCTGAAAGTTGGGGAAGATAATGACAGTTCATCATGGGAGACAAAATGGTACAGTCCATTCACTGCCTTGAGATAAGGAAAACTTCCAGCCTGAGAACTGGGATGTGGTGTTGGTCACAGTAGTAATAAGCCAGATAGACAACGTTAGATAAAGCTGTGGTTTCAGACTGAGCTGGTTTTGAATGCTTAAAGATCAATAGGAACAAATAAAAGTCCACTAAATGTCAAAGTTGCTTACAAAATCCTATTAGTATTAATTATTATTGTAGATCTTTCCAAATACCTTTGTCAATCAGTGTTTTTAAGCAGTTGAGTTGCATGCTGCAGGCAGTGCTGGCTTTACCTTGAAGGAAACATAAGCTTTATTTTAAAACTTTAAAGTGTACAAGTCGTTTCTGCAAGATGTAAACACAAGGGATTTTAAAACTTTTGGCTGAAATCTGCACCTCCGGGAAGAATCTCTGATGTGTTCAGAACATGGAAGATTGGAAATCAGGACCAGTTTGTATGTCAGGAACTCCCTGGTGTTGTCAGAGCTTCAAATGACCCAACAGCCTGCAAATGTCACATTTAAAATTCTGTCTTCATGCCTGACTCTCAGCATAAATGAATTAAACAGCAGAGCAGGCAGCCAGTCAATATGTTCTTAACAGTGAGAGTGAGCAATGAAACAGTTTGGGGGTTGTTTGGAATCAGTAAATAGAAAGTGCATGGAATGGCTCACCTAGAGGAAAATCTCAAATAGGAAACAGAATTAACCTTTAAGATGGTCGACCAGGTGAAATGTCATAGTAATATTTTTACAACATTAGGTGGGTAAAAACCACAGAGGGTTCATTTGGCTACTGTGTGGTATACTGCAATAGAATATCGCACTGTGGAGAGGCAAAAATCTGGTTTTTATGTACTCTTATCTGTTTTCTATAACAAATTTACCGGTAGTATAGAGCTGTGGTCTGCACAAGGCAGCAAAACGGACCCAATGGAACTGCAAATGTCTTTGATGTAGAGAAACAGAATAAAATGACCGTTGTTTAGCTGTCGTGTCAGGGAGTCAGGCATCATGCCCTGGTTTTGTATGATGGTGATGCCCTTTTTGAGCCTCTAGGAGCTGTGATCAACTAAGCATGCTCTGCACCAGTGTCCTGGTGAATTAGCACTGCAAAGGTTATAATGTGTCATTTCTGAGGGACCTGTGACAATTGGGACATGTAGTGCAAGGGCCATGTTAAGTTTATATGAACAAATATGTTTTACTTTAAGAAACAAAGACATTATAAGAAATAAAAAATGAGTAAAAACAGTGAATAGTGTTTGTGGTGTTATGATGCTTTATCCAAATGGGTAATCACTGTGTTTTAGTATGGGCCTTTGTTGTTGGTTCTGTATCACATGCAAGATTTCTCTCATGTTAAGCCATGTTTTGTTTACTTCTAGACAGAAATAAAGGCATCAGTAATGTATCTTTATATCATAAATATACATTAAAATTTCACAATGGTAGGTACCCTAAATCAGTATAATGCCAGAGTACATTTTAATTATAGTTAGTAGCCAACATGGCCACTAATTCTATCCAAATGTCACTGTAAATTTATTCTCCTGGACACTACTAGGATCTACATGTTTTCCTTGGGCATTTACATGTGACTTCTAACATTCTCTTCAGTATTTCATCTCTGGTATTTTAAAAAATAATACACTAAAGAACAGAAATCACGTTTTGATTTCTGATTTGATTATTCCATGAGAAAATTTCAGACTTTGTACATCCTAAACTATTTAATGAAAGGAGACCCAAAATCTGATTTTGGGATTGATCTTAAACTTTATGGCACTAGTAATAATTTATTATTCTAGCAATATAAGAACAGAAGAATAACAGCCCTATAAAGTTCACAGGTCCAATTCTCAGACGTGTGTTATATTTAATGCATTAGACCATGGTTAATTAAAAAGACAAATGTGAAGAAATGAAAATAAATAGCAGAATGGAAACAAATAGTAACATTTAAGCCACTAGTTTTTAGACATGAACCAAGATCAGACATTTGTAAATAAAGTAGCTTTCTCCATTTTCAAAAACAAAAAGGAAAAACGTGTGCTTTTGACTGAAATAGAAAAACCAGTGGTGCTTGGTAAAGGAATGCAGTCATTAATATAAACTTACAAAATGGCAATAGTTAGGCTTTTAGAGAAATACTCACATAAGACAGCCTTTTTAATGAGGTTCTTTGTGTAGAGCTGTGCATATGATGCTGCTACTTAGGATAAGTTTATGAATAGTAAGGCAAAAAAAAAAGGGGGCAGGGAGAAAAAGGAGAGACTACTTTAATTCTGCACTTGTCTTTAGTTGAAACAGGTCTGGTGAAAGAACATGGGAAACTGCGTTTGAGGAGATTGTTTTCATTTATCATAAAGGATATTCATTGCTGGCCTTCCAATTCAGCAAGGTATTTTAATAGAAGTACCTAAACTCAGTGCCAGCGCTCGTGCTCTGAATGTCACTATGTGTTAACATATTTTGCCTAACTGGAATTTAGGATATTGAAGAGACTTAAATTGTTACAGGTATCTTACTGATGGAAGAATATTTTGTTCATGTAAGGCACCTTTCAGTGGATAAATGCCAGATCTCCTGATGTTTTTGTAATTGAAAACAAAATGAAACAGCAAACTCAGACCACTATCAACTTGCATACTTATTTTAGTCCATTATAAAATATTAAGCAGATAAATTAACATGCTGTTAAAACAGGATGGTATTTCAGGAAACTAACTTCCAGCCCATAGTGGCGATTGCACAATTTGCTTAAAACTTGAGATGGTTTACAGTTGCACATTCGCTTAAAACCAGAGAGTTCCTGGGTATTTTCTCATGTGGGGAAGGTTAGATACAACTTCTAATTAAATTAGATTGAGTTTCCTTTTGGAGATAATGTATTTGTAGAGTTTTTAACCAGTGTGTTTCTGTAGCCTCTCTGTAGAAGCCTCAGTGGAAAATGCCTTCTGTAACCTCAGGAGATTACTGGGAGATCATGCTAACCTGTTGAGTAAATATGTCTCTCTGCTCCCGATTCCAGCTGAGCAGCTCATGTGAGCACCATTAGCTTTGCTGAGTTTAAACTCCGAAGATGTTAGGGAGTGGCTGCATCTAGTCTAGTTTGAGGGTATTGACTGCAGTCCACAATAAGGGAAATTTAAATAAGAAATTTAAGAAAGATGGGAGGGGGATCTCCGGAGTTACAAATGCATAGGCTGATGGACATCAAAGATGACTGTAGAGTTGTGGTTCTGTATTGTCTTGCAAGAAGGTCTTTGTTTCCTTAATTTCTCTGCTTCTGTAACAAGTTTGCCCCCCCCAAATCATTTTGCTTTGAAGATTAGTTTTTACTCATTCTTGGGACCTCATTCTCACATAGTAGAGGGGTGTTATTTTATTGCATTTGTTGGTGTTATTCCTGCTTCACGCTGATTTAATTGAGAGAGGTTTTCTTTAGCTCCATTTGGCAGAGATTGTTGAAACAGTATTAAAAAATAGAACACACTATGTTGTATAGATTTTTTTAAAGTATTTTTTGATTATCTCTAAGACAACAATTTTAGCTCTCAGACTTAAATGTTTTCACAAACGTTACATTAAAGTGGTTTTATGTGGCTTACGATCTGTCTGAAATGCTTGATGTGAAAATTAACCCATCACATGCTGATACAGTCTTGAAAGCATAACTTTCAAGATTACACTGGTGCCTTGCCCATTGCCTCGCAGCTGCCCTTTGGCAGTTGTTAGATTTTAATTGGTCCTCTCGCACTCAGTCTACATCTGTCCTGATGGTGGAGTCTTGGTTCCTATCTGTGTTTTATAAAAACCATTAGTGGTGTTCAGAAGTTCGGTCAAGTATGCAAGGTGTTTAATAGCACAGCAGTAGCCCAGATTTTGATTTTTTTGGTGCAGACAGTAATTTTGGTTTAGGGATAATAATTTATTAAAAGTTTTAAAGTACTTTAATTGGTATTTGCATTTTACTGTGTCTTTACAAGCTAAAAGGTTCAAAAGCCACTTGTGATACTTAGCTATGTCAGGTTGGATGTGTGAAGTTTTAGACACAGCTATTTATGCATTCTCTGAAAATCCATTCCTGTAGCTGTGTTTGAAAATAACTTCATAGCTTGCTTTTTAAAACTCTGGTTATGGTATTTAGCTAGATGATGTCAGAGAGAAAATACAACGTTTCATCAGAAGGTCCAAATTTTGCTGCTCCTGTTAGCACAGGCACAGGTCTTCTCACGAATGCTTTTCTTTGTCAGAACTGAATTTTTTCAGGATGGTTGAAAATTGAGTTTTTCATATCAAAGATTAGAAAGTACTCTCACTTCAGAATTCATTTTTATTTTAACAAAAACACATCACGTGGCTACCCAACAAAAAGCCTTGTGTCATGTCGCCTTGCGCTAGGACACCTGCCTGGTTGCAACTCTGAGCAACATACTGACGACAGTGTTGTCCCCTTACCCCTGCCACTTCTTGTGCCTGCTTTGGAGTATACAGAGAACAGCACCCTGTTCTCGCAGTGTTCATGTCTGTCTGTTCCAGACTAGAGGTGAGAAAATCTGTTTCAGATGCATGTCATGGCAATCTCTCAACATCCTCTTCCTCACCAGCTGACCTGAAGTCCTTTTTGGGGCTCAGGCATTCTGACTATATTTATGTGCAGAACTAAACTGAGGTGTGCTGTATACCTTTTGCTGAACCAACCTTTCTTCATCTAGGGGACTTAGGATATATAGGAGTTAGAAATTAATGTGCTTTACTAAGTTGTTTTTTTGTTTGGGGCTTTTTTTTTGCAATTCCTTTTCTTTTCTGTATTGAACATATGTTTGTGAATTGTGTAACCTGGAGGTGGTTTGCCTGCATTTTACAACTCTAATGGAAGTGGTCTCAAGTGGAATCATGACTGGATGTTATCCAGTAAATAAGAACTTGCTTCTTTCCCTAAATTATATACAGTATGTGGATTTAATTTCTCTCACTGTTGCATAAGTTGGAGATTATTTAAATTTTTTTGGCTTCCTTTAAATTGAATGCTACCTAGTGGAAAACTCAGTGCTCAAAAGGAGCAAAACAAACTTTTTGTGAAAAGCTATTACTGCATGGTTTTGCCAACTACCAAACCAAATATGTCATAGAGCAGCAAAGATACTCCTGCCAACACTGTGTGCTACTTGGTGCATATAGATGCATTAAGGTTGATTAAAAAAACTGTGAGTAGCAGAGTCTTGCTGTGTGTATGAGTCATGTAATGTATACAGTGTGTACCTTTAAATCTAGAGAATGAGTGCTTAATTATTTTGATAGTACTGTTTAAATAATTAAGAATGGAATAGTCCCGTGTTTCTCTGACTCACTCCAACGAATCACCAAATACATTCTTGACTTGGCTGTAGATGGTACAGATCTTTACCAGCAAAACCAGAAACATTTTCAGGCATTTTTTCGTCTAGTGAACTACTGCAGAGTCAGTGATGGTATTCAGGACCTTCATATGTAAGCTGGTAGTCCATACAAATTATGAGGTTGTCTCTCTTTTTTTTCTTATTCATAAATTAAGTAGCACATTAGCCTAATGAAATCTAATAAGCAAAGTTGTTAACATTCCTGAAATGAAGCATGTTTGAGTGTAGCATAAAGTATTTTTGTAAAAGATTTAAACTGTAATATTTTTGTTTTGCTGTTGTTTTTCTCATCAGTTCTTTCCAATCACAGAATACAATGATGTGGAGTTAGCATAGATTACTGATGATCTGTTTTTACAGAAAAGGCACAGCTGCTTTTGTTTTGGTATGTTTTTCATCTGAGCATGAGGGAAACCCTCTGGAAGCAGAGACCTAGTAAAGCAGTCTCTTTTCTTCTGTCTTCCCATTAAAGGACTGTTGTGGGTGATCACTCTGCCTATCCAGGATCATTATTTTACTGTTTCTCAACCACAGGGGAAGTTCTGCTTCTTTATCTCTTTGTTAAGCTGAAATATTAGATGGAAGCTCTTCTCTTGGTCTTCAAGACACAATAAAGATGAGTATCTTAGAATTATTTTTCTTTCAAATGCTGCCTCCCAAATCTTAAAATTTAGCAGTAATTATGAAGAACTTCATTTCTGTAAGGATAGACTACTGAAATAATTCATTCATGGGGAACTCTTCTTTTGTCTGCACACAGCACTGCTCAGCAGAGCCAGTAAAAAAGCATGAGCGTTTTTTGTTGCTGACCAAGCATTACAGGGGAACTGAATGTAGTATTAAATTCTTCCAATTATAGCTGAATACAATGAATTGAATAACTAAATGCATTGAAAGGTATCTTGCATGAGGAACCCGAACAGTCAGTTGTGGCGTTCTTGTTTTTAACCATTTCCTACTAGAAATGCCACACTGAACACTTTCTGTAAGCCAAGAAAGGAAAACTACCATGACCTGCTCCAGCTGCCCAGAGGCATCGGAGATGGAGGATGGTACCTTTTTCTTCCCAGAAATGTTGCATGCGTGGTCCATCATTTCTTCGTGTCCGTGCATTAAAACATGTAACTTTACCTCCTTCCTTTCATTTTTTTTTAAAGTGAAACCAAACTATATTTTAAAAACAATAAAAGAATTCTCTCTTTTTTTCCTGTTACACAGCTCTGTTAAGAACAGTTAGTTAAGCAGTTATCGAAACGTTCTGTTTGATGTGCGTGTACATTATTAGCTTGTCTGGGCATCAGTAGGGTCCAGTCTCTGCTGTCATGTCTTGGAATGTGAATTTATCACTTCTTCACAGATGTGGCACCCAACAGGGTTACGGTAACCCCTAGACCATGTTCCCCCTCAAAAATAGTCACCTCTTCAGGGAGATGCAACTGATGCAGTGTTTTCAAAATGACCATTTTGGGCTGTAAAGATCCTGTAGTTTGGTCAAAGAAGTATAGGACCAAACTGTTCAGTTTTCTGAGGTCCCCTCTCTTTTCTCTTTCCCTGACCTATGAAAACCCTTACATTTAAAGATTGGCATTGTATCTTCATTCTTCTTTGGCACAGGATGGGAAATCAGTTTGACAGACAGCTTGGAGTAATTTACCTAGGGGCTGCCCCTCAAGTGGCCACACTCCACTCTCCCCCATTCCTGTTAAAAGTCCTGTGCTCATTAAGCACAGCAGTGAGCTGAAAACTGCTGCTTTAAAAAAAAAAAGGCATTTTTCAGCCTGGCTGGGTGTGTGACTACAGAATTTCTAAAGCCAACTAGAATAGGTAGTATCAGCCAGAACTGATAAAGTGTATGTATATTTGATGAAGTGTATGTATATTGCCTGAAAATTTTTGTTTATATTTCTCATGAGCAGGTGAGAGAGAGTGAAAATAATTGTTACTCTGGAAAGTTGAAATGGAAATAAATGTAAGGCTTTTGTGCATATCATGGGAGTGCTCAGTTTGCCCTTGAGAATGCTGGTAATATGAGGCATTATGTGTGAATGTAGCATCATCCATTTCATGGCTTATGAGACATCAGTTTCATACCCACCAGCATACAGAATTGTCAGACGTACTATTAAAAATACATGAAAAGATACCCTGGCTCTATAGTAGCTATAATTGTTGCCATGTTGGATTTGCAGCTTCTTTAAGAGGTAATTCCTGTAATCGTTTCTTTTTAATAAGCACTGTCTAAGATGTAAAATGAAGGAAGAGGTTCAGGAAGTGACTATAATGTGTCAGGCTTTATAGAGTGCTGTAGATCTTTGCGGTTTACTCGTCTGGACTTCAAATAACTGCATGTGAAGGGTCAGTAATAGCTGCATTACCATGAACTCTAAAACTTACATTTCTTATATAAAAAAAAGCCAACAGGCTTTTTTGCAGCTGAATCAGACATGTGTTTGAAGATCCTGTATGCACAGACCTTTCAATATGCACTATCGATCTTTCTATGTCTTTGTTTTGACTTTGGACTGATTGTGGCATGATCCCCTTTTGTGCTTTACAACCTGCTCACAACTGTGATTTTAAGACTGTAGTTACTGTTTCTATTGTGCTGTAGCTATGCTCAGGGCTTTACAGAAAGAGACAGGTTCAAAAATCCTTAGAGCTTAAAGTGAACTTCACATAGCATGTTGGCAAAAAGCAAAAGAAGGTTAACAGTGAGAGATTCTGATTTGTAGACTAAGGCCGTAAAGGACCGTTACATTAATCTCTTCTGACTTTCTGCACAAAGTACATAGATACTTTATTTATATTCTCCCTTCTTTGTGGTGATATTGAAATCAGGTAGGATAACTAGAAAAAGGGAGTGAGTAGAGGTTGGTAGATGTTTAATCAAAATATTGTAATTAGGGGGGGAATATAAATGAGGAGGACAATTATGGCATGTTAATACATGTACGTGATTACAGAAAGCACGCACAATATTACAGCTGTTATTGAAGAAGCAGTATGTATGTGTCCCACGGGTATAAGTTGCTAATGTCATGTGAATTGTTGCACAGCACTATAGATAAAATATCAATAGCTATCTTGCTTTGTTTTGGGCAGCTGCTATTAAAGCTGCTGCTGTCGCTGCAAATGTAAGGAGGTTATTTTTAAGTGAGTTCTGTGATTTGAGACTCTCTGCTCTCCTTTGTGGTCATAATAAGCTTGGCTAATGTCGGAGCTTTTTTGCTAAAGTTATCTCTCCAGCCATTTTCACTCTTAACTTTGTAGTCCTCTATTAAGCATATAATTCACGTTTTTCATTATTCTTTGCTTCTTTGAGATTTTTTTTGTGATACACTGGTCTGCGTTCATTTGCAATTGTCATTTATAAGCTTGGATTCTTAGTTCTGAGTCTTTTTGGATTTGTCTGCACTGGGTCCCGTTTATTTGCTGTTCCTTCAAATATTGGAAAAGTGAATACTATTTAGGTCACTGTGGTGAGTTGTCTCCAGTGGGGATAACTGAATAGGTTTTCAGTGCATAATGGTATGCAAATAATATACCTCTGCCTCACACGGGAATAGACTAAATATATGCACAAGCTTTCTGTGACCTTAATAGGTTTGTAGGCATCACAATACACCATGTGCGGCTGTAGCATAGTATTTGATGTACAAATACTTCAACTGTGGTTCAGGGCAAAGAAATGTATGAAACAACTCTGTCAATTTAGTATGTGATCCACACACCTTACTGTGTATGGAAGTGTATACCAGTGATGTAGCCAATTTACTTTTGTAACATAAGCAGTAGGTTTTAATAACAGTCACCATTAATAAAATTGTATTTAGTGTCTTATGCCTAGAACACGCCAGTTCATTGTATTGGTAGAGTGTCTTCACGCGCCATGCAAGATGAAACTGAAAAACATACAGTAAAATGATAAATAAGTGACTTCGTTAGACTGTTTTTATGTTTATGATGTTTCACGTGTAAAAGTACCTTTTAAAAATTTTGCTTCTTTTTAGTTTATTTTTATTACAGGTTCTAGAGCAATTCAGGAAACAGATGCTGCATTTAAACAAGCGTTGCTTTACTGAAGCTCTCTGTGCAAGAAAACGTGTTCTTCCTAAAACTTCATTTTACTTAAATTAACTTGTATTTCCACTGAGGGTGGCTTATATTAAGCACAAAGGGAGGCTTAGCGGTTTAGACTTCCATCAAATAAACCGCATAACTAAAAAGAGAAGATGCCAAGCCTCACACTCTTGTACTTGAAAGTATTGTGTTCTCTCTCGTGGGAACTTGAGATTAGAGAAATTATAAAGGCTTTGCATAAAAACAGGGAGTTAGAATTAATTTTTGCTTAAGCAGGGAAGTGTCAAAAGCCTATTATGGTAATTTTTCAATTTTGTCTTAACTGTTCACACATTTTAAAATAGTTGTACAATTGAGTGGAGGCATAATTGATGTGTTTTGGTTTCTTTTTTTTTTCCTTGGGCCATCATAAAACATAGCTTAGGTGCACTTAGGCTTGGAAGAAGTAGGTGTGCTAATTAAGTAGATGAAAATTTTCGTATCATAGTAAGAAAATTTGCCTAATGGATTGGAATAGGATTCTAAGAATGGTTCCCCTATTTTTAATTACATTTAAGTGCCAAATATCAATATTACATGAAGACCATTAAACCACAAAAAACTCAGTGAGAAAGTGTAATTCCTAGCAGTAGAATTTTGGGGTTGTAGAGGCTATCATGTTCATTATTATTATAGTAAACAGTAGCAGTAAAAGTCTGCATTAAAAAAAAGTTAATTAATAACTTTATTCATTGTCTTTTAATGTAAATTAAAAGCTGAAAATATCATGGAAGGAAGAGCTACTGCTACATTTATTTTGTTAATCTTTATTGAATTAAAAATTTATAAATCTTGTCTATATTGTAGCAGCCTATAAAGTACTAGGGTAGTAATTTAAAATTTATGCTTGACCTAAAATAAATTTTAAGACTTCCCTAATTACAGGAAAACTGATTTAGCAAAACCTTTTAATGGTAAATTAAATCACTTTTTCTTTTAGTAAATACAGTGTTTAACAGAAGAAACACTGTTGCAGAGTTGCTTTCATTTTGGTGATCAGTTTTGCTGTTCCATAGTAGGAGTCTTTTGTGGAACAAGCTTTGCATTTGGAATGAGACTTACTGGCAAATGTGAAAGTAAGCCATATTGCTGGGTGATCATTGATGAGCAAGACTTTTGTTTTTATACGCAGAGAAAGGGCCTCTTTCCCTAGCTTTCAGCTAATTTTTCTCCAGAAGCCTCTTTGGGCTATGAAAGAGCTGCTTTTGGCATCCCCAAATTACACCCAACTTGTTCCGAATTTTTCTGGCTTTGTCTGCAGTAGAAACTTGTGAAAAGACAGATTTGCTGTATTACAGGGATGAGGCGTATTCTGCTTTATCACGTTTCCTGACGCTGCTGAATGGCTCCTGTCAAGACCCACTTTCAGTTTCTCTTAACGTGTACCTTAGAGTGGCCTGATTCTTCCTTAGCGCCTCTCTCTCCAAAAGCTGTGAATGGGAACTACCCGACTGAAAGTACAATATGGCCGTGCAGTTTTTGTGAGATGAGGTCTGGGTAGGAGGGTCAGCATCCATTCTGGCTGTTAAATTACTTCTCCAGTTTACAGGTTTCTGGTGTTTTGTATTTGTGTCTATGGAATAATAATGCCAGGAATAAGAAAGCAAAGTGCGTGCATGGTTATGTGTGTGGAGTAGAGGGAAAGGAGGAGATGCTGTTAGATCCTTAGGCAAAGGGCAAAGTATTTCTTAGTCTTTATTCTTTATTTTGTTGCTTATTACTGATTGCACTGGGCATAGAAACAACATTAGTGTGTAAGCACATGTGTAATTTGAGTGTAAGACTAAATTCTTAGTTTGCGTTACCTGTCACTAAATATATGCAGGTTCAGGACCTTTCTGTATAAAGCAGATTACTGAAGTATGTTACAGTAGGTTGTCCAAGATGCAAGATTTAATTCTGTTTTCTGGTGTCAGTTCAGTGTTCTGTAACGTTTTCATTTCTCACATAGCCTTGTACAGTTTTTATTAATCATTACTTTTTTATTGTTTACACATGAAAGCTTCTCTGATAGACAGTATTTATTTAAATGGTATTTCATTGAGTAGTAAAATTAGCAGTAGCAGTTTTGCTAGGTTTTTTTCTTCTATCTACTGTATTTCTTCTGAGCTTATGCAGCATAAAAAGTAGCTGTTACCAATAAGCTCACGTTGATAAGGAAAAAATATAAATGTTATCAACCTTAGCTTGACATACTTTGCAGTGCTGGGATGGCAGATACCTTTCTGAACGCTTTTCCTCAGGTGAAGGCACTGTTAGCTCCAAATATATTCACACATTTATCCGACTTAACCATGTAAACTTTGTGGGGTGTTATTGGTGATTTTTTTTTGCGTTAATTATATTTTGTTTACCCTTCAATAGCATGCTGTGAGGAGCACAGCAATGTAACTCGCAAGCTCTTGACAGGACTGATGAATGGCCAGAGATAGAGATATTGGCAGACTACTCTCTAGTGCTCTGTCTAGAATTGTTTTCCTAAATAATTCAGAGGGTTGAAATCTGATGAAATCATTTCCATTTGAAGATGAATGGAAGGGGTAAATGAATGAAGACTCCAGTAATGGAGCAGTTGTGTTCATACTGTTGGACAGACAAGACAGCATCCCGTGTCGTCGTTCCTGCGCAAAGTCTTTGCGTGAGGTTGTGATTCAGCTTTGTGCAAGTGATTACTTCTGTAGTGACTGGCTTTCTTCCTTGGTTTGCGGCACCCTGCCATAGCCAGCTCTCTCCTACCCTCAGTCTCCCCCCCAGGGTGAGATGCCCCACATATTGACAGCTGTCTCCTCTGGCTTGGTGTTCCTGGAGAAGCCCGGCTCCAGTGGTAAGGCTCTAGTGAGTGATTGCATATTTTCAGGAGGGAGTACTTAGCACGAAAAACTATCTACAAATACGTGGCTGACTGTCCTGGTTTCGGCTGCTATAGAGCTAATTGTCTTCCTAGTCGCTGGTACAGCGCTGTGTTTTGGGTTTCGTATGAGAAGAATGTTGATAACACCCTGATGTTCTCAGTTGTTGCTCAGTTGTGTTAAGACGAAGACAAGGACTTTTCAGCTTCTCCTGCCCAGCCAGCAAGAAGGCCAGAGGGGCCCAAGAAAGTTGGGAGGGGAGACAGCCAGGACAGCTGACCCAAACTGGCCAAAGGAGGATTCCATACCATGGGACGTCATGCCCAGGTTGGGGGCGGGGGAGGAGCGCGGCTCGGGCGTCGGTTGGTGACTGATGAGCAATTGGGTTGTGCATCTCTTGTCTTGTGCATTCCAATCCTTTTGTTATTATTGTCACTTTTTTGTTGTTGTTAGTGTCATTGCTAGTTTCTTCCTTTCTGTCCTATTAAACTGTTCTTCTCTCAACCCACGAGCTTTAGCATTTTTTCCGATTCTCTTTCCCATCCCACTGGCGGGACGGGGAAGTGAGTGAGCGGCTGGCATGGTGCTGAGTTGCTGGCTGGGGTTAAAGGGTGACACTGACAAACGGATGATGAGTAGTACTTACAGGGGCCTGAGTGACAACGTGACATCGTTAAGGCAGTAACCTGTGGTTAGTTTAGATGGGAGGCAGGAAATGTGCAACTGGTTTGCCACTAGACGAGACTATCTGTGGCTTTCTCTTTTTTAAAGACTTACCCTTTCGGAAAGATGTTGATACTGTACATGCTACGTGTGGTAGTCTGGGAGAATGTATACTCGGCTACATTCATTCATTCTTCCAGAAAGATGGTCTTTGTTGAGCTCCACGTGGCATTCTACTGGTGAACCTAGTGTCATGCAAATGTCACATGGGAACAGTGAATATTTATGACACCATAAATCTGCCATTCTTTCTTAATGGCAGCTGCCTACAAAAACTCTTTGTAGGAATGGATCTGCGCTCTGGGACTCCTTGTTCTTTGACACATAAAGTGTAACAGAAATGGCTTTCTGGTTTAGGAGTAATTATGTGCAACCACTAAGTGTCTGTATTACTGCTGTGTCCATGTTTTGTGATTTGTTTTCAAGGTTGTGTAGTAGCTAGAGTAGCCAGAAGTATTAGGCTGATATTTCAGAATAGTTCTTTTTCCTTTTCCTTTTTTTCTGTTCACAGAGAGAGTACGTACAACATAAACTTGGGTGAGAATACTTGTCTGGCATATGAGTGTAAAACTACTGAATACAACAATCACCTTTAGAAGCTGGGTGGTGGTCAGGAACAAATCAGTCTATCACCAGCTGTAATACACTAGTTTCTCACTGAAAATGATAATGTTTTGCAATAAAACCACAGCCATATTTGATCTTGCTCATGTAAATGTGCCTCAGCCTTGCTTTTCCCTCCATCCATTTTTTCATGCCTGCCTCTTAAATGTAATGCTGTTTTGAGCTGTGGAAGCTGGAGCTAGAAAATGTGGAGCGCTACTACACAGGCGTATAATGTAGCACAAAGCTCAGGGCAAAGGAGAACTTCTAAATTATAGTTGTAGAGATTTAAAAAATGAGTAGTAAAAACTATGTGAATAAGGAATATTTATTTGGATTCCAGTTTCATAAAATGTAGCTGTTCAGATATTTGATTAGATCTTGAACTCAATGTGGCACATTGAGTATAAGATCTAATGTTTTCTAACATCTGTTGTTAATACAGCCTGTCACCTGGAAATAAATGAATAGATACTCATGGGATATCCAGAAAAAAATGTGTAGTTAGAAGCATCGCTACTACTTTGAAAGGAATAGCATAATAATTTATGAACATCATGGTTTCTCCATATAAACAGAAACAACTTCATTTGAATTTGAATGATCAAAATCATACTTCATAATGGAAGTTCTAAGGCATACAGTTAGTTTTGCAAGATTAAGAAAAAAAAATCTGCTTCAGAGCATATTGATTTAAAAGCATTTGGATGGACTCACTTGTGGTCCAGAGAGATGCTATGGGAAATCCAAGTTAGATTTCCAAGGAGGACGCGGGAGTGCTGTACTCCTTAGAAAGGCTGGGCTGGGTCAGTCTGTCGAAGATGGATGTGAACGGTTACTGCTGCCAGTACAGAGATGTGTGTGTTAGCTTTGGATGTAGCAAATGGCCCGCCTTGGTGTGGAGGCCCCCTCGTACAATCCCTGTTGTGTTTGCCAGGCGGACATCACTCATCTGAGCGCTGGCTTGTCTGGGAATTAAACTGCACCAGGTCCCAGGTGCTGGGAAAGCTCCCTTTGATTAGATGTAGTATATTATGTATTGTGTCACAGGTTGGAAGATTAATGAATAAATGTTAAACCACTAAAAGCACTTTAAAGTGCTATGTAATGCTGAGAGATAACACTGGAAGTAGAGAATAGTAAGTAGAAGTTCACTTCTAAAAAGCCCTTATAGATTACATATTTTAGAAGGAAATGAAAAACTAAAGCTATCATAACAGTATTGTAGTTTATATTATGGTGATTATACAGTTTTCAAAGTAAATATTTAAAATGCAGTTGTTGTCATTGATCTGTTAATTTAGTTTAACTGCTGTTCTTTCCTGTATCCTTCGCGAGTTTTTGTTGTTGATGAGTGAACTTTCTTCATTATTTTATCAATATTGGAGATATCATTAATCATGACACTGTGGTTAATAAATACAAACTGGGACATTGGACAAAAGTGCTTTAAATTGTTTTGCAGATTAACAGGCACTGTGTATGTTGGAGTTCTCTTATGACTTTAATCTTGCTGTGGGCACAAGAGAGGATTAAACTATTACTAAATGGCTGGAGTTATTTGATTTCCCCCACCCCGCTGTGAGGACCCCAAAACTAAACTGTAACTGACAAATTAGAAGTGCATATTTCCACTAAAAGCTTTGAGGACATACTTTATGCTGTGATTTGCTTGTGATACATATAAATTCATTCTGAAATTAAACTTTGTTGTGTGCTTTATCATAAGAATTGAGAGGATTACCCCGTTTGAAATTTTAAATTGCAAGTAAACCTGAATTGTTACGAAATGCCTCTAGGAAATATATAATGTGCTATTGGCAAGATGCACTGCATAGCAGAATCTGTTTTTTCCAAGGAGTTTCCTTGTCCTTCAGTTTGAGATCAGTGGTTTCTTTCTGAGACGAGAAGTAGGCGGGTTGTTGCAGTTTTGGATCTGAGGTTGGCCTTGGATTTCAAAGACGCGTTTTGAAATGTGGATCTTTCTTTTTTCCAGATTTCAGTACTGGTCGTTAACACAGACCCTAACATAAAATTAGGTATCTTGAGAAAAAAGAAAGAAAACCTTTAGTATTGCAATGGAAGAAATAGAAATGTTCATTTAAATGGAAAACGACTAAGAAGAAAACTTGGAATTTTACACCCCGAAATACATAAAATTCACCCCAATGATCTAATAATGATGGCGAGCGCTGCACAGACAAGCAGCAAGCGTGCTTCACTTCCCTGCGAGTGCTTGCTGACCCCCAGGACTAGTGGGGGTGGAGAACTCCACAGAGGGGTGTGCACAGGCTTCCCCCCAGCGCCGTAGCTGCTGCTGTCTGCCAGGCAGCCCCAGAACCCTGGGTGGTATTTTACACCACGTGTACTACAATAAATTGACCAAAACTGGGTCTAGGGTACTCTGCACTGCAACTCCAGAGAATTAAGCAGGGATTCATTTGAAATACGATAGCTGTCACTTTAATGGTCTCGTTGGAACACAGCACTTCTAATGTTTTATTTTTGTGCAGTTGCATATGGATATTTTGCACTCATGGTTACATATGGATATTTTGCACTTGTGGTACAAACACGCACCATCTGCCTCAGGTTGGGGAGAACATCCCCCATAACAAGGATGATGTGCACATTCATTTTTAAGGTTTTGCCCACTTTCTTAAAGCCCTGTTTGGAATAAGGTGCTGGAGGAGACTGAAGAATTTGTGTATCCCTTTTCCATTTGGGAATGACTACATTCCTGACTGTATGCACTGCTTTGTTTACTGCTACCACCCAAATGTGGGTTCTGAGTTTATCCCAAAGCTTTCTGTACCAGTATTTTTGTCCTTCTGGATGACACTAACGCAAAGGGAGTTCTGTTGAAGAGGACTGCAGGGTTGGATTATAATGATATTTAACACAGTGTTTTCCACTTGAAAGGGTGATACTTGATGTTTTAAATCTTATTTCTGTTACATTTAAAATGTAGCATTTTAAAATTAAACCATTCTTAATCTAATTACCATTTCATCTTTAATACTTTATTATTTTTTACACAAAACTCATTTTAATTGGCGTAACAAGTATTGCATGCTTTATGAAACACCTTCATTTGAAAGTCTTGGATACTTTCCATTTGGGTCCCTACAGACCCATCCAGTTAGAAAATATATTTGTTTTATCCTCTCCTTAATTACAGTACTTGGAACAACTCTCTGTTAACTGTTTTTAAGTTCCACAGGATAATGAGTCTACCAGAACTAGAGAGCGTACAACAGAAAACTGTTCACAGGAGGAAGCTTGCTGTTGCTTAGCTACCTATCTTTTTAATTTGGAATCTCCAGCAATTCAGTAAGAACTAGCCCTTAAGCTGCTAAATGTATTTGTTCATGACACATTGTGCCATTTTATATGTGCATTTCACCTATGTGTTAGTGCTGTTACTGTAGGGATAAAGAGGGCATTTATAATGGGGTTGTATTGTGGCATAAATCACAAAACCTAAATATGTCAGTTACGTAAGCACTACTTGGTATACTAAGTTCTTAGGTGGGTACTACTGCAATGAAACTCAGAATAACTTGAGCCAAAAGAGCTATTGCCTCTGCTCCTCCAGATCAGTGCCAAATATGAAAAAGTTATGCGTAATTTGTAAGTATTGCAACCAATCTTTAGTCTTTTAATAGTACACATTCTCACATCAGTTTAGGCATCGTAAAGATACATAATTAATTGCAAATTAAAATACTGCACCGCTTAACTTTTTTTATCGATTTAGCATTTTCTTGCAAGTGAGAAAATGTCTGGCTTTCAAAAATTGCCTTTCACAGAAATTTGCTGGAATAAGACTCTGAACTAGGCAGTGTTCATAGGACAAATACTGAGGTTTTTTTAGGAATCTGGGAAAAACTATATTCACTAAAGCTTTCTGATCAATCCTAAAATTGTTGTAAAGGGACAGTTTATTTAGGGATTGCTTATGGCCACAGAACTGGTATAAGCATAGAAAGAAATTCTGTCTTTTCTAAACCTTTTTCCAGTATGTAGATCTAAAAAGGAAACTTCTTCATTTGCTATTAAAGTGATTCTTACTTTAATAGTTTTTCCCATTAGAAGAGAACTCGGTGACTCTTCCCCACCAGCCTGCACGAAATAGTCAAAACAGCTTCTGCAGCAATGCAGTTGAGGCTCATGTATGTTTACAGAAGGGCATCCCTCCTTGGCCTCTGACTTCATTATGCAACACTGCTGTTGTAGCTGTGACAGCTCAGAGTGATGCTGCGCTTCCTCGCTGACACAGGTACACACTGGCAGTGCTTTTGGTACTGACACAACTCTGCCAAGAGGAAAGAATTGTTGGGTCTGCTATTAAGACGGTGCCAGCTGAAAGCTCTCCGCCAGCCTATGTTGCAAGTACGATTTGCTGACATAATTTATGGAAGCAGAGGCTCCATCTTACATGTAGGTGGGTGTGATTCACAGGTGCAAAGTGCAGCTTTTTGTAAAGGAACTTCAGTGCTGTTTGCTGCTTAGCTGACGTGCCCAGCTGGACAAAGATTTGTTATTGAAGTTTTCTATGTTATATTTGTTAGGATTTTAGAAGGATGAACTTGTCAATTTGACAGCTCATAAAATTTTTAATTCAGTGATGAACTTTCTTGGGAATCTATGATCAAGTTAATTTAAAGAAAATTGTGTATTTCAGCTCTTACAGGTATACTTTGTAGGTTCAAACATGAATCTGTGTAATCCCGTTTTAGGTATTCATAATGTTTTCATGTCTGTATGCCCCTAGTGGAAAATACTGGCGTATTTCAGTATAACTTTGTGCTCAATTAACCTCACTATTGACTTACAGATGTACCAATAAAGCTGCATCTCTTTGCCCTTTTACTGTGGTTTAATATTTATGTGTAGATTCCAGTTTCTGGGTCCGTAGATCTTTCTCATTAAGATAATTTATTTTTAAGATTACTAAGTATGTAGCTCTTGTATAGCCTCATGTATTTTTTGTCATGCCTTCATTTTTTTAATCCTTCACATTTTAACATTGCATCCCATGGCTTTAAACCAACTGTATGTATGTCCTTGATTTCCCAGCACAGAGCCACTGCTGCACTGGCCTCCATTTACTTGTGGAATTCCAGGGAGGCTTCAGTACATGGCATGACAAAATGTAAAACCATACTCATAGATCACCTTATAAATATTTATTCATATAAATTCTTTAAAGAAATTAAATTATGTGTTCTATACAAAATAGGAGAGAGAGGCTTTTAGTGTCACTGGCTGCAAATTGAAGTCATTTATCTAGAAAGGGTCAGGTGCCACTTTGTGGTAAGGAATTTGTCTGAGATCCAAGAAAGGAAAGATTGATAGTACAAAGAGATTGATGAAACGGGCACTGCAATATGCATACGAAGTTTCGGGTTAATTAGGAGGATTTAAACAAGAAAGTTCCTTTGTGTGGAGAAGTGCCGCGTGCTGTTACTTTCAGAAGCGGGGTGTGCTGGCAGCCTTTTTGAACATGCAGAGTTGATTTTCTGAGATGTTTATGTGGAGAGTGTGGTTGCGAATATCAGCGAGGTGGCAGATTACCAACTGTAGCTGATGAGTGCTTCTTAGGAAACTGAGTGGTTTGCATATATAGACACCATCTCTGCTCATATCTTTGGTTTCGTTGTTGTTGATGTAAATTATAATGCTGGTTCTGTGATTCCTATATCAGAGTAACATCATTAATATTTTAGAGTGCCAAGTTCTTTGGGTGTCTCAGGTGGCATGGCTGTTTGTTATACTTTTTAATTACAAGCGTGATACTTAAAGAAAAATCCTAAAGCTAAAACTATGTAGCTTAGAAAATGGGAGCTGAGCAATCAACAAACATTGTTTTCTTGTTGATAGGAAAGCTGTTTTGGAAGAACAGACGCTGCAAACTGTTCCTTATTGCATTAAAGTTCACCAGCCACCTGGTACATTTAGTGGAGAACGACAAGCTTCCGTACGCAGATTCATGCAGAAATTGAAACCGTACCATCTTTTATAATAGTTATTCACATGGCAGAAAGAGAATTTTTAAATTTCACTTAAATGCAACAAAACCAAAATACTGTCTGTGCCCCTTGTGTCTCATTCTATACAAGGACAAAATAGTGCAAATCTCTCAGCAAGGCAGGAATAAAAAGCTCAGCAAGCACTTTGGTATTTATTATTGTAGCAGTAAATCATCTCTGTCTGTCTAGAAGATCTGCAGAATATACCTGCTGAGGGCAAGAGTAGGCACAGGTATGAGGGACTGAGTTAGACTTCTAAATACTGTAATTCTGATATTTTTGTCATGATATTCTTAACTTAAAATTTTGCATTCATGTAGCTACACCTTATTCTTAGCCCCCGAGACAGATCTTGGGGTACCTAGCAGCTCTTATCTTCTGCAGTCCATTCCTCACTGAATATGGAGTATCTGAAATTTTTTTAAATAAAAGGAGGAAGAGGACAGACAAGTTTTATCTTGTCTTACTTCTAAGTGTGAGACAGAAAAGACCTTAAGAAATTGCAGCTTTTTACTGAAGATGAAAAAATTGTTGAAGGGACAGGTATTTGAATTGCAGAGTATATTTCTACATTAAGGAAAGGCAGTTAGACTCAATGAGGCCCCTGGGAAATGTGATTGACATTAAAAACAATCCTGTTTTGTTTTATGATATTCCTGTAATAATGAATCTTAGCTTCTTACGTGGTTAGATATCTGTTTATTCATAGAATTCTGAGTACAAAAGGAGCTATAGAAAACACTAGGTAGTGGAAAAACAACACTGTCTTTTCTCTTTCACGTTTTCACTTGTAGGAAGTGTTTTTCATACTCGCAGCATTTTTCTTTGTATTAACATGGGACCAGAAATGAGAAATTCTGTCCAAACAGATGAGTTTGAACATGTCCCACAACGCTGATACGCACCGTGAAAGTGGTATCTCAGGCACAGTTCTAGTGGCCTTTTTGTGGTAGTTAACCTCCCTGCTTGAGTGGCAGCTCACCTCCCATCAGCCTTTCCACCACATGAAGAAGAAAGATGCTTCTACTTTATGAAGAAATACAGCTTATTGGTATTTTCCTCTACTGCAAGGATTTTATTTTTTTGCACTTGGTAAACACAGTGCCTGTTTAATGTGAAAACTAAGTACAAATTCTTTGTTTTTCTCTTTTTGTTTGGTTTTTCTTTTTTTTTTTTTTCAGAAACCAAAACAAAAGGACTGGCATCCTCCTGGAGGATTTATTTTAGGACTCTGGGCACTGATCATCATGGTTTTCTTCAAAACGTATGGAATCAAGCACATGAAACATATATTCTGAATTTGAGCAAGATGCTTGCTTTGACTTTGGATTCATTGGTGTCACCTGAGTTCTCTGTATGTGTGTTATGGTTGTAGTGAAAAACAGTGGTGAGATCTCGCTTATGAAGGTTCTTTTGAAGTCATCTCTTCTGCCCCTTTTTGTGAGAAGTGTCTAACGTGGTTTTAATGTTAGACTTTTTTTTTTTTTTTTTTTTACTTTGTATTGTTTTAAACATATTTTAATGCTTTTCTGAGCAATTTTTCTTTCTGGTTAAACTTAAAAAAGAGGAGGGACCTAAACACAGTAACAGAATTTCTGAGGTTGATTGTGAATTGTAAATGGGCAAATTCTTTTCCCCATACTTCAAAGTAAATCTTAGAAGTAGTCAACCTATCAGTAAAGAACTAGACGTTGTACAGAGTGTTATTTGAGGTGTCATTTTATCAATAAAAACTTAAGCCACTTTGCAGACTTTGGCATGACGTATTGAAAGCTTTCTTCACAAAAATAAAAATACTCTGGAATATATTGGTTTTTTTTCTTGTTTTTTCTTCCCTATTAAATACAAGCCTTAGATCAGTCCTTTCACCTTAGGCAGTTTTGAGTCTAGGATTCTATGAGTTGGTGAAAGTGAAACAAAAATACGTGATGACCTCACTGAATCTACTTAAGAAAACGCCAACAAAAGTGAAACTACAACGTCACCATGTCCATTAGGAACCCTTCCAGACAATTTGGAGTTGGATGCTTTCAGGATTTTCAGTGCACTGGATTCTTGCGCAGAAGAAAACAGACTCTGGCATCAGGATGAAAAATGTTATAAATTGTACTGTTGTATTCTGTAGTTTCTGAGCTTTTGGAAAATGAGCTTTATCACCTAGGTTTTATAAATTCTGCTTTGGCATATTGGTTTGTTCTTCTCGGACATTTACTGATGAATGTATGCTAAAAGGGTTTTGTCTGTGTAATATGCTGATACTAGTGAAGAGAAGAGCAACTTTGTGCATGTGTGGAAACAAGTCTGTCAGCAAGGAGAAGCTTTTGCAGTCTGCTTTTGGAACCTGTTCTCTAGCTTAATCATAATAAAGCTTACATGATGCATATGTGGTGTAAATGCTAGGTACATATGTTTAAAAGTTATTAGGAATTATTTGTAATCACACGTGGTATCAGAGGCAACATATTTTGCTTAGAATATGGTATTGAGCATTTTCATATTGCAGAGAACATACAAATCTGAGTGCATAAACATTTTTTGTTGTTCTTTTTTAATTTGTTCAGATTGATTGTAGCATCATAGCCTCGGGTTAGGGGTAGCGAACTTGTCAGAGCGCTGTGTGGATACCCTGACTGGGAGGGCCACGGAGAAGGCAGCCATTGAGGCTTCCAGCTGTTTCTAAGGGCTGATGCCAGAGAGCAGTAAAAACAGCAGTGTAGTACCTCTCGAGTATTAAAACCTTATTTTTTTTTCTCCATACATCTGCTAGGCTTGGAGAGGGTAAAGGTACAAAATGATCTGTTATCAGGAGGCAAACACTTGCCTGCTCTACCTCTTTGTTGAGCTTTTTGGTGAACAGCAGGAATTGTTTTCACTAGCGTGTGCCGAGCACCAGGAACAGGAATTAATCTGTATTAAAACCAAAAGCATTCCTACACCACTGTCCTTATAGTTCTGTCAACTGATACTCTGTGATAAATAATACTAGAGATTTCTTCCCAGTTTGCTGATGATATGTTTTTGTATAACTGATGCACAGGTATCCCCTGCCAACTGCAATGCAATGTCATGTGAAAGATGAAGGCTCTGTTTGCTGAAAGTGCCTCCCTCAGAGAGGGAGGAGTTGAATGGGTCTGAGCAGCATTCCTCGTGCTGGACCTCTGGATCCCTTCACAATGTGCTCGCTTTTGGGGTTTTTTGGATAGCACCCTTCGTAAGCAATGACTTGGTATCCAAAATATGATACCATGGTGACTTCTTAAAATCAGAAGACGTCCCCCCCCCCCCCCCAGCTATTTCTAACGCAACCATCAGCTAAGATCTGTTGTAGACAGACTGTATAGAAATACAGAGAGACACTATAGAAATGTGTAGACGTAGTATAGAAATGAATCCTACAGAATTTCTTAGAGAATTTGCTTAGCTTTCATTTTTAAATCCAGCCTTTGGTACTCTTTTTCAATTGTAATGAAAATTTTAATCAGATAGTTATTTTGTAGGCAAGTTTTGTCACACTTTAAAAAGTGGCTAAAGTGAAGTTGATAGAGCTTTGTGCCTTGCTTCAGTTGCAATTGCACTTACTCAGACTCCTCAGGCCTTACTCAATTTTTCTCTTTCCCTCTTTCAGCCACCTTTTGCAGGAAGCAATAGATAGAAATATCTACAGAACTCAGCTGAATTTCACAAGTAGCAGAAGATACCAAAGATGCTCTCTTTTTAAAAGCTTATCAGCTTGCGGAAAAGGAGGCAATTAAGTGGGTTATTAAAATGCAATTTATGAATAGAAGCACTCAGTAAGTGTGCCTGTGAAGGTGATTAAATTGAAGTGAGAACAACAATTTGACTGGAATGCAGCAAACTATGCTTTGGGCATTTCTAACGTTTTTGTATGCAGAAAGTGAGGAGTTGAAATAGATAGTTCTCCGAGTCACCATGAAGTTGCCTGTGCTACACTTAGGAGACACTGTTTTCTATACTGTGGCAACTTTTATTCCTTGAAAGTTATAGTCTGAAAGCAAGTACAGAAATGTCACAGAATTGTCTGTAAATGTGTTTTGTGTGTTTGCTTCTTTGTTTATTTTTTTAAAGTTAGTAATCTTTTCATTTTCCCTGAAAACCCTTCAGATTCAGTTTGGGATCTGGGCTCTGGGAACCAGACAGGTCATTCTCACTCACAAGCTGTTTGTGTTTTGCAGGCTAGAACAATGTGCTTGTGCAGTATAGATGCTTCCTCCGTTGTGCGCAGATGATCTTTTTAACGGAATCCAGAAAACAAGCCAGATGGCAGGTTCTTGATGTTTCTTTGTGTAGAAACTTCTAGAGCAGAATTAAATTTCAGCATTTTGTGAGCCTACAGAGATAGGTGTGTGAACCAAGCATGCCTGTGCTTGCAAAATTCTGTACGTTCACATCTGCACCCTGTACTATGTAACTGCATTGACAGGTCTTGCGATGGGTTTCATAGACATTGTTCAGAATACTCGTGGACGATAAAAATACAAATTATTTCATTTCAGTTTTTCAGCTCTCCTTCAGGATCACATATTGAAATGCGTTACTGAACTGAAGAAATGGTAAGTTAACAGTAGGGTTATACTCACATACATATTCTCTCATGTCTCTGCACTTCATTTGATTTCTGAACTGTCTGTGAAATGCTGTGTATATTTGAGAATGCTGTTTTGTATAACCGTGCCCAAACGTTTACACAAATGTATGACTTTTCAGTCTGTTACAAAAGTGTAGCTTAAAAGTGAGAGTCCCACAAAAATCAGTGGAGAAAGAAGCCTGAACAGTAATGAGACAACCAGTGTTTCATTGGCCTATGCAAGCTGAATCTTTTTATATTTATGTGACTATCACCGTGAAATGCTCTCGTCTTAGCATAAGCAAAGATCATAGACTCTTCAAAAGTATCTTTACAAATGTCATTAGCGTATCTCTTCTAGAAAGTGGACTCTTTCCTTTTTTTTTTTTTTTTTTTTGTGGGTTGTTTTTTCCCCCTAAAAGCTGGTCTCCGTTACTGATTACAGAAAAGCGAATGTAGTCTGGTTCTAAATCTGTTGCTGAGTGTCTGCAAATTGAGCCCATTTCCATCTTCTGTTTCAGCAGTCGGGGATTTCCATTCTCTGGTACCACATCCATGAAACATATTGGAAGTGAATGGATCTCGTGGTCTAATGTACCTTCAGGTGGGCGTCGTTGCATGCTAAAGCAGGGCTGTGTTGCACATAGTACTAAATCAGTGATTTGCGAAGGAGCAAAGACCAGGTTGAACTGTGAATTTATCATGGGTGGTGAGGATTTGCAAAGTGGTAAGGACAGGGACGTGCTGTACTGTATTCCTGTAAGAGAGATTTGAAGGACTAACTGTCCCACTGAGGCAGACAAGCAAAGTCTGCAGCCCTGGCAATCCTGATACTAACAGCTGAAGCTTGAGAGCTGCCTCTTTCTTGTCACTGATGGATGCTTAGAGGGAAGGAATAAAAAGAAGTTTCTGGTCTGAAGACATCCAAAACCTGAGCTAATTACCCCTTCAGTATAGATGGGGAAATGAGGTGCTGCCAGTTGCTGGTAAATAGTCAGATTTGATCCAGTACTTTGTTGTGTTGTGAACCAAAAAGCTTCTACAAGTTCAGGATTATTTGGACTTGATAAAAATAGACAAAGTGGAAGGCAATTCACGAAGTGGGAATGGTGTATTTCAGGGAGTCTTTGGCATTTGGAGAGAAGACAACCTTTGCATGTGGTACAATTAGGGGAGAAAGATGGGGGGCGGTAGAAAACTCAGTGTCCCTGTTTACAGATATTCCAGCTCTGTCTGTGTGACGCTTCCAGACTAATTCACTTTTGGACTGAGGATAAGCATAAAATATTTCACCCAAGAGACTAATCTATCCATAAAGTGAAGAACTACAGAAAACAGCAGTGTATATAATAAAAGTATTTTGTCAACCATCTAGCTATATTCCCCTGGAATGTGAAGATCAAAGTCAGGCTGGAGCTGACAGAATGGAAAGTTGTGGCTTAATATCAATGGCTGTCCTGCGGAAGTTTCTTTTCAATATTCTACAGATCATTCACATGTACCACAAAAACTCTTCTGAAACATCACTTCAACACTTCTTTACAATAATGAGCGTAACGGTTTTTGCATTTTTTAAGTGGTGAAAGGCAAGTTTAAAAAAAAATATACAACGGAGAAATTCATTTCACAAGGAAAGTAATATTCTCTGCTGTGTGTACTTTACTGTTATTTCTGCCTTCCCTCTTTCCATGAAGTTTTAAAAATAATATGCTGTAGGGAAATGCATCTTGAAAGCGTTGGTTTTTTATGATGAAAACTTGTACAGACTGCATAACATAGTCTGAAATCAGCATAATTCACTGATTCCACTTGCAAGTTCCTTAAAATGAGTTACTACTTCTCCCTTAATGAGGATTTCTGCCTGATTTAGTGATTAAATTGATAGTGTTTAAGGTTTCAGTTCAAAGTTTATGAAGATGTACAACTGTTAATGTTTGACTGTGCCATGTCTTCCCCATGCAAATTTTAGATTTAACCTTTTTCTTTCTTTCTTTCTTTTAATGTGTATGCGCAAAGAACACTGAAGCCTTGTCCAAAACTGAGCCAGTTTTGCTGCTGTGGCCAACAGGCTTAATGGAGATGTGAATTGTATCAGCAGAAGTTATTTTGGTGGCATTGTTTACAGCAATCCATTGAACAAAACAAGCTATACCAGAAGCAGACTGTTTCGATAGTATAGCAGCAGGGCTGGCAAAGCTCTAGCACAGATGCTGTTTCGTATTAAGTGATTTTTTTTCCCCACTGCTGACCACTACATAGCTTTGGTGACACAGCTCTCTAGAGACCAGGCCACTGGGCTGTGGTTTATTTGGGAGATTCATGGCATGTCATACTAGTTCCTATGTCAAAGTTGGCTAATTTGAAATAGCAGATGTATTTCCTTTCTTGCCTGCGATAAGACTTACTGGAATAATGCCATCATGTATTAAATGCTTGACTAGGTCCATTGGTTTTGCGTGTAGTGGGCATTTTAAGCTTAGGCTTTGTCCTTTCTTTCTATCCAGTTCCAATGTAATGGTACTTACTTCCTTTATCAAATGCTTTGATATTCACCAATGAAGAACATCACTAAGCATTAGATACTCCTGTTTAGTTTTTGTTAAGTTACTTTCCATGTACTGGTTTTCCTGTCCTGGTTAAGTTTGTAGCTCAAAATACTATGGGACAAATTGTGATGTTTTTAGGGTCCCCTTACCTCCCTTGGTCTTTATAATGCAAGTGGAATGGCAAATAGGGCCATCAGTATATCATTGCAAGGTATGTTTGTATTTTGTAGTTGTTTTACATACCCTTCTCTGCAGTAGTCCCTATCTGGGGGGGGGGGGGGGGGTTGTGTATAGAAGGTTTTCTGCACTTGCTTTTGTTGCTCGTTTCTGTATAGCTGCTCCTTCTCTGCAGTATTTGCAGTGGAGTGATGAAGAATAGTTTTTTAGTGTTTCCTCTAATGTTTGTCTACAGATGTATAGCCGTATTAAAAAAAAAAAATGCTGTAGTAGGAAATGTTCCAATTTTGTCCAACACAAATGAACAGTCCCACTGAATACCAGTAACCTCTTTCAATTTTGGCTTTGTGTGCAGGTTGGTTACACCAAGGATGCAATGGGGGGAAGCATATCCTCATAGGTTACAAATCTGTTCACTTCTTTTGTCTTTTTTGTTAAAACATAAACCTAACTTAAGCTCTTGCCTTAAACTCAGCCACACCAAATGGTTCCCTTCAGAATTGCCTTTGTTTTGCTGTTAACAGATTTGCATCATGCTGTACGTCTGGATCCTAACTAATACGCTCCAACTGCTCTGATAGCCAAACTGATGTTGGTAAAGTCCTAAAACCTTATACCTTGCTAAGTATGCATTATTCCCTTTATCTTCCCCGTACTTCAGGAAGTATCTAGTGTCCTAAAAGCTCCCGATGTTATCTTAACAGTTGTTTGGGTTGTGTAAAGAAGCTGGCAGGTTTAAATATCTCTAGGCATCTCCTAAAGAAGATAAACCTGTTCTGAGAAACCACATTATTAAGAGGACTTTCCTTGGCGGTTAAAAGGGTTCTGGTCTTGCTCTCCATCTGAGCTAGATGCTTTGACATTGCTTTCAGTAAAATGAGAAGACAGTTACTGTTGATAAATCTTGTAGCTGCCTGGCACATTGTGAGTATGGCAAGACTCTAACTGGGCTGTAGTGTACAAGTTGATGTTTGTTGGCTGCAATATTTTTGTTTTCATATTTTTTATTTATCTATTTATTTAGACAAGAGTCTAGCTCCCGTATCCTGTGTCTAGGAGTAGATGCCAAGGGAAGAGTAAAGCAAAGCAAAGCAAAGCAAATACATTGTGACATTTTCCTGTGGAATTCTGCTTGTAACCTTAAGCTGATGATGTATCCTCTTAGCCTTATTTCCTGTTTTCAGATGGGTTCCGTAGGTGAGGATCTTCTCTTTTATCGCATGGTACTGTAACTTCTGTGGAAGTCTTTTAAGAGACACCTTGCAAAACTAGTTGTGGAACTGCAAGTGGATTCATCACCTGGATCTTCTCGTCCACTTGCTTCAGAGAACTTTGAAGAACTCTAAATAGATTTCCAAGGCGTGACTTTTCTTACAAAAGCTCCATTACAATTTAACCAATGTATCTTCTTTATGACTGCTAATTTTGTTCTTTGTTACAGTTTTCCATCCAGTTGTCTGGGTTGCTGGGGTTGCTCGTCTGTAGTTTCCCGTCTTTTCTGTCCTCCTGACAACTCCCGGTCAAAGTACTCCACAGCGAAGAAAGGACACTGTATATTGATCATCTCTTGAGGAGTTTCTCTGGCTTGGTCTGGTGTTCAACAGTAGACAACACAAACAAACGTCTCCTTCTTCTGCTGGCGGTGCAAGAGTGTGTCCTGTGACAGCTGTGCGCACTCTTGCCATCAGGGTGCTCTCTTGCTGGCACCCCTGGGAGCCTGCCGCAGAAGGGAAGGAGATGCTGGTTCACAGCCTGTTTCCGCACGTCTGCATTTGCCATGGGGCCTGTTCTACAGCCAGCTGTGGTAAAAGTCAACCGTCTTTGTTTCCACTGTGATACTGAAACTCCATCCACATGGTGGTCAAAGGGTATCGTGTGACATTTCATGTTTTGTTGTAATTTTCAGTGTAGAAAACATTTAACAATCTAACAGTTTTAATGGTATTTAGCATAAGCAGAGCCATTTTACAGCCATTTTATAAAACATCCTTTGAGTTTTATACTTTTCTGCTTCAGGATGGAAAAATTTCTCCCCAACTTAAGAGTCTTGCCCTTTCGTATTTCCTGTTTTTTTCTAAAGGAGATTGCCCTTAAAAATTTTTTTTTCATCTCCTCCTTTCTCCTTATAAATTCTTGTACTTGTGATATGCAAGCTGTGGTTTTGTAGTAGGCAGCTGGAAACGCAAAGTGATGAGTATTAACTGATGCACCAGGAAAGGTGAAGCATTGATACCTCTAAGGTTCCTGTGCTTTCTTCTCTTCTGCACTACGTTTTGTTGTCTTACAAGTACTCTTTCACTGTTTAACTGTTTCTTTATGGCTTTTTATGCCTAAGCTGTGTTTTTAATTGAACTAGAAATTGCATCTCCTTCCATCAAATAGAGTAACTAACTTTCATTAGTCAGAGGTGATAATCAGAATATTTGAGAAGAGTCTTTGTGGCACATGTGATTGATTTGTAGAATACTGAAAAGAAACTTCTGCAGGACAGCCATTGCTACTGAGCCACAACTTTCTATTCTGTCAGCTCCAGCCTGATCTTGATCTTCACATTCCAGGGGAATATAGTTAGATAGCACAAACCATCTTTTATTCCTTACTCTTTAGATTCCCCTCACCCCATCCCCCAATGTTTTTCCAGCTATTTTGAGATTCTTGTGTCCTTGCCTTCTTAGAGCTATTTTGGGTAAAAATCACTTACTTTTTCTTATGAAATTTGTCTGAGAAATACTGCAGGACAAGACCCAGGTAAGCACCTCCTGCAGAATATTACCGATTTACACTCCTGTTCAAGTGTATGTATGTATAATATATGAAATTGCCATTGTGCGTTCTACTGGCTAGAGCCAGGGGTAGCTGTCAGCAGATGCGAGTCTCTCTAAAATCTAGTTCCAAGGTTGTAACTTTGTCTGAGTAGGTTTCTTAACCTCCCCTTTCCTCAGTTTTTACTTACTCGGAAATAAACAGTATTGACTTGTCTTTCTGAGGTGCTTTAACGCTTTGGATAGAAGGTTTTCTGAAAGTGCATCGTGTTAGCTGGGCATCTTGCAACCATTGTGCCAAAGTAACTGAAAGCAATGATTGTATTTCTCTGTTCTTAGTTGCAAAGATACATTCTTTAGCGTGCTGCATTCCAGTTGCACGCATCACAGCATAAGAGCTGTTGCAGAAGGTGGCAAAGCTGAGCTACAGGAGCCTGCGGACCACACCCAAACGAGACGTAAACAGCGTGTGGCAATAATGGGGTAAGATAGTGAGGCTATAATAGCACAGGAATGTATATAAATTATAGAGGCTGTTAATATGTTTTGGAGGGCTTTAAGGACTTTGTTTAGCTGCTTAAAAGTAGTTGTTCACGATAAAGCAGACCTCATAACTTCCTTAATGATTTTGCTTAACGTTGACCTATTCTCTGGAGGACTAGGAAGATTTGGAAAGCCCCAGAAGGAGTTTGAGCCAGAAAAAGGAGACATAGTAACCGCTAGCCTAAAAAACAGGAAAGAGAAAGAACCTGCCTAGGGATGAGAAAAAGGACCCAGCGAGAGAGAAGACGACCCCAGACCCAAACATTACTATTGGACCAGAGTCTGGTGTGAGGGGTGGGAACTTGGATTGCAAGGGTGTAATTGCCCAGGGAGTTCAGGGTTTGGGGTCCCTCTCCAGAGGCACCTGGCTTGAGCTGTCTGTGCTTTTTTTTTTGAAGGCCTTGATAAGAGATCCTGTTTCACGGAACCTAGGGTCGAGCCTGAGGGAAGAAGCAGCACCCGAGGGTGTGTGTGAGGAGGCGGAAGGGGCAGCCGTCAGCTCGCTGGAGTTGCCCGCTGCGAAGGGACTGCAGTCCTGGCAGTTACAAGTCTTGGGTGGCATGTGTGCAACTCCTTGGTTGGGGTGTGAATGCTCAGGCAGCGGCTTATCCCTTAACAAGAGCTATGGTTCTTCGAGATGAAAAATAGCTGCTCTGATGAAGCCAAGCATAAAAGCGTAAGATATGCAAGGAGTTCAGAACGAAAGTAACATAGATCTTAAAATTGCTGATGTCTGTAAACACTGTTTCGCAACAGTTTTTAATATGTGAAATGATGCACGCTGAAGATTGTGAATCGATCAAATTATAGTGAAGGGTGTAAGCTGACAGCATAAACCAGGGAATGGAAGCAGTGCCTAGTTTGTACTACTTATCTCTGGTCTGACAGCATTTTCTATCATAAATCTGTTTGGTTTATAACTAGGCCATAAAACCTTACTTCAGGCTGAAATGTCACAGGATGTGCTGTAGTTCAAAAATTGTGCTTTTATAGAAAAATACATCAGTAATTTGTAAATTACAATTGTAGCACTTTAAAAATTACTTACTTTTGCACTCTTATAACTTGCGCTTTTTGGGCTGGATTTATATTCCATATAAATCTGTCGGATCAATCCTATTTAAAACTTGCTGTCTCCTTGGCTTCATCAAATTCCTTTTTGTGGTGAGTTTTATATATACAGGTGTGACTTACTCTAGGAAAATAGTCCTTCATACTCTTTGTAATTGGATGGGGAACTTGCTGAAACTTCACAGGCGGTCGATGAGACTAAAGTAAGTTTGGGGGTTGTTTTGTTTAAAAGAGTGGATATGTATAAGGATAACAAGAACACATAGCTGTTAGAAACTAGAGAAGTATTTACAATCCTTAGCTTCGCTCTGTTAGAAGTTAGGAGATTTAGTGTCAGTTTATCCCATGTTTCTTCTTCACATTCTTAATGCTTCATCTGATCTACTTGGTATTGACCAGTCTTGCAGACAGGAAACAAGCACGTGGAGCTCAACGGAGCCTGGCAAGTCCCCGTGTTTCTAGTTAATACCTAAAGTAGATCAGTGTAATCTGTTTTAAAATTATCTGTTTTTAACGATAACGTAACTAAACATTTAGCATACACACCCTGCAGCCCTTGATTAACGGAAAAACTAAGAGCTCTATTTTAGAACGACAAGATCTTTTTATTATTATATCACTAATAAAATAACAAAAGGAGGGTGGCATCAGAGGACCTACTGTCATCTGTACCATCTCTTGCAGTCACATTAGAAATGATCCGTAAATCAGTTTGACAGTTCATCAATTTGAGCAATATATGCTGGATACACACCCCAGTACACATGCTGAGGGTCAAATTACCATTAGTTCAAAATCCAGTCTGTTTTTTGTAGAACGCTGTGAAATCAAGTGGAAGGAGTAAAACACAATCAGTGACAGAGGGAGAGTTAAACACCAGCTGACAAGAGACAGGTTACAAGCAATTGGCAATAGTAGAGCTTTGCATTCAGTTTGTATGCCAAGTTGTGTGTACCAGGAAGAACACCAAAAGAAAGCTTTTAAGGCAAAATAGGTTATAGTTTCTCACTCTTCAGTAGTGGGGAGGGCTGCAGCAAGAAGAGTGGCTCTTGGAGGCCTGCTCTTCAGGTCCAGGCAGTGTTAAGGGGTAACACTGTTTTGCCCCTGACAGGGCAGTTCACTTTCTCCCCAGAGAATCGGGGTATCTGTAGGGAAGAGCTGCAGCTATTGCTATCCAGTTTTGGAAAGAGGAAGACTGTGGGTCATAAGTGGGTTTAAATGATAGTGAGTTTGGTCCCAGTTCTACGTATCGCCTCTGAGGTTCAGCTTCTTTGATTTAAGATGTTTTAAGGTAGTATCTTTGATCTAGATTTAGCATTTGTCTAATGAGAGACACCTTGCGTCACCTGAGGGATAATGTTTCATGCAATAGTTATTCCTACTGATTACTTTGAAGAAATTGGAGATTTAGTCTTTGTCAGGCAAAAGGAAAAATAATACTGTAACTGAAACCTTCTTTATTCACAAGCCAAAAGTAACCCAGTAATTCACACTGTGAGGTTCCATATACAGCACTAGCATTGTCCATCCCTTTGGTTCACCGGGACTCGCCATGCACGTGTACTTCACAAAAAATCTGCCAAGTGTAACTCCGCTCTTTTCAAGGGGACAATTTTGTACTCGTGGAACTCTTTTCCCATCCCAGCTTCAATGTGATCCAGGATCTCTGAGCTTAGCGATGAGCTTGGAACAGTGGAAGGCAGAGATTTTTGCAGGTGCAGTGTTGTCATCTTTTTGGCTAGTATGGCTGGTATTGTACTACCTGGTAGTTTGATTCCCAAAATTTGGTTGTGTTGTTTGAAGCAGTTGTTACCTGGTTTGTAGTTTTTGCCTCAGGAGGGTTGCTGCTTTAGCCTCTTGCAGGACTGCCAGAGACAAAACAGAACACAGCCCCTCCAGCCGGAGCCTGGTCTCTTCACTGAAAAGCATGCTGCTATAGCCAGTGATTTTTTTGGATAAACTTTGCCCTCCTTCCTCCCACCCCTAATTAAAAAACAGCAGGTTGATAGCACAGCAGCAAATGCACATTAATATCAAACAGAATTTTCACTACCATTTTCATATTAACATGAGATGTCAGGATGTAAAGTTAGCTAGATCTGCACATGGGACCATTCCTGCTGTTAAAGGCTTTAGGCTGGAACGGAGCCCAAAATTTTTAAAAGAAATGCAACATTTCCAGATAAAATATTAATTACATGCTATATAGAGTCGTAATTTTCAAACAAAATTTATAAATAAAAAGCTAGGCCTTCCAAACCATCAGCAGTATTAATTTTGGATTTGAAAGATTATGAAAGATAAACAACCACGTAACTGTGAATTAGAAAAATACTGGCCTAGGTTGCATAAAAACCTCCATTAAATAAATACCGTAAGTTTTCACTATGAAAATTCAGTGGCATCGTACTTTAAAAAACCATAATGAATTAACCATCCATTAATGATATTCAAGTTGTTTTTCACAAATCACATACACATACAGGAAGTCAGGTGGCAAAAAAGGCTATGTACTGGATTAATACACAGTTCAACGGAAAGTACTCTTGATATGCCCTGCTCCTTCATCATAACTTCCTGACTGTTGCTGCAGTTACCAGCTGCAAATCCTGTTGCCCTTCTCCTCTAGGTCGCCTTGCTGTCCCAGAAGGTCCAACACCCGAAGGCTGATACAGCAGGTGACTGTGGTTGCAGTCTTGTCTTGTGCATTCATCCCTCAGACCACCGGTTTAATCTCAGGGTGATTTACAGTGAGTGGTTCTGGTTTCCAGTCTGGTTGGAAAAAGTGAATATTGAATGTCCGTGCCCAGTTCTCAAACACTCGTTTCTCTGTGATGAAACGATGATGACTGCCCTTTCGTCCCCGCTCGTGTGAAATGTACATTGTGCATTCATCAGGTCCCAAAGGTTCATAATAATGATAAGGTACTGAAAGATGATTAGGATCCCTGTGGAAGAAAGAAGACAGATGGAAGCCCGAGATGTTCTTTTTTTACTGATTGAAAAGATGCTATCTTTAATAAACTGATGGGCTCAAATCCACTTTTTCTCCCAGTTAAACCAAATTTCTAGGCAGCTGTATTTTTCTTGCATATTTAATACATCAGAATAGGGCAAAGGTGTTTTCTTTGCTCTTGCTATTGCTCTCCTTTAATCCCTTCCTCCTGGTTAAATAAAGGACAGCAGTAGCTCAAAAACAAGGGAGAGTGCTGCAGGGCTGTGTTACTACTATGAAATTTGAAGCAAACTGCTTAAGAGATTTGTATCTAGATTGTGACTTGTAAAAAGCCTTGCAGAGGTATTTACTGAACTGGGGGAAGAAAGGGAAGGGGAAGATAGAGGGGAGGTGGTTATCTGTGTCACATCAGATCTGTTGAACATCGTACGTGAGGTTCTGAGCGCACAACTTAAGTGAGAGTATCTGCATGCCAGGTGAGTGATACAGTCTGCTTGTTGCTGGGTTTATAATCAAACATCTGATGCACAAATGATTTCTTTTTGATTTTACAATGGCAACTTTCATGTATCTAAGGTAAAAATTAAAACCATTCACCCGTAGTATCCTTCTGACCCTGTGAGCCCATTGGCGTTAACCAGCAGGAGATGAGTACTCATGTGGGGACACACAGGATATGCCAAAGACCAATTAGATATTTAGGATAAGGTTCATTTTAGCAGTTCTAACCTCAGTGTTTTGATATTACATTCTGTAAAAGGCACATTTGTATTATAATAAGCCAGAGTGATTAATTCTCCTTTTGTTTTATTCTCTACATTAAACTGTACCTATTATGTTTTTACTTTGGGCCACAGGCATTTTGGCTGACAAGAACTCATACAACCCTCTCTGTGATAAATTCAAACAGAGACAGCTGTCCCAGACAGAATAACCCGATTGTACCAATCATCTCCACCGTTGCTACCAACTATTCTGTAGTGGCAGAAAAGTTAATCCAAATATTACCATTTAGTGAAGCCTTGGAACTGCTCTGTGTTAAAGCCTGAGCTGAACAGGACCCTAGTACAGAGCAAGAAATCTCATGCAGACTCAGGGCTGTCAGCTCTAATACAGAGTTGATTATTTTCATCTTGAAGAGCTAATACTTAAGCTCACTTTCAATTGAATACATCCACAATCTGTCAGTATTCTGTCCTGGTCATTATTTTTACTGTGTAATACTGTCACCTACGCAATTCTCTAATTTTTCTTATTTTACCATTACCCATATTGTATATGCAGTGGTAATGTATGATATTGCTGCTGCTTTCCATTTGTACCTTAGATTAACGTTTTAAGTCAATCAGTCTAGCTTCCCGGTAAGACAACACGATGATCAATCTTACAAGACCAGAATAACAATAAAATTACATTTCTAGAATAAGATGGATTCTAAATCTACTGTATATATTCTCACCGGAATACATAAGAGTGAAAAGAAATCCTTCAATACCTCACCTACGGAAAACATATTTGTAATGTAAAAAAATACCCTTCATATAGAAATTTAATACTTTTTTTTTTTAGCTACACCTATTAGATCTCAGTCTTCAATTAATTTTTCACATACTTTTTTGATACATTGGACCTCTTCTTATAATCTAAATGAATCATTTGTATGATTACTGTAAATCTAACAGGATACATTTTAATGTGATTTATTTTTTCTTAAGAACTGCTAAACAAATAGGCCTCTGCCTCTCATTTAGACTGCTCTTCCTTTCTGCACTAAAGCCAGGGATTTTACTCTTGTGTTCTCAAGGGTAAGCCTATATTGCTTGGTGTAAATTTACTGCTTTAAAATTAGGATTAGTAAAGTTGAAATCCTATCTCCAACAGACTGAACGAATGCAGTCACAGTAGAAATAAGTTAACTGCTGAGGGCCCAGTACTGCAAGGCCAGCCTGCAAGGCTGCTGGCCCCAATACCTCTGGGTAGATTTGGTTGGGATCCTCCCTCCACTGCCCCACCCCACCCCTTTTTTTTATGAAGGCCTGAGTTGGGTTTGCAGAACATAAACTGGAAGAGCATAAAGAGGAAATTAATCGCTGTATGTCTCTTCCCTATTCCTTTGCTGTATGCTGAAACTAGCAATGGATGATGGCGATAACTGCAATCTATAGGAATGCTGGTCTATTTTTTTTTTTCTTTTTCTCTCCACACAAAACCCAAAGTGTACAACAGGTGCAGGAGGCAGGTGGATCAGATGGCGAGAGGAAGGAGAAAGCTTGATAGTGGTCCTCTTTCTCCTCCCTCACTCTGGTAACTTAGTATTTACCTAGGGCTACACTCTTCTGCTGCCTCTTTGAAGCAACATTTTGAAGCCCGTACCTCCCAGTAAGTACTTTATCTCTCATGTTATCAGTATTCTACCAGTGGTGATTTTAGCAATGGATTTCCCTTTTGAAGACAGCGATTCCACATTACATCAAAGGCTCTGAGGCTAACACCAGAGTATCCTAAGTGGATACCCTTAGCTCCAGGCTGTAGTGGGTCACTATATTTTGTGCAACATCCTGTCCAGAAACACCTGCTGCGCAGTCCAGGCACCCTGCTGGGTTCAGGCATCCCCCGATGGGTGCTGTCAAGGCTTGTATGCACAGATGCTGGCTGAATCGGGAGATGAATTCAATGCAAAAATGAAAATGCTGGTAGCTTTAGACCTCTCCAAGACTACTCTGCAGTTGACTGAGGCTTTGAGGCTGAATGTTGTATTTTGGATTTAGGAACTCTGAAAGGCAGTTAGATACCCAGGATGTTTTGTGTGAAGTCTTTCTCCTTTCGTGGGAGTTCTGGATTCCCCTAGATTGCATGCTAATAAGGTTTGGATTTGAACTCTGGCTTGAGTAACTACACCATAACCCAAATTAACTGTACTGTGTTATCTTCTAACTCTGCAATTAGCTTGTGTCACCAGCAAATGAAATGCATGAGTAATTTCTATTCGGAAATTGCTTGCCACCTCATTTATTAACATTAAAACAGATGCTGTTTTATCACTGACTGATACTGGACATTAATCAGTATTTTGTCAGACTTTGCACGCATATTAATATCACAGCTGGGAGGAATCTGGGGAAGTTCCTCTGTAAAATATACTATACGTCCTGCCTAATAGCCTGCCAGCACAGCAACCATGTAAGTGCTTGTAACCAGTGTCAGTCATCTACTGTTTGCCACTTCAGTGCACATGTTCCCACAGATGGTATCCACCCAGAGTGAAAGCTGAAAATACAGCAAACTGTTTGCCTCAAAAGAAACAAGGCAGAAAAACAAGGCCATCCCCTATCACGTTCTGGTCAACCTCTTCAAGAGCCATTATAAATCAACCCACTAAAACTATATGTACTCGCACACTTGTAAAGTAATTCCTATTTTGAAGGGTGACTACAGTGTCATTAATATGCTGAGTGATGGACAAGGTGCTGTGCCGGGACTATGAAGATTTCTGGATAATTTTTTGCCTTCTGTTCCCAGGATCCTATTTCCTTGACCGCTATGCTAGCCCTGTTTTCCAAACCATTTACGCGTTTTGTTATTAAGGTAATGAGGTGAGTGAGAGTCAGGCATATGGACCAAAGGGCACGACTGTCTCCCACACAGCTTGTAATCCTGTGAGCACCCCTTCTTCCATCAAGCCCCTCATAAGCCCCAGGAAATGTAAGTAGCACAACTGCTTCTTTGCACTTGATTTAAAGCAATTGAAAGTGGAGAGAGGGAGGTAAGAAAACACTGGATTTAGAAGCTGTACCCAAAGGAATAAATTAAAGGATTTCAAATGCCAATTTTCAGGCAAATTATCACAGATGGGAAATGGCCTGGCAGTCAAACGAGGATTCTTACAGGAAAATGATCTGGCTCCATAATTGGAGCAAAAATTATTCATATTAGTTAAAATACGGCTCAGAATTAAGCTTTAAGTTTCTGTGAGTTCCAGAAGTCCCACGAAGAGGAGGGGGGTTAACGAGGATTCTTCTCACTAACACCCTGAGTTTTCCTTGTGTGCCTGAGTACCCAGAGAGATCTGTGAGGAACCAACCTCTCACTGCTGCTCATAGTCCAGCGAACAGGAATTGGCGTTACTACAAGCTGCATAAGGCTTGTCTGTGTCCTTCCCACCGATGCTGCTGAGCAGCCACAAAGAAAGCAGCAGCACTGCAGTGCCTTCAGGAATTGCGGTGCTATCTATGCGCCACAAGCTGGCTGCTGATGTAGGGAGGCAAGAGGAAAATCCTCGATGTCCCCGTTGAGGAGTGAGTCCTGTGCATACAGCAGGCTGCCAAAGGGAGCTCAGAGAGGGAAATGTTTCCCATCTGGGGTGCTAGTTTGCTCATCCCTGGGCACTGAAAAAAAATACAGCAAGAGGGCTTGTCTTTCTTGTGAAAAGAGAGTGAGAGGTGCACACGCTCTCCGAAATCTTTGCACTCTGCATGGAAGCACAAGCTTTCATCTTATTCTAGTATGTGCAAGTCAGATGTATTTAACAGCATGAGAGCAATATCAAAGCCTTTAACCCTTACCACAGCATAAATCCGTGACAAAGTAAAAGGATTTGATATTACATATAGCTTTGGTGTAAAGTACTAGAAATTTATAATAATCAGGTCACTAATTCCAGTTCAGCTATAAAAATCAATGTCCTGTGAAAGTAAATAGAAATTAATCTAAAACACGTTGTTGCAATTAATAGTGACAAATCTTTTAGTCTGTACTCCAGACTCCTTCACGAAACTATTTTTCCCGCACGGGTGGGAAGCAATTTGGTTAATGATCTTAAGCTAATAATTTGTAGCAGAATCAACAGTATGATATTCACGATACCTTTGAGATGTCCTTCACGTTACAGATGTGATACTAATTTAGTTCCATGACAGTGATCACCCACACTCATTACTTACTCCACAAATTAATACTTAAAAAATAATGGGTATCTGCTGAAGTTGTAAATTTGGTGATATTAACTCTGCATAGAAATGAGTATTAATTTTTTTTTTAAACTTAATAACGATTCTTTAGCAACTAAAGAACCTATACCATTTTGCACACACATGGAAGAGGTAGGATGGGGTGGTTTGGTTTTTTTGGGGGGCGGGGGTAGGTTTGTTTTTTTTTAATTTGTAGATTTGTATTTTGTCTGACGGAAAACCAGGGAATATGGCTTAAAACTACAGAATCTTTCTTTCTTTCTGATATTCTATTTTGTTGTCTTATTTCTTTGAAAGGAAGCACTGTTTTAACTTCTTAATGGCTGGCTGAAGAGCAAACTAGGAAGGTTAACTGTATTTGTGGCAAGATGTTCCTTTCATAGGTCTTCAGGGATAGCTTCTTCCAGGCCTGGCAACTACAGTTTTCCCCTTCATCGTATTTCAAATTATGTATATGTATCTAAAGTAATTTGCCTTTGCCTGAAAAGTTAGGATTGAGCATTGCTTTCCAGTGAATTGCTGTCTTCTGCATTTTTAGATCATCAGTTTATTTAAGAATTACTTCCACGTGCCACTGGAATACAGCCACTTCTGGAATAAGAAAGACAGAGCAGCCACTTACAGAAACTGAAGTGTGTCTTGGCCAACTGAAATGACAGGGGAACTGAAATGCTGCGCTGTGGAAGGTATTTACGTTGTCTGGAATATCTGATCTAGTTTGTTATTTTCCTTGGAGAATTCGTGATGAAATCTGGCAGTACATCACAGCATTTATCATCAATGTTTTGTTATAATTTGTAGAAATTCTTACAAAGTGGAATTGAGTGTTGACATTTTATACTGTAATTTCTTTAGGGATTTCTACTGTGGGCCCAGGACAAATGCAGATTTCTGAATGATCCTTTTCAGTGCTCAGAAGAAATCAAAGCAGTCCTGTTCTTTGATAGATGAGCTAACCTATCACCGCAGCCTTCGCTCCCCTTGCCCCTGAAAGGCATCTTGAGTTAGTCAATGAACCAGACTTCAGTGAGATCGCTACTTTTGCAACAGAAAACTCAAGCGAGTACTTCCTAGTGCAAGGGATTCGAGAGCAGGTGATGAAACATTACACTGATGCCATCATTCCAGACTGCCAGTACCAGCTCTCTGCATTGCTGGGTCACCTAACACTGCAAATGGGATCAGGACTAGGTGTGGGCACATAACCACATTTTTCTGAAAGGCCAGAGTGTTAGGCCTCGTAATGGATGGACAGGTGATACTTAAGTCAGCATAAAGATTGCTGATGTAAAACAAATCTGTATGAATTTATACTGGATCAGTACTTTCCATCACGTGACTAATGTGATTTTGGTCACGTACCAGAAGTCCTGAAGACTGTTTCCCTGTATCACTGATCCATAATGGGAAAACTTAACCAGGGCCTTGGGTCCGAGTCCTGAATATGGCTGGAGGGACAATGCAGCTGTAAAACGTACACAAGCTGTTACTTTATAAAACAGCATGAAGGGGTCACATAGCTTCCACTGACAGAATTTATGTGCTGCTTCTACCACTTGTGGCCCACATCCTGCGTGCCCAAAATGGGTGGTTACGGGACTGGTCTATTCCGTGCGTCCAAATTCTGGGGGTTTTTTTGGAAGCTAGTTTACTGGAAGACTGGGATTCATGTGACTGAGATAAAACAATCTTAACTTGAGTTGCATAGAAAGTTCAATTTAGAAACTAGTCCCTGGGAGAACTCTGTTCCTCTGTTAACTGGGGGGAAACTTTAAAAACAAATTAAAAGTAGTGTTTTCTAGTACTCTTTTTTCCAGATTAATTTAATGTCAATTATTGCATTACTTTTAGCTGATAAATATTCAGAGACTAAAAGAAACCAACAAGATGGATTAATTCTCCCACACTACAAACAAAATTTTTAAATATTTTATATAACATAATTAAATGCTGTTTGTTGTTTTCAGAATCAGATCTTGGGACATGTTAATTAATTGCTTTAAGAGGACTGAAGACATGTTGCAGAGGAAAAAACCTAAAAGATTCAGATACTTATCTGTAACGTTCAACCTTGTTGGCTAATAATGGTTCCAAAATAAATCCTACCTGCAGAAATCCGGTGGCACCATGCCATAAACATTTATCCTGTCACAGAGCTCTAATGCGATAGTCATTGTGAACCAGCCCGTGCTAAGCCAAGTGTTGGATATCTTCCTGAAAGCAAAAACATCATTAAGTTTCTAGGCTGACAAATAATTCTTGAGATATCTGAAGCAATTTCTGGGCATTTTTTTCATTCTTGTGAAAGGTTATGAAAATTGGGCAACCAAGACGACTTTGCTTGTTCATCTTTTAATGATTTTGCTAGTGTCTTCTGTCAGTGGACTAACCTATGCAGAAACTGCCCTTGCTGTGACTAATTTTGGGCACAGCAATGTTAATATTTAGCTGGCCTTTTGCTAAGTTTACTTTAAGTGACTGAAACTTCACATCCTATATTTATATTCTTCTGCTAGTAATCTATACACATCTATGATCACTTAATGAAGCTTACATACTAAGTGCTCAGGAAGACGCATCACGGGGGATGAAGATGGCTGCTTGAAATGCTGCCTCCCACAGCATACAGAGGAGCCTGTCTGCTGCAGCAAGATCTGGCCTCAAGTGCTTGGTCTAACCATCCTTCCTCCCACCCTGTCCGTGATTTGGTTTCTAGAAGCTCCCAGCCGCTCGCTGTGACTGCTGGCAGGAAACTCCTAGTCAGCTGCGGCTATGCCTGTCCCTTAGCCAGCCTGGGAAACCTTCATCCTAGGTGCTACGCTGGGTCCCATCCCTGCCTGGTGGGACCACTGAATATGACTGACAGTGCTGGAAAGGAGCCCTCCGAGGCAGCTCCTCTCCTGGCCTTCTCTGCAGGCTGGGAGAAATCTTAAAAAGCAGCGTAACTGATCTCAGCATTATTTATGCAAAATATCTCTATGTAACTGCTCGCAGGCGTGCTTAAATTTTGCTGTATCACAGGTTCTTATCTGCAAAATGGCAACAGTAACATTTCCTCTTCCTAGCATTTGCTTGTCATTGCTGTTCAGTGTGTAAGAGCTGGGTACTGTAATGGTTACTGGCTGCCTAGCTCATGCGCTGGAAGTCCCAGTCTTGTGTTAAGTTCTTGCACTCTCCCTACGCTGGCAGAGAGCTGGCAGTTTTGGAATGGGAGGGTCACGGAAATGTCAGTGAGGAGCATGTCTTAAAGGTGTCGTAAAGGCATATTTAGGGGCAGCCCTACAGGACCAAGTCAGGCACCTCTCTTTGAAAGGGAGGTGCATAAAGTTGGGCATTTGCTCCAGAGAAAACGAGTTCACTCAAAGGTCTCCTTTCAAATACTGTTAAAGGAGACAGCAGGTCTCCCTAATGGCTCCTCAGTTAGAAAAGTCCTGCGGGAAGAAGTTCAAGCTTGTGTCATCTGCAACCCAAAAAGGCCTCAGATTCCCGATGACAGCCTGTCACAGTTACTGGCTCTCCTTCCATTTCTAGCTGAGGCACGATGAGAGCAAGTGCAGGCTCTTGGATGGCTCGTGTGCTGTGTCAGATTGTGCTAATATGGAACCTACATTAACCCTATTCCACCACACCTATATCTGCCCGACACCTGCAAAATTTTGTGACCCTCCCAAAAAAGCACAGCAGAGAACATGAGGTTCTCATTACAGCAGTCACCTGGGAATCCCAGGTCCTGAGCCAGTTCCAAGGCCATCTTCTACAGTTTACCCAGTGATAGCAAAATGCACAACAGTCCTGGAAGCAGGGACCTGAAGTCACAGTAGCCACTGCAAGCAAGTGCCAGCAATCACTAATATGTAATTCAGCAGGCAAGAGCTCACCATACAGCTTCCCAAGCTAATGCTAAACAAGTTGGTTCCAAGTAGGTCACCTACAGGGCAGGAGGAGGGAGATGTTTTGAGCACTGTCAGGTTGAGGAATGCCTTGTACTGAGGTTTCTGATGTCCTCAGTGACTTAGACTGTTGCAAAAAAAAAAAACAAACCAGTAAGTGGTGGTATCAGTGCCAGTTGCTTAAAAGGCACTTCTAAACATAAGGGAATTCTTTAACCAAAAAGGCCTGAAGGATGCTGGGGAGCCTAGGTAGTTTGTCCTGTCCTTTGTGGGTCACCTGGTAATGTATGAACTCCTGAAACGTACGTTTTTACTGCTTCTCACATACAGACTTTCAGGCTAAGCTAGCATTTGGAGAATAACATGATTTAAGCATCTCATTAGTTCCAATTATGGGGCCTTATTTATTTTCTGAATTTGCACTTAAGCTTGGGGGTGGTGGTGCAATTTGTCACGATGTCATAGCTGGGTCATAAGCTCAGCAGAGGCTTTCAGGCACTGCAACAATACAAAACAGTAAATCATAATTTTTGGCTCAAAATTATTAGGAAAGGGAAAGGTAGGAAAAAGCCTAAAAAATTTGCTTTCCTGCCACTTGAGAGTTTCTGAGCCTATGAATTGTTAGGTAATTCAGGAACATGTTCAGGCTAAGAGTACTTTGGAGCTTGCACAAGGCCGCTGTTTGAGGTGCCTAAGACTTTACATTCCAAAACCAAGGCAGCAATTGTATCTAGACCATGACCGAAGTGGCTGGGCTTTGCACAGGTCATGCAACCCAGTTAGGCTGTCTGCTGGGCTAGTTTTCTTTTTGCTTACACACACTTATGCTGTAATTCAGTGTTTTCAATAAACAGGAGAGTAACTGAATTTAAATAAACTAACTTAAAAGCTAAACAATGAAATAAAGATTTAAGAACTTATGTAAGTACCACTTCGGCCTCTTTAAATACCATGTCTGTAGGACAGCAACATAGAAACCGGGCTACAGTGTTTTGCCTTTTCATAAAAGATCTGACCAAGAGTCCAACAAAAGAACGCTGTTTTTATACCTAATCAGCTGTAATGAAAGAATATGAAGAACTGTCATGTGCTTATTAGGGGAAATTATCAGATATTCTTTTATACGATGAACTAACACATTGTGCTGATAATTCTGTAGTGCACACTAAATTACAATTAAAGGCCTTTCTGCTCCACCAAAATCTCATTTATAATCTCTATGGAAATACTTTTCCTGCAGTTATTTCATTTATGCTTCCTTTATCTAATTACTATAATATTGGTTCTGAATCATATTTTCTTAATGTACCCTTATTCAATTATAAAGTTATTTTCAAGTACAGTTACTTTATAATACCGAGTATATTGCTCTGCATCCTTTGTCATTCACCATACTCTCTAACTGGCAATATTTCCTGAAGGTTTCCCTTCATTTCAAAATCAGCTTTTTTTCAAAAAGCACAATACATCCAACTACCTTTTTTCTCATCATTTTCAAGACAGAAATGAATGGTTTGATTATTGCAACCTTGCAATCAGGCCTCTCTCTCCCTCCTTTGTTTTTTGCAGGCACTAATGTCAAGAGCGCAGCAGAAACCTCCCAGGGAACAGCAACATTCTGGGCTGTGCAATGTTCTGCTCCTGCCCCCACAGCTACATAAATTTTCCTCCATTACAAATTCCTTCCTACCCGTGTTTCTTTTCATCTTCCCTCTCTTTTTCTGTGCTGCCTATTCATTTATTTTCATCTCCCATTTTAATCTTCTCAGTCCTTCAAGTATGCTGTATGTGCCCTCTAAAGGAGCGGTTCATACACAGCAGAGCCTGCAATTTCTTAAAAGCAACAGGACCTGGTCATGAGGCTGAATTTTGCTAGCATCCAAGTGCCCTTGAGTCACACTAGGAGTTCAGGGTGCCCATGACTGAGTCCACTATAAACTTGTTATAATGTCACGAATGCCTTGAGAATATATTTCAAGAGCCAAGACCGGGCCTGGTGCCTGCGCAGAAAAAGAAATGCTTTCATCACATACACTGCTGTAGGCCTCTTGCTCCGGATGGATGATGCAGAACGAGAAAGAGCAGCTTGCCTGAAATCGCACAGCAAGTGTCAGGAAAGGAATGGGACCCTGCCTCCCCATGGCAGCACTGGCCAGACTGAAGCACAGAAAGTAAACTGTTCCTTAAAACTGGGGACTGCATGTGGTCTTACACTGAAAGAGTAATCCAGGAAAGGAGATAGCAGCGTGCATTCCTTTTGCACAGGGTCTGACTCTGAGGGCTGATGGTGGCCTATGTTACAGTACAACTACGGCTTTGTTAACTTTCACGTCTTTGAAAATACTGGGCATACAGATAATCCTTTGCACTTGTCTTGAACGGTTCGAATGCTTAATTCACCTTCTCACTTCACTCTACTCCAGGTGAACAAACCTGGAAAAGACCGTAACGCATCAGAACTGGCAGGGTATCTCCCCTTGTTATCCTTCCTTCTTGTTCTGGCAGAGGCCAAGTCTCTGGCAGAAACTCACAAGCACCAATTTGAGGATGAAGAGAAAAGGACCTTTAATGCTAAGAAACTGACCAAGTTACTGTGTGCTCTAGCGTTACTGTGAGTCAATCAAGCTCTTAGATGCGTAGTTTGATCCCCTATAACTGAACAGAGTTGTGCAAGCAAACCAGGTGGGGTATGACAAAGGCAGCAAATGCCAAGCAAAGATACAGTTGCCATCAGCATCTAACACTGGTTCTGCCTTTGTTGTACAGCCCAGAAAACAAAGTCCATGCTCTGGAGTCCTACACACCCACAAGAGGATCGAGCCTAGCTCCAAGCTTTGGTGTGTATGTATTTATTCGTGAAGCTAGAAAAACCTCACCATGAGTTACTGCACAGTAAACCTACCTCTTCATTTGTACCTAAGTGGATACCCTGTTCCATTTTTACAGCAGCATATTTCATAAGTAAAAAATAGGAGTTCATTAAAAATAGTTGTATTTCTTGCTAGGAAGTCTTTGGTTTAAATGCCCATTTTCAAACATTATATGTGAAAATGCTCAAGTCCTGCAGTGGGTCACTTACTAAAAATTTGATTTGAAGATCAGCCTACAAGTCATAAACACTCTCATAAAGATGTAACTATCATAATAACTTTCGTTTTCCCAGTTGGAAATATAAGATGAACTGTTCTGAAGCACCTAATGTATGACTAATGTTTATTTGTTTTACAAGAAGCTTTACAGCTCCAATGTTCCAAGAATGCTTAAATTCAATAAACAGCTATTATAATTCACTGGATGGTGGCATTTCCTCTATAAGAAAACATAACCTATCCGTTCTGATTTTTCAGAATCAGTAAAAAAAACTTTCAGGTATATTACCCCAAAGTGAGATTTAAACAGCTCCTGCCTCCTTGGCTGTATAAACAGTACATCCAGATTCTGGTATTCTAAGTTGATGAGGCAATATTCCATACAAATTATTTTGATGCATATTTTTTACTTACGTTACAAGTGATGTTATTTGGCATCTCATACCATATTGCAAATCATGAGGCAGACGATTTAATGGGTGTGATGGTCCCTCTGAGCACATGTGAAATTGGTATATATAAACTACATTATTTTACTACTGTATGACACCCCCCAAATGTATCGACGTAAGTTCTCACCTGTCTTTCCCAGTTTCCCGTTTAAAAAGGTCATCAAATTGAAGCATCTTGTGGCGAGAAATCATGTATGCTTTTAATTGAGGCAGTATCTGATTCATCAGCTGCAGGTTATTATATACCAAGCCTTTGCCATCTCTCCTCATGTAGCTGCTAGGACCCCAGAAGATAAACACAGCACCGTGGCTCATATTTAAGAGTTCGTTGCGGTTTCGCAAAATCCTCTGAATACTGGAGTGTGCAATGACTCGAAGGCTCGTTTTGTTTCCAACATCTTTTCCATAACCTCGAGTAGGTGCATCGTTCATTCGTATTACACACTCTGTCTCGTCGATTCTGTCACCTTGTTTACTTCCCAGAAGGTGTCCAGAGCTGGTTACCAACGCACAACTCTTGCAGTGCATTTTTAAAGGCTGCAAAGACACACATACTTCAAAATTAGCTGTACACATGTTCCCATTCACTACATGATAACTATATTTTACATGTACATGGTATATTTTACAGCAAAAATCTCAGAGGGCTTCACATAAATCTCTCCCAGCAGTCTTCCCAAATAACTGGGGACACGTTACCTGTACATTTTGTAGATGGGGAAAATGTGGTATAGGTGCATAGCCCTTAAAGTTCCTCCGTGGAGTTAAAAGTCCACTGTTTAAATCCTCCTTTCCACTGCTGCTTCACATACAGTAGTCACAACAGCTTCTATACTGTTCCCAGCTGCTTAGGACTGTACTTCTTGCACTTGCCATAAATGAGCTATCATTGTAGTATTTTTGATTCTTCCTCTTCCAATTTTCTGGAAGTCCTCATAAGCACAGGTGTGAATAGCTTTTCAACCTTGGGGTCAGGACATTTTGCTAAGGGAAGAGAGTTTTACCCTGGTTCAATCCTTCCACGCTATTTCCAAGGTGGTGCCATAACCACTGCAGTGCTCTCATACCTCCTTTGTGGTTCAACAGTCAGAGCTGGTCATTAATGTCTGATGGTGAGTTAGTGCACTGCTTTTTCTAACTTGTCAGGTCATGTTTAAACATTACACAGTAAAATGGAACAGGAGATGCCTGCTAAGCGAGTGGCTGACCCAGTGGAATCGGGAGAGTAAACCAAGCTTTCATGAAAATGAAAAAGCATGATAAATCATATTACTGAGGTATGCCACCAGTAAGAGATCAGTAAGAGTATGTAAGTGTATCTGCTGGTCAGCATGAGAACTAAAAAGGGGCAAAGGGTTAACAGTATCCCCAAAGTGCTACTTTCTAACAAGAATACAATAAACTGGGAGGTAAAGACTGTTTGCAGGTGTGCCTTGGTGGCCCTCCATGAAACAGTATCTTGCAGCATTTAAGACCAGTAACATCAGATTACAGAACATACATGGTGTACATCTCTACCCTTTCTTTGCAAAAAAAAAGGGCAAAGACTGAACTGTGGTTGCTCACCAGTCTGAGGTTCCTTGGAAGGCCATTTTGGTTCATGATCATTTTGATCTACCACTCTTCCTCCCTAAGGATGCCCATCAGAACTTTATTTTCATTGTTAACCATAAAGAATGGCATTCCAATACCTTCCTGGTGAGTAACAGGCTCGTTTAATTCCAGGGCTCCAAATCAGACACACAACATGCTGAGAGCAGTCATCTCCTGCACTGTGGCACTGGCCAGATCCTGTAGTATAAGGAGGAGGTGACAGTATTCATTGGCTCTGAACAGCGCTAGTGACCTTAACCCACCTTTGACAATAAGGGCCTCATCACCTCGAGATCAAACCCCGTGGGTCTCCATGGCCGCTCGTTGTTCACACCATTAGAAACACAGCTAGCATGTCTCCAGGTGTAAACTTGGTGGGTTTATTAGCAAAGAGGAGAAGTTATGGTGACATATAATTACACTTAGTATCAACCACCCATATATAGGAATCAAATCACTAAATCAGTGTGCAGTGAGGCACAGCTTAAAACTCTAAAGCTGAAAAGAAGACATAACCTAGGTTTGCGATAACCTCAGTCCCCTGTTTGAAAATGCTTTGGCCTCTAGTATTTGAAGGGGGTATTTTACCTAAGTAACTTCTTTTTAATTTTGAAGGTAATAAGGGGTTGCAGTCTGAGCGTTTTTTTTCTCTGTGATAACAGCCAGTGAATGATGAAGTGCTTTTTAATTAAAGACAAAATAACTAAAGTATACAATTTGCGTAATGCTATAACCAGTAAGCTTTGTATCTCCATCTTCCCCAAACAACAAAGTCCCTTTTCTTTCACATATATGGATTGTAATCCAGAGCTAATGATATGAGTAGAAATGTTCATGCCACTGTGAGCGAAGGTTCCTAATGCGGTATTTGCATGCATTTTCCTTTAAGCTTTCATCTGCCACTTTGATGAATTACCTAGCAAAAGGCTCTAAGGTGAACTAGCTGCTCCACCATCGTGCTTGGGAAAGCAAGATGAAGTGCTAATGAGGTTAAAGGAAATGTAGTCAGCACCGATGTTAACTCACATGGGTTTGAATATCCACATAGCAAGACATTCACCTGAACAATCTCTGCTGATTTCTGGCCTACTGATCTACAACTTGGTTGTTTCTTTTAAAACTCTGCCAGAGAATGCATCAGTTTTTAGGAAACAAGGGTGACCATTGGTGGAGCCATGGAAACTTGGGCAGGGAGGTGAGGGAGGGAGGGGATGTCAACATTTGCTAGATGATAAACATTAACACCCCCCAAAACATCTGTCCCAGGTCTCATTTGAAAACCGCTCCTTCTGGGAAAAAGTCTTTAGACTGAAACATTCAGGTATCGCCTAGCTACTTCTTGAATGATGCATGGGGGCTGAGCCCGTGTAGCTGCTCCAGGCAAGTCATTTTCAGTCACCTCACTCAGATTCTTTCAGTCGAAGTCTACAAAACTCACACCTAAAAATTGTCAGAGGAATTCACCGCCAACAGCCACAACATTCTCATACCAGCTGTTTATAATGCTTTGACAATATTGAAAGCAAGGGGGGAAAAAAGCTATGGGCTGTAATATCATCTCATTGGGAGGCAGCGGTTGCACCAGAAATGTCATCTACTTAAGCAATAATAATGGAGGCACAAGGCAGTTCTTTGGGATTGATGACCAGCTGGGAAAAGTTGATGGCCTGAGAATCACCAGGGGCCATTAAGCCAGAAGAACATTAACTCCACAGAAAACTCTGTGTTACAGTAATTATTACAGGGATATTTGGGGAAAAAAAAAACAAACCAAAAAAACCCCAACCCATTACAGAAGAGTTACATTTTAGGTAGGCAATGCAACCCTTCCTTCATGAGCCTTGCTTCAAAATGCCGAGAAAAGGGATAGGGTGGGAGGCAGGTGAGTTTCATGGCATCTGTATTAATTACCTTGAAATGTAACACATCATGCATGTAAAAGCTGCTGACATTTAATCATACCCATTGTCAATAAGCAGCCACAGTTTCATGTGTACCTGAACTACGTGTACAGCACGTTGCACGACATGGCAGAGCATGTGCTTATTTCAACACAAGTCAGTCACATCAATGCTCAGGGCACTAAGAGAGTGAACGAGCCAAGTATCGGCCAAACAAATTGCCCAAATTACCTCTCAGTTCCAGTCACCCAAAAATACATACGGGGAGAGGGAGAACAGACGTTACAAGACAAGAAGCTCACAGTGCTAGAACCCCAGAAGATGGCAAAATCAGCTGGTGCTTTTCTGGGATAGATGGGCTATCCCAAGGGAATGAAGGGAGCAGGTGAACCTTGCTAGGTTCTAGTAAACCCTGTAACAGCAGCTTAGTGGCCATAACAAATGAGCGCAACCTTGCACTGCTCCAAGTATCACAGGCCAAACTGACTCCTGGGAACTTTCACTTAGATTATAGCCCAGTAAGTACTGTTGCTATATCATATACGCCTGATTTGTGTAATACCAACAGACAAACAGAAACAAACAAACAAAAAATGTTAGTTGTTTCTGCATTTTCCAATTTGAGGCAATCTACTCTGTTATTGACTTTAAAGCCTATGTTGTCCAATGATAGAAAAATGTTATTTTCAGACACTTTATTGCTCAAGAAAAATCAATGGAAAAATGTTACTCCTGATTCAAAATGTTACTCTTAGATATAATTATTTTCTTTGTGATGAAATCAAATGATCAATTTTTTTTCTTACAGCCTTTTGATTTTATAGCCAAGATTTAGAAAACAAAACAATTCCCTCCAGTAAAATCAGGAACACTGGAAAACACACTTTTTCCTATACTGAGTACTTAATGATCTACTTTCAAGACCCCCTGGGTTCAGATCATTCCATTATCAGCAGTACAAAAGTTTCCCTTCTATAAATAAAAAAAGAGAGTATTATATCTTGGCAATTATGACCTGGCCAACACAAAAAAAAAAAAAAAAAAAGATCTGGAGTGAAGAAAGCTCATTACCGAGTTCAGCAGGAAAAGGCCACCTGTCAGTTCATGAACACCAGCATTCCTCATAGACACATCTGGACATATTACAGCTGTCTTCAAGTGTATTGGGGGACAGCAAGAGAGACCAAGAAATGTTAAAGAATATCCAAATTCCTTTTGGATGAATGACCTTTAACTAAGCATTTGAGACTGAAAGTGCAAAATATCAATAAGGTACTTGACAGCTATGTTTTTCTCTTGCACTGCAACACCTCTACAGCATTTTGTTAGCCAGCACTAGCATGCTTGTCTTCTGTCTGATCTGGAATGAAAAGCTATAGATCACTCTATATTAAGCTTCTTCACTCTATATTAACTACCTGAACCATATTACTGAACCAACAACCTCCTCTGCAAGAGCTCCCAAACTGACTGCTAAAGTAAAAGCAGTGGTAGAAATAAGAAGAGTGAGGTATAGAAAAGCAAAACTGTTTCCATTTCAATTGAATTAATTCAGTATAGGGCTATATTAATGGTTGAAAAAGCACACATAAACACTACAAGAGACAGTCTTACTGGTTCAAGAGAAAGTAAGATTATTCCTACCTTTCTCTTTTTGTTATATAGCAGACAATTTCACTGGTAGCAGTTCATGTCTCCCCTACCTAGTGCCCATTGTGCCTGGCCGAAGCAGAACAGCTAGCCTGTGACACTCACTGTACGTTACCTCAGTATTTGCTTTTTATGTTCGTTGCCTTGCACACAGAACTTAATCAGCATTTCATACGTGATGTTAATGAACCCTGTGTTCACCTCGTGTTCAATGTAATTTATTACTTATGGCTTATTCTTGATTGCTGGGTCATCAGCCACTGGCAACAATACTGAATAATTAACACCACTGCCCGTAATACAGTATTTTGTCCTGGCAGCTTCAGTTCTAACTTTTTACTTTCTTGTAGCTTTGAGCAGCTTTGATGTTTCTCACAAGCTGCTGGCTCGGGACCCCTGCTCCACTAGACTGGCTGCTCCTTCCCAGTTCTCCTCTCGCAGAGGCTTCGAGGACAATCCCCCTGTCACAATGGGCACCTCAACCTCTGCAGGAGCTCCAAGCATCCCCAGCCTACTGCTGGCACATCACAAATGGCTGCTCCTGCTCTTGTGAGCCCCTGTCACTCAGCACTGCTCCAGGTATAAAGCTTCTCTTGCCATTACATCCTTCCCTCACGAGCAAGCTATACACGCTGTTTCTATCGGTGTGCCTCCTTCCGTAGTATTTTCCCTAGAAGACTGAAAATTGTAAGGCCAAATCTGCTTTTCTTTTGAGAAATTCCCAACATCACCTTAATGTAGAATAAAAACCCTGAAGCTTCACATTTGCGAAGTAACTTCTGTTCTGTAAGTCAATGCAGCAAGCTGTGGGGCTCAAGCTATCTCAGTGAAGTACAGCTGTGCACTTAAGAAGTGATTTCCACAATGCAAGTACTCCGGGACACATGATCCTGTGAAAATAATGCAAGTTCCTTGATTATTTTTGCTTTGTAATATATTGATTTTGGAACACTGCTTTCATAATAATATGAAAAGAACCAACAATGCAAAACCATACAAGCACAAAGAGTTTGCTTTGGTATTTTTCAAGTCCCATCTACCTGACACACTATGAAATGATGCTCTCAAACTGGTCTTCTCTGAACAGCAAAAATCATTCAGATGCATATTGGGATATTTTAGGTAACACTTCTGTGTATAAAAAGCTGGAACAAAAAAACAGACTGAAACACTTAAAGCATGAAGACAGTTTTGATTTTGTGGTGCCAAGTTCTGATCTAAGAAATGATTTTGCTTTGACCATGACATTTTCACATGTATGTTCAGATAGGGACTGTAGCTTAACTTCTACACTCTGCATGCCAGCTTAGACTTTACCCTCAAGTTTCATAAATTTTTATTCTTTAACCCTTATGCTAGCAGGTACAGAGAGCTCTTGAAGGGGGGTAAAATCCTCTGAGCAAATACATTTATAGTTTTTGTCGAACTAGACTTTTGGAACGCCAGAGAATCTGCCATGAAAACAAACTGCATTATCCACTGAACTAAAAGCACTGATTGCCTTGAAAAGTATATCCCAGTGACTGATATCACACAAGTAAACAGAAAGGGTTAGGAGATACCACTTGCCCAACATTGTTAATCCTTACGCAAATCCAAATAACAAGCATTTGAAGCAAAACTTTGCAATTCAAAAAAGGTCTGGCAAGTCTGTTCATAAAGATAAATGCATGTCTGTTTAAAAAGACAAAAGATAAACCAAATGAATTTCTTATTACTTCTCTTTGTTTCTTGGTCTGTGGAGCTTGAATACACAAATGTTGTGGAAATATTAGCATCTTCATTTCCCACTGATTCTTCGGAATTAATTATATAACTGGACTCTGCCTTCAGATATTTGGTAAGTAGAAACAGTGAAATAGCCACACTTCAGCAAATGCATTCATCACACTAGTAATCACAGCGCCCTAGGTTTTACTACTCCAAGGAATGGAATATTTTTGGTTTTAATGATACTATACTGATGGGCATCTGCAAAACTTGTGGTAAAAATATAATAATTCTGTTTTCAAAAGGTTTTTAGACATATCTAACTCAATTTCAAAACATGGGGCTAGATTATGAAAAGAAAAATAGAAAAACAAATGCACTCCATAAAGCTTTCACTGGGGTAATTTCCTTAGAAAAAATACCGTTAAGCACATTAGTCAATGAAGAGTCTTCTGCTTGTGTGAAGTGTTTTCCGGCACATTAACTCTTTTTCAGGGGACTGCCTGCTAGTCAAAGCTTCCATTAGAGTAATTAAAATATGGCTCCTCTCACTGGAAAGAAAAGGCATGAGTTTGGTTACAGGACACTGACCACCTATAGAAACTGAGCCCTTTCTAGTTACATAAAATACAAGCAGAAGCAGCACAGGAGACTGAACAACAAGATAACTTCTACTATATGGAGCACATTTCTCTTCTTACTTGGAAGCACGATTACCAGGTGCTGATGTTTTCCCCTAAGCCACCTGAAGTGAATATAAGGTGCAACCTTGCAAACTGTCAGCACATATAAAGCTAAGATTTAGAGAGTAGTTTCCATCCTGCATCCTATAAATGTGTCCCATGAGGAAGATTAGTATCAATCATAGGCTTATTGGAGAGGGAGATAGGATACAATGATAACCTGAAGCTATCAACTAGAGTAATGGTCTAAGAAGAAAAAGCAATCAGAGAAAGAAAAGAATACCCTCAATGAAAGACAGAACTGGAAAATCAGGCAGGAGTGTATCATGTTGATGAACATGAGCTGTTATACAAGAGAGAGAATCATATGAACAATATACAGGCTCTAAAGAAATGGTTATTGCCTAATGTTTATCTTAAAAGGAGTGCAAATAGACATCCGTATTACATCAAACTGCTTTACTTCTGTTCTGCAGCTAAAGTACTTGCACTAAAATGCAATCAAGCCACAAGCGTGGTGTCTTAACTATGCAAATTGTTATCACTGAAGTGTCAGAAAAACAGGAATTATTTCAACGGTCTACAGAAAAGGTGTCGGACAGTTTGGATTTTTGCTTCAGAAAGTGTTCACATCAGCTTCTTTCATCTGCTTTGGCATGTTTTGGCAATTCTTTCCAGTTTAAATGTTTTGTGGAAATATGCCCTCAGCTGCTCTGTCTGTACCTGTCACGGCTGTGCAAGACTTTTTTTGAGCTTCAAGTTTTACAGAGTCACTTTTTTTATCTAACTCAGCCGTACAGCTAAGCATCACTGATCGTTAAAGTGTATGCCTAAGTTTTCAAATTCAAGCACTTGTTTCTTTCTGTGACACTATTTGGCTCATCCAAATGCACCTAAACTCTCACTATGACTATTATTGCTACAAGGCAATAATGTAGTAGCAATTGCAAGGACACAGGCAAGCTTTTCCAGTGGCATCCAGTTTTAACGTAACTTCAACACAGCATGCAGAGTCCCTAGAACAGGTCAGATGAAATTTAAGACCAAATATCTGATCAGAAAGTTACTGGCCCCATAGAGAATTTTCTCTAAAATGTATTTTGTCTTGTATTTATCTATCTTGTTGAAGTAGACTGAAATGAAAAATAAGGCTCCTCCTTCGAAAGGTCTTTGTTCAAAAATTTTGTTCAAGGGTCTTTTTGTTTCAAAAACTGTCAAAAATGTTCAGCCTCACTGTGCTCTCTAAGGCCTTTTGATTTTCATGTGGCTAGTTCCATGTAATCTTCCTCAGTTTATTTTATACTAAGCCAGACTACTTTATATGCTTTTACTTCTGTCCCACTGAGTTAACAGCACATCAGAGATTAGGGAACAAAGGCAGATTAAATCTTTTTTTTTTTTTTCCAGAAGATACTGCATCTGAATTTAAAATGTTTTTCTGAGGATGTATCAGGTTCAACAATACACAAAGTTGTACCACTTCTGCGGCTGGATCCTAAGGTAGCCTCCATAATCACTGGCATAGTGACACTAAAGACACATGCTGGAAACAGGTACTGGCAGCAAAACTGGTCATAACATCCATTTCATTCAATAGCTACAGGATGCAGAAAGTCACTGGGAATTTCTCCCATGCACATATATAGAGAAGAAAAAGAGACTGTGTTTTGGGCTAAAATATTTGTATATTCACTTTTGCACTAAAACCAGATGAAAAGAAAACATCTTGAATACAGATGTCTAAAAACCTGTGTCTATATCTGAAACCACGTATTGCTATAATTTTACTGTTTTGGACTACAACTAAATTTCAAAAATAATCCTTTCAATTCAGGGCTCAGCTCTGACTTTTGGGTTTCTTTTAAAAAGGGTCTCAAACATGTTTCTCCAATTGTTTATTATTATCACAGTCCTGATCAGGAGACAAAAATAAACAAATAAACACAGTTATCCCATCAGGATGTTTCTATCAAGTCTATTTGTCAGTGTGTATGTTAAGATGAAACTGAACACTTGGTGGATAGAAACATTCAGCGCTGAAATGCACCTACCACCGAGGGTTAATTAGACAATCAAGTACAAGAGATGGCACTCTGTCTTCGAATGTGGCATTGCTTCTCCAAAGAAATGCTCTTCAACTTATAGCAGAACGTCAAAATTCTCTTCTAAGTTAAGGGTAAGTAAGTTTGGGTGAAAAGGATGAGGTTAACTGCAATCTCTGGAAGAACCAGGGAAAAAGGCTGGCTGGAGAGAAAGGAAGGTCTCTCTCAGAGGAGAGCCATCTCTCGTGGCTGTGGCACATAAATGCTTTTATTTATGTTTTACCATCAGCTGATTTCAGTGAAGTATGATTGCCAGGCACTTGGCTAACACTCTTCAGTAATATTCCTTGCTTAAAGATTTAGCTTATCTGTAACTGGGGAAATGATGTAACTTATATCCACAGTTACCCAATGCATTTCGTCAAGAAATTTGAAGTGTAGAAGGGAGTGCCACAGAGTGGATGCAAGAGGTAGGTTTAAGAACAGACACCACAGAAATGAGGAAAAAATGGATCATCTTTTCATGAGCAGCAGCAGAGACGAAACCTTCCTGCAAAGAGGCGAAATGCAGAGTCCCAGAGTCCCAGGGGATTTGTGGATGCTTTATACACTTTATCTGCTTTTTATTTTACATTACTAGTCCTAAATTTTACTCCTTAGATGTGATGTGTGTCTCATTTGAAGTGCATTTTACATGGTAGTGACATTAAACAATTCCTGCTCACTTCTTCCTGGGTGGGAGGGATGGGGGGAGGGGATGCAGGGGCAATCTATTTCACTGGATCACTCCTTGGATCCATTTCACAATGGGAACAAGAGGCAAAGAGAAGTAAAAACAAGGCAGGAAAAAAACCCCAAGATAGATGGATGGCATTTCTTTCTTTAGTGACTCTGAATGCAGACAGAATTCAGCCCAAAATGCTACGGTAAAATGGGGGATGGCTGTGGTGGTCATGGAAGAATGAAAAAGAGAACAGGCAGCACAACCAAGAAGTGCTAGGCTGCAGAGGTTTTTCAAAGTATCTCTTAATTTTTCATTGTTTCAAATCACCATTACTGAATGCCTTGACACCTCACTGACATCTGTCACCGGGAAATTTTAAATTCTGTAACCACCACTTGCTTTTCAGGTCTCTGTACCACGCCTGGCTGCAGCCCAGGATTCTTGTTTCATGTGAATGAACTTCTGTCAAACAGTTTATTCAGAGCAATAGGCATATTCTAAAGTAGTTTTTCTGCACTGGACATGTAGGTCATCTTTCCAGCTTTACTGCCCCAAATAATGCCCACCGACCTAAGCAGCACTCTTGACAAACCTAGACTTCTCTAGAGCTGCAATTTCAACTCTCAGGAGAGATGGCAGGGTATTTTCTTCTTGTACGGTAGAAACACTGAAGTGTGACCGTGTTTTGTTTGGGAATCTTTCAGCAAAGAATTAAAAAGAGGAAGACCAGCTACTCATCAGGTGTAACTGCCTCACTCTGCTGAACAAGGACATGACCAGGTAGTTCATCCTGTCTTTACTGCATGGCCCTTGGGTTGCTCTCAGGGGCTGCTTCACCCTGCAGCAGAATGGGCCAGCAGACTCTGCCGGCAGCTGCCCAAACCCCACTGCCTCGCTGGCAGGGCAAGGTGGTACCAGCCTTTCTGCTGCCCGCACGCCCACATACATCAGGTGGCTCTCGAGAGGTGCCTCATGTTTCACACTCTTGGCATACCCTCAGAGTCCAGCAGTCGTGTCCACCTTGCGTACTGCGTGCACCCTGCGCAGGCGGAACGTCTGACCCCCGCAGCCTGCAGCATCCCCAGCAGGGCTCTGCGCAGAGCTCCCGTACCTGCGCCGTCCTCTCCGATCCCCCACCGTACCCACTCAAGGCCACCAGCAGCCCCACTGGCTTTCACGCTGATCTCGTGGGGCTGGCACGCTGCGACAAATACATCTGCAGAGGACAGGATAGGGCAGAAGGGACACAGACAGTCCGGGAGAGGCAAACACAGTGACAATCTGCCAGGAGATGGCATGAGAGCGTAATCCTGACTCGGCCTGCCCGGTCACAGGCACCATGAGACCAGAGTGTCCAAACCACTCACAAGGAAGAGCCCTTGAGGACAGCTGGCACCCAGACACCCTAAGAACCAGTGTGAATGAAGAGGGAATTTCACCTCGAGGATGGCAGTGTCTGCACTGTCAAGCCTGCCTGTTTCCCAGATTTGCACATGCGAGGAGAAAACAACACATCCTCCCAGGAGAAACCATTGCTCCTGTTAGCACAGTACAGCCGGGAGGAGCCTCTGTCCTGGAAATCCACATTTGAAGAAACGAGCAGCTAAACTCCACTGACATGTCAGCATTTAATTACAGCTGGAGTCTGGTTCAAATCTTTCCCCTTCTGTCATGTGTTCTGCTTCCCAAGACACAAAAAACAGCAACAGTGCAGAATTTCTACCCCTCAAAAATAATAATCACACTACAGCCCTACTATTATAATTAACCAAATTAATTACATTCTACAGAAGGGGACAGGTTCTGAAGGCTTAGCTGGTTTCCTTTTTAATTATTGTATAACATCGTGAATACAGCAAAAATCTTCTTTTTAACATGCTAAACGCGCTGGGGGGTTTGTTTGCTTTAACAGACTGCACTGGATGCTACATTTGCATTTAATTAAAAAATAAGTTATTAAAATAGTTTATTTTGGTTCAATATATATTTGTTTAGCATGTGGATGGTTTCACATCAGAAATAAGGTATTTTTTTCAATCAGTATTGAGCAACAGACATCTGGGAAAGCAAATAAAAAGAACAGATCAATGTATTTTCAAAAGAAAGCTTGTTAATGCGAAAACATTTGGTCCTGTCACGACTATTTTTGAATATTCACTACTTCCAAAGGAATTCAATCCCTATCCCAAAAGCTAAATAGTATGTTACCTTTTTGACAGGAAAAACATAACACAACCTCAGAAACTGTAATGTGTGCAAAAACCTCACACCAAGTATGAACTACCCTCTAGCCAACAGTGATATGAAGAAATAATTTCTATGGCTAGACAGCACCATCCCTTCCAGCTACATTTCTAGGGGCATGGCTGGCTGTATGAATGTAGGGTGGGTCTGCTGAACCAGGCAGAGAGCACTTGGGAGAAAGAAATTCTAATTTCCAGCTCCTGAGCAGCCTTATACAGGAATCAGGCAAAGATTTTGGCAGATGCAGAAAAACAAGTGCAGGCATCCAGTTCACTTGAAATTCAAATGAGGAAATAGCAAGTTGGTTTATGTGCTTTCAGGGTTAGGCAGCAGCTAAGCAAAGATTTTTTTATACTGCAATTTTACATTTACGTTTAGGAGTAGAGCTTTAATTGGGTTAAGTCCTGCTTTACACACCAAAGCTCTTCACGGGATCTAACTCTGTGTTCTTGTATTAAATAAAAGTCCTAGGAAACCGCTTCTTCGTAGCCACATACCCAATTCATCACTCTTTGGAAGGCTACAATAAATCTGTCATGGAAGCCTACTAATTGCTAGTAAATCACCAAAGCTGGAAGTGTCACAAGCATATCCAAAAAGAGTAAAAGTGAAGAGCCGAACATTCTAAGAGCTCTGGGGTGAAATTCTGTCACTTTACAGATGAACCTGTAATCTATGTGAAAATAAATGATGTATAATGATTACTAAATTTGAAATCAAATCTTCACATGGGGACAATTCAATAAGGTTAGGTGATTATAGGACTACGCAGCAGCATCAATTATGGAGCCAGAAATAGTCGCGTGTCCTCAGAGGCTACAAAAACTCTGCATTGCTTTATTCACCAACATCAGAGGACATTCACTTTCATCAAATAGTCTGGGGGTTCTTGTTTGGAAGAAAAAGAATGAGAAACTAAAAACGGAAGGCATGAGCCCAAAAATGACTGGCAATGATCCTAACTTATCATCTGAACTACCATTTGCTCTGCCAATTGATGGGAAATGAAGTGTGATCAATTCTAGTCCATTATACATCGTTTCCATTGACTGACCTGCCAAATCCTGGATTGAATAATTAGTTAAGATATCAATACCTGCCATTTTGCACAACGCTCACAAGACAAAGCCCTAAAGTTTTCATAAAAAGGCAATTACCACGTTATCTGTAACTTTACATTTTCTTTCACATATATGACTAAGCCCTGGTATTGCCAAAATATGGAATAAAAACATAACGGTACATAAGAAGTAGTAAAATCCAGAAGCATGAAATCTAGAGGTCAGTGCATGCCCTGAAGTAATACAACATAAATTTTTAATCTTACAGATGGATAATAAGCCATATCAGAAAGGATTAAATCTGTGCTCCTCATTTACAATAGTTCACTTTAAATAGCAACCTGTCTATTTTCCATTCTCAATATCAGGGGAAACAGCGCTAACTCAGGTACTCAGTGGTGACTGACAGCAATGCTGACATTTTAATAGCAGCTACTGTTTAAGAGCACTACCACCATCCTGTGTTTCTTAGATAAAGATTTAATCTACTTTTGACGCAGCAGAGGTCTGCAGACCAGGCAATGTACTGTTAGGGCACATGAAAAGGTGGGGGTTTCTTTACTCCCATCACCCAGTCCCACACCGGGTGGGTAACAAGCTGTTCCAAAGCCATAAATGAGACTAGGCGAGGCACTGCCCGACATCATACTTTATGTTACAGTCCCAAGTCTGAACTGCTAGCAAACAGGGACACTACATTTACTTTTTTATCTCGGACACAAACAGTGTTAACTGCAAATACAAATCAGTTATTCAGTGCAAAAATGACTCATGACTTGTGAACTGGGTCCTTTACAAAAGTACCTTGGTGTTTCTGTGTTTAGTTCACACCATGGACATAGCTCCCATGTATCCAGATGCCATAGCAGTATCTGAAGACAGCACTTCTCCCCAAACCATTCTGCTGCAGCTTTGGCTGTGCTCACCACATTTCCCCTTAATTCTCATATCTATTCCCCTCTTATCTGCCAATGAAGAGCAAAACCAGAAAGGGAAATGTACAAGCTGAAAATGCAAATGCATGATCGGAAATGCAGGAAAGTGCTAGTGGCCTACAAGGCAGAAACAGAGAAACCGTGTGAAAGAGAAAATACCCTACTCCACATCATGGATGACTAATTTCATCCCACACTATGTTGGAATAAATCCTAGCCTTTGCAAACACAAGAATAGGAAAGTTCTTTCCCAGAGCTAATAAAGACATGCCCTGCTTAGTGCTCACTTCAGTGTGCATAAATGGAAGACATTTCTGGTTTGCCAGGTAGTGGCACCTCAGATAATCCAAAGAAAACAGACTCATCTTTCCTTCTGGGCTGACAGCAGGTTAAAAGCAAAGTGCCATAGCTTGTTATCTACAAAAGGCTTCCTTTGGACATTACACCAACCCTATCCTAGGTCTTTATTTTTCAGTTTGCAGAAAATATCGTAGCAGTGCTATCCTAGTGCTTGCTGGCTGATTTTTTTTCAATCCGTGCGCTCGACAGGTGTGTGTAATAGCTGGGACATGCTGCATTAAATTTCTGTGGCTGCTGCTGTAGCGCAATAGTTTGCATAACACTTTGAAGTGAATGTTTCCTAAGAGAGGAAATCTGCATTAGAGAGGCAGCACTGGTATCACAGACAAACTATATATTCAAGTTCAATGAATACCTTCTTATGTCAAGCCAGCTTTCTTGTGCAATTCTCCATCAATGGGATTTTCAAATTAGGGAAGTGACACAAGTTAGACTGATGGCCACCCTGAATTGCTTCAACAGTATTTGCCTGCAAAGTATAGGCTATGCAACCTCTGTGTCGTGTGCAAACTCTTACTATCGCAATGTGAATTACATATAGATTTACTATTTGCAGATTAATACAGTCTGAAGCAATCTGGTTCTGTGCATTTTGCATGTTGAAACAGCTTTCTCTCCTATGTTCTGAATAATGCCTTTTAATCCTGTTTGAAGACCGGTTATTCAACATTATCTCACAATATTTTACAATGTGTTTGTCCCTCCTGAGTAAAAGACTGGAATGACCAACTCAAGCCCGCACACAGACAACACGTTAACACACCATCTTCATCAGAAATAACCGCATACTTCCTGTGTTACACATGGCAATTTGGGTCTTAGTAGTTGGTCAGCCTCTCTCTTCTTTCCAAGAACAAAAAAAACCTTATCTGTGGTTTTCTACAGGGCTTAGCTCTGGTGAGTATTAATTAAGCACTGTATCATGGTAAAAAAATGCCTCCTTTCTCCCTGCTAGCAAGACTAGTAGCAGGGGGTATATAAAATATAAAATAAAATATTCTACCCTTCCCAGATCAGCCCAAAGCACAAACAAGTTCTACCATTCTCTTTGTTCTTCTTACCCAGAGCAAATGCTACATCAGGTTCAAGAAATAGTTGCATCTTGAGCAAATTGGCTCCAGGAATCAATCAACTTATTTTATCCAAGAAGAGGTAGGATGTCTAGACTTTTACATTTGCGGAAATGGTTACTAGGCATTCAGTAATAATGACAACATGACGGGCTGACAAGACTTTATTTTCCTCTGAGATTGGAAAATTCCGATTATGCTTGGCAATAAACATAAACTATTTACAGTGTAAAGATTTGGTAGATACCATGCAGTCTACTGCACATGGGTGTACGTAATTCTTATATACCATAATTATGCACTATTTATGCATTGATAAAATTAATAGAACTGTAGGCAGAATATTTCTATCTTGGGATAATTTTCCACATACTAACCAACCATCTTAATACCATGCCTTTTCTTATCTGATTATTTTATTAAGAATTGGTAGGGGTTTTTATTCAGCTAAAGCTTACTGAATGAAGGAAAACTTGGCAGTTGTTTAGCAGGTCAGGTAAAAAGTGGATAAAGAAGCCTCAGCACTGTGTAATATGCCAACACCCTCCAAAGTAACATTTACTAAATGGATTTTCACAAGCAGCAACTTCTGTTTACTAAAGCGGTAAATGTAGTCTTGCAGTATCTGAAAGAATTAAACATTCTCTGTGAAAACTAGCCATACAGCATCACAGGAGGTTCTCCTTTATCCAGCATGAGTTAGATTTTGCTGTCTTCTAAGGAGATTAAATTTCCCCTTTACAACTCTGTTTCCAACTGTCTAACACACTCCAGCAAGCTTTCAAAGGCAGGCTGGCATCACTGAATTCTCTCTCAAATCCAGGCTGCTTCCTTTGCACCAAGCTTCTCCACTCACTATTTTTTCAGTGTTTTTTCCTTTCTTTCATGGCTGCTCACTCCCCAGTAGATCTTTATTTTCTAGGCTAAAATCTCTATGCCACATACATGCCATTGCAGCGATACAACATAAATGAAGCACGTACGGTAAATTAAGAATGCATTTGAAACATCCCTGAAATTCATTTTGAAGGATTAAGAGAGTGCATCAAAAATTGAGGATGTGAATGTGAATTTTAGCGTGTTACAGAAATCAGCTGGGCACGCTACAGATTTCAATCTTTTTTCTATTTCTTTTGTATTTGTTATCAGCATTGGGTTACCAAAGACTTCGATGGACAACCTGCAGCCTGTGGATAGTTTATAAAATGTGTTTTCTGTATGTGTTTGGCACTTGTTAAAAATATACAGCTGTTACTTTAATAAAACATATTTCAGTAACTTCAATAGATTTACAAGTTCAGGGTCTACACTTCCCCCCCCGCCCCGCCCCTCTTGGGAATACAGTGACAGTTGCTTATGACTTAAACCTGCAAATTAACAGCATTTTTGGATCTTGGTAGACAACCTTCCTTCTAGCGACCACATAAGGCTTTTCTTGACTCAGGCGTCACCAACTGAGAAGGACAAATTACTGCATATAGCAGTCTTAGACTGATGATTTGTCTACTCTTACCATATTGCCAATTGTTACAATTGTATTATAGATTTCATAATACTGCATGTTTTTCTTAAATCTCCAGCTCCTGGAGTGATGGGATTAGACAAGAACAAGTTTTTCAGAGTGGCTGAGAAACTGGAAAGTATAACGTTAAGTACACAATGAAGTTTCAGAAGCAAAGGAAAAAATAAACTCCAAATATAATATTAGTATTTATAGCTTATGATTTTTAAACCAATATATTAGTTGGACACAATTTCCAATTGTTTGACTTGGATTGTCCAGAGCTATGAGATCTAGGGAATGTGAGAAGAATGGTCATATATGCTCACTTCAGACTTCTATAGTTATCACAACTGAGATGCTGCTGCTTAATCTGTATTTACTCTCTGCCCAGAAGTTTTGAGTAGTCCTCACTGGGAAGTGTTGCATCAGATTCTCCTCTTTAACCCTGTTAGTGTCAGCATTCCCACCAGGGGTTTGGAGAACAGTGCTTCAGGTGCTCTGCCTCCAGCTAACTAAGACCAGCATTTCCTCTGCCTCAGTTTTTTACGTCCTCCTCCCCAAAATCAGTTCTGCAGCAACACCTGCGAATTTCCTGTATACACAAAGCTTCTGCAGGGTAACATGCCTTCAGCATCACAGCAACTCCTCTCTGCTCGGCCACCCTGCTGCTGGTGCCACCCCTGTACTCCAGGACATGCCACATATATTTCAACAAGTCTATTCCTACTTCCTGCCTCTCAAACAGATGCACTGGAGCCTCTATTTGCTTTACTCTTCCCACTTTAGCAAAAGACTCTATTGTGCTGCTTCCCCTCCAATTCTCCTTCTGAAGAAAAAAATCACTACGGAGTCACCTGTTACATGTTCTGGTAAAAAGAGTAAGGTCATTTGGACCACTCTTGTCCTCTCCACTCTTGCCTTCCTCCTGAGAAAAACCCAGAGACTCTTCAACTCATTCTTGCAGGCGAAATTTCTGCTCACCCTGGGAGAGCCAATTTGTTGCATTTCAGTCTCTCTGTCCAGTTCCTGGCACTCACATACAACTCTGAGTGACAATGTGAATGAAAGGAAATGAAAAAAAAAAAATTTGAGTGAGACTAACTGTCTCACTGAAATGCTCAGCAAAATCCTTCATGCCAAATAAGAGAGATGTTACAAGCTGCCTTAAAAATTGAGCCCGAATGAATGAGTCACAGTCACCTTCTTAGTAAGTAAGACTTGGCAGGACTGATTTGCATCACAAAGCCACCACTGCCTTCTGGCATCCTGAAGGCATTGTCAATGAAAAAGCCAGGGACTGAACTGATACAGATGTAGATGAGAATCACTTACTCCTAGGGCAGGCTTTAGCTGCAGAGCTAGCCTGAACTTTTAACTATGGCTCCCTACCACTTTCCTACCCACACAGGAAAGCTTATGATCAGTCTCAGAGGATGCTTTCAGCTTATGTTAACACAGAGAGGAAAGTACAGGCTTGAGCCCTGACGTTGGCACTCTCCAGGCCGGCAAGCTACCTACTTACATGCAACACAGGGGCAAATCAATCATACATGCTATTAATTCCCAGGTGTTACTGGACAGTTCAACTAGGATGAGATCCTGTTGTTACCTGGCACAAATCCTAAATTTTCTACAGTGAGCTATGATCATCAAGAGTTGCTGGAGCAAAGATACGCCATGAGAGGACACCATGGCTTTCATTCATGTAACTTCATTTTGGCATAAAAGAAAGAGCATCTTCTAAAAAGCTCTTCCTTGGTTAGCAGTAAATATGTAATATTGTAACTTATCACCAACAATCCCATTATTACACTGAAACTAACTCCATTTAAAGAACTTTCAAACCCTAAAGGGTTTCAAGCAATTCCCAGTAAATTTCCATGTCTAGATGTCAATGAATTCAGTCTCTTAAGCAGCAAGAATAATCCACCTTGGGAATAATACTGCGTTTACCACAAGTATGCAAATAAATTTGACTAACAAATATCAGTTCAAAACCAAAAAGACAAATACTATTTGTATTTATCAGTATTAAGCACAATTTTGCCCCATTTCATTTGTTTTGTACCAGACAAACTGCAAAAGTGCAATTCCTTCACAGCCAATAATCCTGCTGAGCTTCACCTTTTACCCCAGACTCTTCATGAAATTCGTTCCAGCTGCCGAGTGTGACAGGTATGCAGCAATATACGCTTGGTGATGAGCATTTGTGACAGCATTTAAGTTGACCCAGTTTTCAAGGTAGTTCATATATCTTAGTGGAAAAAGCGCCATATCAATGAATAGGATAGGAATGCTATTATTACATTATTGTCTCTACTGACCCCTCCCAAAGAGAAAGAGAGACACTCTTCCTCTGTATGCAGCCTTTCCCACTCTTAGGTCATTTTTATTCTAGAGCCAAATTATTGTTATAGCAAAACAAGTGTATTATGCCAAAAAAGCAGTCCTAGCAGAGATACAGCTATATAGTAAAGAAGTACTTTGTACTAGGCAAGTTGCTTCACCCCCTCAGAATCAAGCCAAATTCTACCAGATTTATGGGTACATTACAGTCTCTTCCAAAACAACCGTGCCATGATCACACCTTTTCTCCTCTCTGAACACCTACAGGGCTCCTTAGCATAGGTCTGGCGTCCAATTTCCTCCCTTCACCATCAACAGTAGCACAAAGTTATTCCCATTATCCACATCCTAAAGAAGTCAACAACCTCCACTGCCGTTTCAGTAAGGCATTCCCTTCAAAACCTCTAGAAATTCCTATTTCTTTAGCCTTTCTTTTTTGCAACCAAACAACTACACCTGCTCCTCCCACTGACCGACTACAAAATCAGACTGACCAGTAACGCTTTGAAAGCTTCCTTTGTTCACTTCTCTGCTTAGTTGTCACATGGGCACAACCTTGCTTGCTTACTATTAAATAGGAATTTCATCTTACTATTTGCAGTCCTGCTTCTTAAGCGCTTCTTACAAAAAAGAATAATGGTAGTTTATTGCTCTCGAGCCAAGTATTCTCTGGTCAAAACCAGAAAAACAAATATAAGATCCCGCCTTCCTCTCTTCCATGTCAGATTTGTTTAATAAAAAGGCTATTTTGCTCTTCTGCCATGTATCTCTCAGCACCTGGGATCCAAATATCGAGCTACGTTCTTTCTCTTTCTTGTATCAGAGAGAGTAATTAGGATTCTGCACTCTCTGCCAGTTGGCAACCTGGCTATGAGGAGCAAGGCAGAAAAAGAATTGAAAGTTCAATGCTCCTTTCCATCACTTAATGCAGAAATCAGCCAAAGAAAAAGAAAATCTAACGTGAATAATGAGAAGAAATGGTGAACAGAGACTGTACAACATACTTGCCTGAAGGCTAAAGAAGCTAGTTGATGCTCCGAGGACTTTCATGAGTTCTATTTAAAATGGTCATTGGATAATACGCAGAAAGAGGAGCAGGGGTTGAACGAAGCTCTTCCCAGCATTTGGCTCACAATCCCACTTGCTTGGTTCTTTGTGCCTACAGGCACAGCTCCAACAAGAAGTACAAACTACTCTGACCTCCGCATTAGTTTGTAGTTTAGACAGTTGGGTTGTATCCTTAGAGGAAAAAATTGTAAATCACCTCCGACCAAGGAAGACATGAAGGTTTTGCCTTCTGCATTCTCGATAAGCATTCTAACCACCAGGCTACTCTTCAGGGCAACACAAAGGACCTTCTCGTTTAATCGAGGATTGGACGTTTTTTTGCAAAGGTGATCTTTATCTCTGATTTTTGAGAAACGGGAGGAGGAACTTATTTCAGGATTGAGCATTTAGGACAGCGTGAAGGAAGGTGTTTCTTCAGAGCCATGAATAAGCATGAAGATAGGATATTTAAGACAAAACTTCTCACTTATTGCTTTCTATTATCTCTTGGTTTGTATTTTGGTGGGTTTTTTTTTCTCAGATAACTGTATACTGTTTTAAACATATGTTAATGGATATATGTTTACTAAATACTACATAAACCAAGGAGATTTGACATTTTATGTGCATGCACAGTTATACCTCCAAGGCTCAAACAGTACCTATTGAAATACTTAGGATCTTCAAATATATTATTGTGTTCTATTCATTTGATTCACAGACATTTCTGAATGTAATACAAACTTTTCTTTTCAATAAAGAGGAGATGTTATTTCCTCCAATACAAGTCCCGTGCAAAGCATGGCTGTGGTTATGTAACATGTTTTTGTGTTTCTTCCATGCATCTTTATCTCAATCACTAATTTTGTAATTTCAAGTCAATCCCAATGTGTATCTCCTGTGAGAATATGAAACCCTGTATTCCCTTCACATTTACAGGAAAGCACAGATACTGCACTGTTTTTCTTGAACATAGATTTGAACATGTTCTTGACAGAGAAGTGCCCACCTTATTGATTCAAACAATATTTGAGAGGCATCAAAACTGCAATAGTTTAGCTACTAACATGAAACACAAACTCTTTTTCAGCACATTTGAACTGGGATTGTAATGCCCTGAACAGAGACATACATACAGTTTTCCGAGATACTGTAATTTCAGAGCAGAATCACATCAGTGCATTGACTTAATACCAAGTTCTATATGAGAGTCTCATATTCTTGGCTGATTACTTAGAAAGTGCAGCCTAAACAGCCGTGCACAAGGAAAAATTATCTAACCTATAGAAAATAAGATAAATAACCTTACTGGACAGATGCGATTTTAATTCTGCTTCATCTCCTGTTTAGCAGAAGTTCATTAAACTCCTACATCATGAGTCTGACCTAGAAAAGTAAATAAGTACTCTGTTACTCCCTTTAGAGCCCTGAGTTACTAATAAGGAATTATAAATCTCCAGTCACTTTGTCAAGCAGCCAAATACATCCCAAGTGAAACACAACTGCAAAGTTCATAAAAATGAGACCGACTGAAACGCAAGTCTAAAAATGTGATTTTGTTTTATAGACCATGAATTAATACCACATTGTTTCTGCTTTTGTGAACTACAAATACGGACAAGTAGGAATGCAGGGAATACAACTACCTTCACCCACCTAAGTCAGCTCTTTGTGGCCCTTGTTTGTCTCCTCCTTGGAAACATCAAGTTACTGCACTTACATAGCACTATTTATCACAGATGTTTAAGCTTTTCATGAAGACAGATAGGTAGCTTAGATGTGGAGGTACTTGGGAGCAAATAACCATAAACATTCACATATGGCTCAGCCACAGTCACCATGCAAACCAGTGATGGATTTGGTTTAATGGGACCATAGTACCCCGGATCAACTTGCAGCTCTAAAACCCACAGCATATCATGGGCACTGCTCCAGCAAAATGGTAAGCATGTACATTACTAGAAATTTATGAATAATCGCATTGAAGATGTATTCTGAAACAAAGCCACCGTCCTTCTATGCATAGGATGAAATCTGGGCTCTGCTGGACAACTTGACTCACTGATAAAAGTTCTCTTGGCTTCAGCGGGTCTAAGACTTTCCATTCCTTTTCTTGAAAATCTGCTTTGGATTTGTTGATTCAGTTGTTGGACGACCTCAGTTATACCCAGGCTATGTTAAATATAGTAGTTTGAATTGTCATTAGGTACAGCGATTAAGCCTATAATTAGATCCCCTTCAACGTCCTTTTGACTTGCAAATGCATCCCTCTAACCTTCCCAGATGCTGTTTTACCATTTGACCCTGGAATATCTCCAGTTGCTTTCCTGGTGCAATAGCTCCAAAGTCCTCTTTGATGTAATCTGGCCAAAAAGCTGAATGCTAGTTTTAATAGTACAGTGAGAATTATTTCTAATCAAGTTTCATCTGCCTAACTACAAAAGACCTAAGGCTCATTTACAAATCATCCTACTGCAGTTTATCCCACTGCTTTTGCAAGCTGTCTGTCAGAGCACAGCTTTGCCTGTAGAGCGTTCTGAATGCTGCTGAAACTTCAAAATACGCAATTGTACATATAAACATTGGTTTTGGTAGGAATTTGGCTACATTAGTAAGACTGGTGAGTTCAACCCTCCACCTTGAGAGGCTCACTCTGTTTGCCATGAGGAAACCCTCTCAATGAGGCCATAAAAGCCCTAAAGTCCTGCCTGCTCCCAGTAATGAAGATGGCATGTCTTATTCACAAGTGTCACATTCTGGCCATGATTAAAACTTCCCAAGTAAGATACTGTCCACTTGGCTGCTGCCTTCCAAGGACAGAATAGTCTGTACTATGTATATTCTGCATATACTCTGTAAAGCAGTTTGGGACTCTGTGATATGAAAATAATTTATGTAAGTTACAACATGGCTTCACAATTTGAGTTATACCTGATGTATTTGTCATGCTGATTTTTAATTCCCTATCCACCTCTACAGCCGAGATGGCATCATTAATTACATAGCTGGAACACTGTACCTGTATAAAAATGTGAATGAAATCGCTAAATTAAGATTGCCTCCAAGAAACTGTTGCTTAGTCTCATTAGCAATACAAAAGTGCAGTAATTGAAATGCATGCAAGAAGCTGTCTATTCAACTGGCCAAGAAACCTGACAGTTGCTAAAGGCAATCTTAATCTACACAAAGAGAGGGTTAAAGATAAGCAAAGAATTTCTTTTCTTGTGTTTCAAGTTAGCAAGTACCTATTGTCCCATTTAAATAGGTGATGAGAAGACAACAGATCCTCTGGAAGATGACAATGATATGTGAAATACATGGTACAAAAGGTGTTAAAAAATCATGTGCTAAAATACAATGTACTAGGAAAATGGAAATAAAATCTTGTACACTTGGCCCAATTTGCATGTATTTTAGCATCCCACTGGGAAAATAAACATGTTTTGTAACTACTGACACTTTCACATCAAATTCAGAGACAGAGTCAGTGTTTCAAAGACAGCATGTCACAGTCCTCCCAGCTCTGACAGAAAAAGACAGACATGGCTTTGGGCTGTGGGAGAGCCAATGTTTTACTGTTACATGGTTAAAACCAGCTAAAAATCCACCAATTATTCTGTAAACTGAAGACTAATGCTAGCAACTGGACAGTCTGTGTCTCCACTTCAGGGAATTTAGTATCTCCTATCTTTTATTTTCTTTTTCTCTCTATTCCATAAAATGGCAATAAATCCTCCTTTTCTTTAATCTAAGCTTAATTGGGTTTTTGGCTGTTATCTGGGGAAATTACTTTTTCACATTCCTGAGGGAAACAGAACAGTGTCCTCAGGAGAGCTGAACACAACAGTCAGCCTACTGGTCAAGGGCAGGGCAAAAACTGTTATCTCCTTTCAAGGAATTGCCTCAGAGGGGTCAGTGGTATCATTATGAACAGAGAAAGGGCTAAATGACTTGCGGATACAATGTACCATCAGGGACTTAGATACACATAATAGACTACTGGTAGTGAGAGGTAGGATTATACACAAACATGCAAAGAATAAGACGGGTATCTTCAAAAATATTTCAAAAGCAATGTGTTCACTGAAACATACTGCACATGCAGAAGTCTTCTTTTAATTATAAAAGTATAATTAAAGCAGTACAATTGTCTTAATGGGGATGCAGACTTAGAGGTATAAAGGTGTTTGTTCCATGATAAGCTAGTCTTGGAAAACAAGAATAAAAGGCATTTCTGGGATAAGGCACCTTAACACTACACATCTATGTCCATGGCAGAAGACAACTATTTCCGTTAGGGGTGTGAACATAATAGAATAAAAACTGCACGTAGACCAGTCCCAACAAAAGGGGCACATTTTAACGGAAATGAGGAAAACAGGTTCTTGATTAAAAAAAAAAAAAAGGCATTAAAAAGCAGTTATCATTTGTTTGTACATCAAAGGCACACCATTATCAACACAAAGGGAACCCTGCTTCTCATTGATGCCCTCCTCAGGGTTTGCACATACAGACTTTCCACTAACAGTTCTCTGCATTGTGTAATTATAGAAGATGGAAATAGACTCATAGTTATGAGGTGCTTTCAATGGAGTTATCACTTTGCAAGTCTGAGCCTAGCATTTTTATTATTTTTGCTGCTTTGTATCACTATACTGCTTGGATTATTTATTCAGAGCATTTGTGTTCCAAATATTTCCATTTTCAGAATACAGTCTAATGTATAGACAGAGCAGCAAACTGTCTGCTTCCTGACAGGGCTGATAAGAGCCAGAATGTTTACAACATAAAACTGTCTTGAGAAGCAAAGCAACAGACCTCTGCAGGACAGGTGCTCAGACAAGAATATCTACTTGTAAATCTGAAACATCTCACACTGATGGAACCATCCTACCTGCTATCCAGAAATGTTCCTCTGAAATATCAGAGTAACTCATGAGTACAACCGAAACTATTTCTAATGCAAAAATACTACAGCTTCCCCTACTGTGACCACATATATTCTGGACGCCAACATATTCGAAACATTTTGCTGTGATACCAACATACATGTAGGTTTTTTTCCTCCTAGCTGAAACAGTATGCTTCTGAACAGTCTGTGATGTGCTAGGACGAACATACATACAGTCTTACTCTGTTCAGATTTCTTCAACAACTCTAGGGAGTGTGGTAACACAGTAACCTTTGCGTTGTCCCTAGCATTGAGCACTGTTACCTCCAGCTGCATTCTTAGGCAATGACTCCTGCAATCCTAACTTGGACCCACAATCTACTAAACCACTGTCCAGTATCAAGTTGCCTTCCTGGGGCAATTGTACAAGTAATTCACAAAAGGATCACAATATCCATAATTCTACTACGGCTACTTTGTGACAGGACTTGGGAGGAAATAAATAGCCTTGAAACAAACTCTGCTGTATGAATTATTCTGATGCAAATTCATACTCTAAAGCATTCCTCTTGTGCTAGAAGAAAGGAATATAAACAACGGAGAATATATTTTTATATTTGGATTTACAGGGGCCATTACAAAAAACTGATTAACTGTGAACAAACCTCCAAATACTAATTTAAAGAGTTAGGTGAGAACCACAGCAGTGATGAACAGCTAACCAATATGTGATAAACTGTGAACTGTTTGTTCATCAAACGATTGTCAGAACAATGGAAATTTACATGAAAGTATACAAGGTCA
>JAVKLA010000090.1:13759017-13771957 GCA_034782735.1 Sagittarius serpentarius | reverse complement strand
GAGCGCGCGCCGTTGGTGGAGCAGGAGACTCCCCGGCCGCCCAGCGCTGTTTTGCTTACTGGTCGCTTGCTTTAATACATCAAATTTTGGAATTGGCCAGTCTCTGTCATTTAACTGGACAGGTAAACTATAACAAATATATTCACCTAAGACCGAGTCACAGACGAAAGATGTTTGTTTCCATTACTCCTATTTAAATATTTTGGCCTAGATCTTTAAAACACATAGATATTTATATCTGTTTGAAATGAATGACAATTTTCATCAAACTGCTTTTGAAGAACAGGCCCTCTGAATTTCTCAGGGTATTGTCATCACAATTAATGTATTCCCATAGGAAAGAAATTGGCTTAGTCACACAGTCCATCAGCTGAGGTTTGCAGCACTCTCCTCACTGAAGAAAAAAATCTCATATTAAAATTCTGAACATTTTCAAAGTGTTTCAAACACTAATATTGTTCTGTGCAGCCTGATCCCTTCCTGCCACAATGGCTAATATGCTGAGATCACTGCAAGGTCAGGGTTCTAAATCCACAAAATACTGAATTACACTAAAACTACTAGGTGCTGATCCTACCGCACTATAGTGGCATCTATGTGTCAATGAGGTCCAGCAGCTCCCTGGGTGCAGGAGCCCTGGGGGCTCCCTGGGGAGCCAGCAGGGCAGAGCCTCACCATCCCAGCCAGGGAGTAGGACAGCTGGGGTGAAGCCCCAGCCCTGGGCACCCGGCACCTCTGTGGGGATGGGAGAGTGCTGAGGCCAGGCCAGGATGTCAGCCTGCGGGTTGGTCCTGGCTCAGCAGGGCCAGGCTGGGGCAGAGCTGGAGGCTGGCACTCCTACGGTGTTGGTGTCAGTGTCATTGTTGGTGTCGCTGGGGCAGGGACTGACGATCTCAGGCTGGGCTGAAATGGAGCTCCTGGGCCCACAGGAGCAGTGGGTAGAGCTGTTCACATTCTTCTCCAAAGCAAAACCAGAGCTGCTATGCGACTCATGCAAAAAGTATATGTAGGTTTTGAGGAGAACACGGATGAAAGAGACAGCTGTGCAGGGAAAGGGTCCTGTCATAAAGGAAAGGTTGGGCAGGAAGGTCCCAGCAGCCGTTTGTGCTGCAGTATTCAGTCCGCAGCAACATCAGTTTCAGATCTAACAACGTGAAGTTAGGCATCAGAGAAAGGATAGATAGGTCAAACAGTATTTATAGATTTTATAATATTTATAGGTACCAGGCAAAACATTTAGATGGCACTGGCGATCACTCCTAGGTACGATGATTACATGACGGCATGCCTAGACCAAGCCACACCAACCAAGCGACATAATTTACAATTTTACTGGTCTAAGGCATGTCAGGATAAGACACTAGGTTATGACCTTTCTCCCATATGTATCATTTTGATGAGTTTTACAAAATGCTAAATTATAAACCCGATGTCATTATTTTATGATAAAGATGATATCTTTCTGTTTAAGAGCCCTAAATGCGAGATACCAAGTTTAACACCAGAAGCAGTTAACTAGTATCAATTTAAGGCAGCTTGTATTCATCCAACCAGCACACAGTTAATTGGAAACTGCCCTCCTTTAACTTCTAAAACCAACTTGTGACCAATCTTCCAAAAAAGTCGCTATGAAATTCACTTTGGAGAATCTTTTTTTTTTTTTTCCCATCTCTTCCTAATGCAGCTTTAAATTAACATGTTCAATAAAGGAAGCAATGCTCCAGCTCTAATAGCCAGAACCAGTCTTGACCCTCATTTTATCTTGGCTGGAGATAATTACTTGATACTAATGTAGACTGCCAAAGACATTCCTGAATTATTATTAGACAGATTTTGGTTCAACTCACTCAGTGTAACACCACAAAGGTATATGTATCAGTTTATTTTGTAGTATTCTTGCTTGTTTGCAGACAAAGGTCACAAACCTTGACTGTACTTTCAAGTAAATCCACAGACTTCAGGACCAATCCCATAATCTGATACATGCGAGTAATCACATCAATTGGTTTGTACAAATCCTTCCCAAACAGAAAAGTGCATACTTGTTTCCCTGAACCATGTTAAGCGTATTTATTACAGGTGTAATGCATGGAGTATTATACTCCGAACAGGGTATCGTACATGTCACACATCAGCTATACAGCAACTAATCACTGCTTTTTGTAGAGGTGTCTCACATGAGCTGTCAATAGAGTTTGTCAAGCAGTACCTTGAAATTCAGTTATATCTCAGTGGATGACTGGTTAATTTTATGGAGTCTAGACAGAAAGTCTGAAAATTAACATGCATAAATTTGAATCAATCATTCCTGTGCATTTAGCAGTCACTGCATTACTGATATCTATGGAAAAATGACCAGAGCTGTCTGGAATATCAATAAGAAACCCCACAATAGGTGGCTACCTGTCAACAAATACATCTACATAAGTATCTACATATTCACTATTCTACCATGTTTGAAAGGATACACGATCTCTCTAAATGAAGCGATCATGCCCTTAGCAGCTATTAGCATTAAGTAATGGTCAGTCACTGTGAAAAATCTCGATGATTCAGCCTTAGCATATGAAGTGCAGTGTTATACGTCACATGAGCGAAGACAGGCTAGATTTTCACTAATCAGTTCTGAGAGTGCCAAAGGCTCACTGATTTGTTTCATCAACTCAGGTTTATTCCAAGTATAGCTCATCAGATTACAAGTCTGACAGATGCTGAAGTACCTTACAGTGTTACACAGCTGATGAGCATGTCACAACAGCAAACCAAAATGAGGCAGAATCTTTCTTTCAAAATATATTCTTCTAAATATTAAGCTTTCTCCTTCAGAATATACTTCAAAAATTAACTGTATCATGCCAAAATTCTTTAATATTCAGATGCCACTACTTAACTGCATACTCCAAAATACCCCACTTTCACTGTGCATCTGCAGTGATGCTTCTACACATGTTGGAATAATATGAAAAATGTGGCCTTTTGTATTCTTAATGGATCAGAACCAATACAAGCACACAAGATGGTTGATCTGAGAAAGCAACAAAGCACACAGACATTAAGTGAACAATGTACCTGATATATGAGTTAATCCCCACAGTGGATGTTTCAGATGCATCAGATAGGTTGCTTTGGTATCCGTGCTCTAAAGAAATATTTCAGCCTTCCTCTGCAGCCTGGTAAGAAGTTAATGATCTTAATCTCATCTAGTATATTTTTAAACACTGTAAAACATTTCGTTCTGTTTTATCTACCATACACATTCAGCCAAACCAAGAGTGATACACGGAGGCATATATCCTCACACTTGTATTGAGAATCTCATTTCTACTAGCAGACAGACCACTTTGGATCACAGGAGTTTAGAGCCTTCAAAACATTTTGCAGTACCATAGGAACTTTCCACTGCAGCGGCACTTGCACACAGAAGCAGCACAGAAATTTGCAGGTAATTCGATTACTTGTTTTATCCTGTGATGCTTCATCTTTCTTCTTGACTTTTTTCTGGTGTTTGATATAGTTACATTATTTATTTAAATTACTATATAACTGTACCAGTATGAGATAAACAGTACCTATAACACTTCTAGCACTTACAAAAGCTTCTCATAGTTCAGATGCAAGTGTACTGTAACAGTCACCTGACTGTTACTTTATGCATTACCTTGCAATGTCTCGCCTTACCTGTTGCCTTTCACCTTACTTAGTCCTCAAATTCTGTAGGTCTGGGAACTGATCTATTTATAACAAATTTGTAGAGTTCCTGGCACATTTAGGCTTGATTCTGTACCTGTGCCTTAAAATAAATTCACAGCAACAGAAAAGGTTCTCTCCTGCAATTCCCTAGGGACACTACTCACCAACAAAGCCTCAGCACTCATTTCTTTCTAGTTGTCTGGCCAAAGCAATGCAAATTTGTACGTTCCACTCACAGCAAACTACTGCATCTAAGAAAGGGCAGTTCAGCACAGCTTGAGCCATACAGCCAAATGTAGTAAGTAGAATTTAACCAGCCCTAGCGAAAACCACTCTATAATCTATACTTTGCAGGATTCGTGGAGTGTATGCTGATTTACACAGAGTAACAACTGATCTCTCTGATAGAACCAACAGATATTATCCTTTATTCTGACCTTTTTCAACAGACTCTGACCATAAATGCACAAAAATCCATGCATTTTCATATCATTAAGGTACAACATTAAATTGAAAGTGGGGGAGAAGGAGCCATTTTTATGCCAAGGGCTTCAGTTCTGGATACAAAAGCATGAACACCAGTTTTATGGATTAGATCATGTTGATAGTAAGCAATCAAAAGCCACCCATGTGCAGATTTAAGTAGCCACACATTCCTCAAGATACCCGACCACTTCATGAGAGGTTGTCACTTTCTGAACCCACTGAAGACATTACATGCACCTGGAGAAGTTGATGCCATTTTAGAATCAGACTAGGATAAGCAGGAGTCCAGCACTGATTACTAGAGCCTTTGCTAGCACCATAGTTAAGCATGCGCTTAAACGTTTCATTATTCTCACTGAAGTAACAGACGAACTCGCACGCTTAAGTACGTCACTGAAATATAGCTGTAACTGTGGTCTATTCTTCCTGCCAGTATCTTTCAATATCACTAAATAAAGATTCTCCAAAGTGCGTGGACATTTCTGGAGGAAAACTTAGAAGAGCAGCTGAGCGGAGGGGGCCTCAATAGCAGAGTCATTGAATAGTTTCTCAGCATCATCTGAGAGAGTGCTCGCATGCTGCTTTATCCCATACATGAGATATCCCTAAGGATTCAGACAGCCAATGCAGTGATGCTTCTAAAATACAGTAGCATGCATTATTTGACTATTTGACTATTATGCCTCCCCAAGAGGCTGTGAAGCAATAGAAAGCCAAAGTGAGTTAGGCATTAAGTAGGCATTAAAACCAACTCTGAAGTCCCCTTTCCTAACATCTTCTTACTGAAGAAAACAGTTGAATAAAATCTTCATCCTAGTAAATAATTCATGATAAACACAATCTTTGGAATTTGAACACATAATTAAATGCTGCCATCATTAAACATTTATAAAGATTGCAAAGTATGGTACAGTTGAAAATACCAGATTTGTTAGTTACAGAGAAATGTGAATTGCCCTGATGATTCAATGAACCCCCGACATGCTATAACACACAGCACTGATGTTGGAATTTGGAACTTGAATTACTGCGTTCGATGTTCGTAATGAAATGTTACAGACTATAACGGAAGTTTTGGGGTTGGGGGGTTTGTTTTCTGTTAAGAATCTGAAGTTATACAGTGAAGGCACTGAGGGGGAAGGAGAACTGCTTGGAGGGAGCTAGATGAGTCCTGGCCTGAAAAATTTAAAGATGTAGGTAATTATTTCAGTTATACATTTAATGGTCAAACTTACAACCTTATAACAGCACTGCAAAAGGCAATGAATGATTTGGCAGGATAAATACAAGTTCTTAATGGCACATCTTTACCTCTCAAACTAATAGCCCATCATAACCATTACTAACTGATTCCTTTAGAAGAAAAGCAAAATACTGATGGTACTGTGTTCACAATTTGAACACAGATTCTCTTCACAGAAAACCTTTCAAACCACTTCTGTTTTGAAAATTGTTAATTTATTTTTTTTAAACCCCTAAGCTTCCTGAAAAGTGTTTTTCTTTCAGTATTAGGTTTACTTGGCTTTACTAAAATGTAATTTTTCATTTTTAAATGCAACACAGTTTTAAAAAAATATACAGATTTCCACATATCAAAAGATGTTAATATAAAATATGAAAACCTGTTTTGAAATATCTGAAATGAAAAAAAACCTTAATATATAAAAATGCTTTTGTTTTCTGCTACTTTCTCCCTAAGAAAGAAGACAGATATACTGATATCAAAGTATGTTTTCTTTAAGGTTGGTCCCTTTATATACAGCATAGTATGGGAGAATGGTGAAAGAAACTTACCCCGTCATTATTGGCTCACTGGTAAATATATAAAGCATATAAACGATATGCAACACTTTCAGATCCATTCCATTTACTTAAAAACAACTGAAGAAACACTCTTACCATGCAAATTATTTGATATTAAATCAGTAATTAAAATAAATTTAGTTTCACTTGGGATTCCTTTTTATCTTAGAAATAAGTAAATAGATCCTATTTGTTTTCATGTTTATGCCTTCTTTGATCTTCAAAACACAGGGAAATGTACTGCATATTAAAGTAATTTTGTATACTCAATATCATTAATTCCTCCACAAACCACAGTCACCAAACCACAGCCTCATTTTCGGACAGCATATAGCAATGCTTCAGAAGGATTACCTCTCTCCCATAGGTTATTTATGAATGCCCATTAAAAAATGTAAAGGTGCAGGCTATTAATTTATCCAATAAATAGCTAAAATAACATTTGTTATATCCTGCAATATTCCTGACACCCAGTATCATTAGGTTTTTAGAAGGCAAGTTTTGTTCTCCATGCAATCACCTACATAGGAAAAACAAATGTTCACAGCTGTCAGAACATTGCTACAACTGTATTCAAACAAACAACCTATCAATAAAAACACCTGATACATAATAACAAAGAATATTTACAGCTGCAAATAACTGACCCTATAGGATAGCTTTTATTTACTAACTAATATAAAGATTTGGGTGCCTAGCACCAAATTTAACGTCATTTTTATTAGTGTAGTTTTAGGAGGTAATTAACCATAAATTTTTCAATGTTTAAATTCAAACCACTTTTTTTTAGGATTAAGGCTTTCTATGACAAAAGAAATGCACCTGCAGAAACACAATTTAAAGATAGCCTGTGTAATTAAATTTGACTGAGAAACTGCACAGTTCCAGGCTGCATGCCTGACCGGATTTACTCCAGAGGCACGACTTTTTTGAGCTCCGAGTATCAGGAAATTTGACAGTGGTCGTGAAGGAGCTATGGTCCTCCAAATCCCCATCTGTTTCTGAACAGGTAAGCTCTCTGCAGTAGTCTGACTATAGACATGATGTCTAGCATTAGCTAGAGTTATAGGGCTCAAACCTAATTCCTGTTTAAAGACATGGAAGTCTGAGGTGGAATTAAGCTGAGGTATTGATCCTTATTATATGTAATAGGCAAAACAAGCACCATAAGCCCTGATTAGTACCATAAGCCTCCAAGGTGTACTTAGCACAAAGATACAACTGACATCTGGGAACATCGAAAGGCAGAAGTAAAACAAAACATGACATAGGATTAACTAAGCAAGCAGGAAGTAGAAAGTAGAAAGCAAAGAAGAAGAAAGGGCTAAAGGCAAGAAAATGTGAAATTTCATGAAGAGCATTACACTGTAATATGAAAGAAGAAAACTATACTTACAGAGTAGGCAAAAGTCAAAAGTCTCAAAGACAGTACTAGAAGATACAATGGATAATGACATGGGACAATTTTTAAAGAAAATTTCTTCAGAAAGTGGGAATGCAATTCATGGTCCTTCAACCACATCTCACAACTGTAATTGGTATTCAGAGAGGATCAGAAAAAACACCACTCATAACTTACTTTCTGACATCAAAACCTGGTTAAGAAAGGAAGATGATCAAAAGCACACTCCACCTACCAGCCAACCAGATCATACAGTGAGAGGCGCTTATGGGAGAGAAAGCACCTGAGGAAGGGGGGCCGGGTCACGCTAACCCCACACAGGACAACTCCACGGTGAACTGCAAGCACAACACTCACCAACATGATCATAAACACAGAGGTCTTCTTAAGTGGCTGACCTGCTGCACTGACTTTCAAGCCACAGCTATAGGGAAGAAAAATTCAATCCCCGTCTTCTACAACACAAAAACATCAGTGGGTAAATGAGCTATTAGAGGTAATGAAACTACACTTGCTGATTAAAAACTGCTTGGACTATATCCTGTTCCTCAAATCTGTGCATAAAACCAGACCCTGTATCACACTTCTGTATGGAGAGTTAAAATATCAAGAACTAAGTTAGTTCAAGGGCACAGCACCTCTTCAGAGACACACTTGCGTAACAACAATGCAATGTTGCCAAGAATACATAAGAACATTGAAAATAACTTTTCTTATACCCAAAGTGAAAGACCTAACTTACAGAGGAAAGAACGGTAACTGTGTTAGTTTCAGCCACATGCAGACAGTAGGAATCATCTGACCAATATTGCAGAAGTGTTCAAAAGACTGAATGATACTAGACTGCATTCAGACCAGCTGACAACTTAAAATGAAATCTTGGGGGTGGGGGGGTGGGGGGGAACCACAACCCCTCCCCCCAAAAAACCCTCCATAGAGTTTTATTCCAAAAGGAAGAAAAAATACAAAACCTGAAACAGGTTTTCTGGTTTCAACAAGCCAGAGATTATGCTAATGAACGTACAGGATAGGAGACAGGCAATGCACTTTGCGTTTAATCAACTCACTTAAAGCTGTGAGTAGATGGTATATGATCAAGTCAAGTTTCTAATTCAAGAAGCCCTATGCTAGAGTGTTAAGATTCGTGACACAAGTTCCTCTATATTTCAGGTTTTCTCATATTCCAGGAACCAACACAGTTTTCAGTGTGCAAATTACAATAATGTATTATATGATCACATATAATATGTATATCCTCATGTAGCTCTCCAGCGAAAATACATTCTACCATAGATATCAGTCTGTTACAGCTGAAGCTAGAGCAACTCAGTCCTTTAGCTCCTACTACAGCATCCTTTGGTTTTACATCTGCAGGTCTGCAGTACAAGCTCTGATGTCTGCCACATACATTGCTAAATAAAATACTGATACAACTATTAGAACAGCTCAACATCTGAACTTCTGCATATGTGCTGGCAGGACTGTGGCTTTCAAGTCTACATAACTAGAAGTTCTTGGGAAATGAAGCAAAAGGAAATGTATCTCCTAGCTTCCTTGAGACAAGAGACTGCCTGTCCCAAAGTACAGAATGTCAAGATTTTTTTTGTCAATAACAAAAAGAATAGAAAACTATCACAGAATATATTTCAGTATTTATTACTATTCCTTAAGATGCCCCAGAGAAGTCACTGATGAATTTGGTATTGACTCCAGGACATCAGAATCCAACACAAGACGTTTTCATTTAATAAATTCTAACCAAGTACAAGATGAAAGTGCTGTCTACATTCCTGGAATGCCTAATGTGCTCACCACATTAGGCTTCCTGACATTCAGGATGAAAACCAAGATAACCCTAAGGAAGAACTAGTCATTAACATTCCAGAAGACAGAACCACTACTGAGGGATGCCCTACTGAAGGATGCACTTGAGCAGACAGTTCAGAAAAGCACTGAATTTTAGAGAACCATCTCACAGGAGGTGGAGCAAGGGGCCAGAATATGTTGCCATATGCAATCCTATCAAAAGAGGTGAGTAACTAAGGTACCTACAGGCCAACAGTTTTTCAGAGAGTGACAAGATAAAGCTTTGCAAAAGGGCAAGAATGAAGACCAGGTTTAAGACTAACTCTCCAAGTAATAATATAGTTATCTATAACCCGATGGACACGTTAAATAAGCATCTGTCCTTCTGGAGAGGAGTGTACAGTCAATAATTATTTAAATTCAAGGTGATGGTATTATAACCCTAGGATTACTGATTGTCCTTCCTCTCTTTTCTTAATATGGCTCACCTACCATAAATCTCTTGGATGACATATATATAGTAAGTTTTCACATGGGCTGCCATGAAACTCTAAAAGACTGTTTCTTCACCACCTACAGAACAACTGAGTTCTCCACAGCAAGGCTCAAAGTGAGTAGATCAAACTTACATTACTACGCATGTGCAACCCCCTCATCATCACCACCACTCTCTAAATGCATATGTATGATATAAATATGTGACAGGACAAAACAAGGGACAGGAAGGGGAGGGAAGACAAGACAATACAAGACATGACATACCTACCAGAAATGTCACTACAGCAAATTATTCCATCTGAGTGCTAATTTACCTGGTAAGTTTTAAGGGTAACTGCAGTACACACAAAAATACACTTTTGGTAATAAACCCTTAGCAGCTCTAAATAACCAAAACATTACAATAACTGAGCATGGTGAATAGTCACATATCTATTTCTCATTGGTTTCAATGGGATTCAGTGTACCATATCTGATAAATTATACCGCACAGCTGATAAAACACTTACAGCATTACATGAATAACAGTGAGTATTTCTCTTTTTTTAACTCATAATTCTATAAATTGCACTTTGTATTTTACATTGATTTTAGGGCACATATAATACATTATGTCCCATTAGAATCAATGAGGAGTGAAAATACAATTACTGAAAATAATTTGGATTAAGATAAATATGATTGACCTTTTAGCCTTTTTCCATGTTTTCAACAAAACAGGCTGAGAAACAAATTTAAGATGACATTTACATTTTATAGTAGCACAAAGGAATAAGAGACTTGTGACATCCAGAAGCATGGGATGGACCTACAAACCAGACAGTGAAATTGTTCAGGTGAATAACAAATACATGAAGAGTTGATCTGACATTTATTTTCTTACCATTTGCTTCTTGTCTGTCCCCTATCAAGCTTAATTTTCTATCTAAATCAAACACTGAAATCATCAGCACTCTTCTTTCAAAAACTGGAATTCAGATTCTACAGCATATGCTTAATCTTCTGGAAAACAGCATTAACACAAGCACAGGCAATTATATCAGAATATCAAATAAATGGATTTAACAGACTTTTGCAAAAACCATATAGATGAACTCATCAGTCAAATTTAAATGCTTGAATAAAACAATAATGCTACTTACTAAACATGTCTATGAAGAGCTGATAGATTCTGTAGCTGCCAAGAGTAGCAACACACACCTGAGAATTATCATAAACACTGTAGCTAGCAAAAAATAGAGTTGCCAACTCCTCTCATTGAGGGTGGGAAGATAAACAGCATAAAGAATATTGACAGAAAGGCAAATTACGAATAGTAAAAAATAATCAACATGCCATTTTGTAGTTGTATCAGAAACATACTAATGCAAATTAACTTCAGAATGAAAGACTCTTCCATTGTCTTCCAGAACATCAATACTGAAGTAGCGTAAGTGTATTGTTACCTCAAAAGAAACATTTTCCTTCCTATTTCTATAAACTTAATCATGTCTCTTTTACTTCTTGCTTTTTTAAAGCACCCAAGTGCTATGGGGTGGTTCTTTCGAACTAATGAGATTAGAGACTTACATTATCACTATCTACCAGTAAAAGGGAAAATGCGTCTCATTGGACTTTAGAGCAGAGGCTTTCAGTATTATATATCTTAATGGTGTATTTCATTTGAATGCACAGCGATAGACTGCACTGAGATGCAATGAGATGAGGAAATAACACACAGGAAAAAGAACTTTAAAAAAAGAAAGTCACACTGAGATGATACATAAAGTACAACTGGCATTTTTTAGACTACTGTTCTTCCAATAGAGGATTTAACCTTTACTGAAAGAAGACCAAGGAGCTAGTTTCTCTGACTTGAGAACAAATGTTTCACTATGTTCCACTTTAGCACTGGCATCTCAAAATAATTTGAGGTAAACATAGCTATGATATAACTAAAAGCTGGTTTATATTGTCATCATTGGGCTTCAAAGCACAAACCTTTTCTTTTTTTAAACCAAATCCACCATGTATCACAGATTCACTACAGGTGAATTACATATCCAATCTGCATCCCATCCCTATCCTCACTTTTACTGCAAATAAGAACAACCATTCTGAAATGCAAATCTGAACTGGCACAACTGAGCCATTTCAAAAGCTGGAAGAATCTTTCCAAAAGCTTTATCAGTGAGAAAATACTGGTGTTCCCTCCCTCATATCTTCAAAACTGGTCATTTCACATACACCACTGGACTAAATATCAAAGGCAGAAAAGAATGCCTGCTACTTTTGCAGTTAGATACACTACACAGGGTAAAATAGAAATTAACACTATTAAATCGTTCCACAAAAAAAGAACATGGAAATTGCACGCAAAATACAGACACTTGGTTGTGATGCTCTCTGTATAGTTTTCCAAGGATAAGGCTGTTTCACCTGGATTCAGCACCTAACACTTGAGTTATGCAACTCTGTAGGACAAATGCTTAACACAAAAGTGAAAACATCTGTGGTGGGCTGACCCTGACTGAATGCCAGGTGCCCTCCAAAGCTGCTCTGTCACTCCCCCTCCTCAGCTGGACAGGGAAGAGAAAAAATAACAAAAGACTTATGGGTCAAGAAAGGACAGGGAGAGATCATTCACCAGTTACCATCATGGGCAAAACAGACTCAAACCTTGGGGAAATTAGTTTACTCTATTACCAATCAAATCACAGTATGATAATGAGAAATAAAACTAAATCTTAGAAGACCTTTCCCCCAGCCCTACCTTCTTCCCAGGCACAACTTCACTCACAATTTTCTCTACCTCCTCCCCCCGCAGTGGCACTGAGAATGGGGGTTGGGGTCAGTTCATCACATCTCTGCCACTCCTTCCTCCTCAGGGGCAGCACTCCTCACACTCTTCCCCTGCTCCAGCACGGGGTCCCTCCCACAGGAGACACTCCTCCACAAACTTCTGCAACGTGAGACCTTCCCACAGGCTGCAAGTTTTCACAAACTGCTCCAGTGTGGGTCCCTCCCATGGGCTGCAGTCCTTTAGGCACAGACGGCTCCAGCATGTGTCCCCTGCGGGGTCACAAGTCCTGCCAGCAAACCTGCTCCCGCCTGGGCTCCTCTCTTCGCAGGGCCACAGGTCCTGCCAGGAGCCTGCTACAGCGCGGGCTTCCCACAGGGTCACAGCCTCCTTCAGGCATCCACCTGCTCTGGCGTGGGGTCCTCCCCGGGCTGCAGGTGGAGATCTGCTCCAGCGTGGGCCTCCCTGGGCTGCAG
>JAVKLA010000090.1:13723820-13758917 GCA_034782735.1 Sagittarius serpentarius | reverse complement strand
CACACACACACACACACACCCCGTCGTGGCGTCCTCCATGGGCTGCAGTTGGAGATCTGCTCCAGCGTGGGCCTCCCTGGGCTGCAGGGGGACAGCCTGCCTCACCATGGTCTTCATCATCGGCTTCGGGGAATCGCTGCTCTGGCACCTGGAGCAGCTCCTCCTCCTCCCTCTTCACTGACCTGGGTGTCTGCAGAGTTGTTTTTCTTACATATTGTCACTCCTCTCTCCAGCTGTAGGTTGTTCCACAGGTTTTTTCCCCCCTTCTTAAATCTGTTATCCCAGAGGTGCTACCACTGTTGCTGACTGGCTCAACTTTGGCCAGCAGCAGATCCATCTTTGAGCTGGCTGGCACTGGCTGTATCAGACATCAGGAAAAGCTTCCAGCAGCTTCTCACAGAAGCCACCCCTGTAGCCCCCCCACTACCAACTTTTTGCCACGCAAACCCAATACCACATCTAATTTCGCTGTCTATCCCATTTCATGGCTGCAAGTCAGCCCCCTTAAACAAGTAAGAATTTGCTGCCTTTCATCAAACAACCACAGCAGACATTTAGCAGGTCCAGCAAATGTGGGTACGGATGTGAACTGAATAAGACTTATTCTAGCTAGCCAGGCTGTACTCCTTGATCAGCTGTCAGGATCCTCGTGGTCAGCCACGGGTCAAGAGAATCCCCAAGCAAATAATGCAGGCTGCCTTTCAGTCTAAGCTGTAGCCTATGGATCACTTTGAACTCATAGGTCACTACTTGATAGTGAAATTACCACTTTGAATTTCATCTTTCATCTTTAAAATGAGAGTCATAACACTGATCCATTCTTTACCCTAAGGGCTCAAAGCACTTTAGGAAGAGCTACACAAGTTCTATGTATCTCATGTTAAAAGAACAATCTCTCTTGTGTGGCAAGAATGGGACTGTCTCCTTGCCCTGTGTTTGAAGGCACCTGGCACCTCAGAGCCTGCTCTGCAAGAAGGCTTAAAGGAATAATGTAACATAAACAAACATTATTCTCTAACTGTGTCCTGTTTGCATTGCCCTCAGAGCCAATCAGTCCATTGCCAGGAACAACAGTAAGGTCTGTTCGTAGCAGTCTACTTCTTGTATGGCCTTGAATAAAGTTTCTCACATACTGTCACACTATTTTCATTTCTGTATTAAGAAAGCAAATGAACTGCCAAACATCACTTGCTAAAGCCAAATTATAATTTGTCTTCTTTAAATGCTGCTTTCAATACAAAGCATTAGGTAAGCACCACTTCATGGGAGGTGTGTCCTGTAGAAAACACCACTGCTAGACAAATACGTCTGCAGTGAGTGTTAGAGAAATGTTTGAACAATTTGCTTAACGGAGGAAAATGCACTCCTTGGGGTTCTTGAGTTTGCGGTCAGATGAAGGTGCCGACAGCATTTGTTCTATATCTTCACTGTTTCTCAATAGCCTCTGAAGGAATGAGAGTTGAGTGTTTAAAAGAGGGAGCTACAGAAAGGTTAGGAGACATGGAACTTTCACCATCACTGTTTCAGCTCTCACCTAAAATAGACTGCTAATGCCTTCTACAAAGTTATCAACCATATGCCTTACTGATAGGAAGACTGTAACATCCCGGGATGTGGAACCTTAATTTTCTTGGGAGGAGGTACCCTCTCCAAAACCTGGGACACATCCAGACACAAGACAGATTCATCTTGAAATGCTGGGGTTTTAATACCCAAAGACTTCAAATTAAGACTAGTTAGCCTGGTTCTATTTTACACTAAGCCCATTTCATACTTTTAAAATATTGTATAGGAGTGTTCAAGTGGGCAGACATTGTGAAGTGTCCAAGAATGGCTTGAGACCAACCTTTCCCTTAGCCATTAGTATAGGTTGCAGCAAACAGTACAGAATTGAACTATTCTGTTTACTATAACAAAGGATAATACCAAAAGGAGAGAATAAATTTAGAGAGAGCATGGAGCTGCTCTAACTTTCACCAGGGGCCAAGAGTGATACAGTCCAGTTCCAGAAATATTTTGCTGTTTGAACTTCTCTTTCAGTCTCAACTACAGGACTAAACCAGAAGTCAGTTGCAGTATAGTAATATTTACAAACAGGATTTATATTTAAAATAGTAAATCTCTCAAAAAAGCATATAAAAGTGTAATAAGGCATTGTATTTTTGCATTCATAAAGCTTTTCTGTACCTGTACCTGCAGTTTGAAGTTGCGTGACACATCCTTCAATCTCATCGGACAAATGGTTTGTTTGTTTGTTTTCCTAGCCTTTTTAATACATAAAGTGCTCTTCTCCATTTCCTCAGATTTAGAGTAACATATTTAAAAGGCATTCAGGACTCACATTAACATCTAACCAGCAGCAAAAACTGTCACTTTTATTTTATCCCTCTTAGCTCCCTGATTACAAAGTTCTATTAACTGAAAGACAGCACCAGTTCAGAAAGATAATCAAGAAGAAAGGTCAGTGGTTTATGAAAGGAAATTCTGGCCTTTCAGGGCACCGCTGGGACTTGAGCTCAGTGCTAGTTTCAAGAATGAAAAGACAGAGATTCAGTGTCCATCAATAGTATAATCCTGACACTGCTCATAAAACCATACAGATTTTCTCAGATCTGAGGATGACCACTGAAACATCAACCCTCAAATGGGAATTCCTTACAGACGGTCATTGCACAGACACTATCAGAATAATATGGGACAATAAGCATTGCCAAAGTCTGTACTTTATTAAAACCTAGACCTGTTGATAGAAAAACAAGTGTCACTTTCTATTGCTGTCACCCTTCAATGCAGGGAATCCTAAAAAATGTTTTAAAATAATATAATTATTTCCCCAAACCCAATTGTCTATTAACACTATGGCTCCAATTTCTTCTGCAGCATTCTAAATTCTTGTGCTCCTTTAACAACGAGACCCATATACAAAGATTTTTAGAAACATTCTGTGTAGGAAGTATTTGGGACTTAACAATTATTAGCCCTAGAATTCAGCCTCCCACTCTTTTCCCTAATCTGTATGAATCTGACAGACAGGGCCTGACCCTGCATGCTACTTGCCCTTTCTGTCTTCAGATTTTATTGATCTATAGATTTCAACACTTCAAAGCACAACCAGGAAATAGGTCTATGCGCCAACATAAGAGAGGTGCTCAGCAGCTGATGCTTAACATCTCGCAGGCCTGCAGCCCCAGCACAGGCAGCCTCTGCTAATAACAATTGATTAGGCTGCAGACCTGGGTACTAATCCTGCTCCTGCTTATTTCCAGGGGAGAATTCCACAGAGTTTTAGTAGAAGCAAGACTGGGGTCTCTGAGTAACGATATTTCATTCTTAGCGTTTCCTGACCTTGTATGCCTCTTCCTAGCTCTGCAAAGCAGCATGTGGGAATGGCCTTAGTCAATGCTATGCTGTTGTTCTCCCAAGAAATACAAAGAGAAAGTTACAAGAATGTCTGCCAATATAAGACCGTTCGGAGATGCACAACAAGATGTGATGGATTATAATAAAGTAAAAAAAAAAGGTTGTTTGAGGCTGCCTTCCCTGGCAAGAGTCTCAACATCACGTGATGGATTATTTGTCAGGGTTGACCATTTGTGAGTCATGTATCTAGCTTAAGCTACAACGACGTGGCAGGAATATGTGTATTTCCATCAGAATCGTCCAGTTTGTACACCTTCACTCTGAAAGCTGTGCAGTGCAGCTTTTATTGCAATTTAATTATCCATGATAACAGGATTCACTACTTGCAGTTCTCTTCTCCAACTTTCCTGATTTAAATGAGAAGAATAGAATTGTCTTATCTTTATCTTTACCCTTTGAAAGAGAAGAGAAAAATATTTACTCCTAATCCATAGAAAGCAAACTGAGGTCATTCAGACTTCAGCTGTGTAATGTTAAGTCTGAAAGAAGACCTTAATTTTTTTCAAAGTTGATACTCCATAAATACTATATTTCTGTACCCAGTTGCTCATATCTCACTACTGCTATACAGAAAATAATTGAAACTTTTTGTATCTGTATGCTTGTATTTATAATTTTTGTACTACCTCTTCAGACTGTAAATTTTAGGCAAAGAATACCTAGTGCTATCTGAACACTAAGCATACAGTGGATGCCCTTACAGTCTACAGAATTTCAGCTCTACCATTTTCACCTACTAGATCAAATACAGTCACACCACAAGTCATTTTGCCACAAGTCAATGTCCAAGGAAACTCTGGATCAGCATTCAGAGAGATGCTGAGGACTGAGCTCATAGTCTAAAGACTACTTCTACCTTTGCTCTTAAAGGTGATCTTTCTGGGTATATGGCAAGATACTTCCTGCTCTTCCCAAACTGTTCTTCTTTCACAGGCTTGTAATAGACTTCATATTCCAAAACCATCAGTCAGGTACTTTATACAAGCACAACATTTATATTCAAATACATCTTAAATCATCCTATTTGTTGGTCTTCTGCAGTCAGGCAAGGATTTTATTTTTCTTCACACTATAATGTGACAGGATTACTTGAATATGCAAAGAGAAATCCAAGATGTGCTATCATGGTTCTTCTCCCCATCAATTAAATTCACGTATTTGATTTTTAAACAGAATATATTTTTAATATGTCATATAATAGATACCAAATGCACAATACAATATAAAATAGATACCAAACATTTTTAAGGCATAATAAATTAATGAACTTTTTATAAGTAGTTGGTGCCAGTATGATGAATACACTGTTTCCCTAAGGACCCGAGGGTGCCTATTTAATGCTGTTCATTGCCTGTATTTGCACACCCTATTAAAGTTTATTAGAGCCCAAAATACTGTGCAGCCCTGCTGCACACATCAAATACCATGCTTAAAGAGTTAACCTGCCCTAAGTCACCACAGATGCTGCAAAATGCGTGTGGTTCAACATGCTCTGAAAATCACTTAAGTGCCTGTGTACTAATTTAGAGTGAGCCACCACCTAAATCTGCGCTTAATGACTGCTCTTTCTGTGTGTCTGGCTATCATCTGACAGGGCTAAATCTGGCAGCCTCGTAGGACATCTAGCATTGCCACCTATGATGAAATTGGGGGACTTACAAAGTTTGGTAAAACAGATTAGAAAGCTCTTTAGAAAGTTACAAGGGAATGCTGTAATCTCCAATTTACGTGCTTCTCAAAATGTGCTGTAACAGCTACTGGAGCAGGAACTCAAATGCTTTACACACCATTTCCATGCAAGATCCCCAACTTAGGACCACAAATTGCGTTCTCTTTTGTTACCTTTTATCTAGGCTAAACCATCCTCCACCATGATCCTGTCCAAGCAGAAGTGCTGGACTGGAAGTGCACGTTAGTATTTTTCTGTTGGGCAGCTCTACGCAGCAGAATAGGTATCTCAAATCCATTTCAGGTGCATAACTCTCCCAATCCACTGTATATAACTTCAGTGTTATATAGAACAAGGACTGAAATTTCACTTCCAAGCCATGCATGAAAGTCATATATCTCAAATGATTGCTTGTGCACCTATACAGAAGTTGAGTCTCGTCGGTTTTCAACACTTCAGCACTTTTCAAACTTTTACCTGAAATTCCTCACTGGACACCCAAGGTCAAAACTACGGTTTGAACTTTTTTTGTTTCACTATCCCCCTATGTCATAAGGAATTAATACTACTGTACTTTAAGGCAGAAGTCTCCATTTAATCCTTCTATGGCACTTGGAGATCCTCAGAAGTAAGGTGATAAGTAAGTACAAAGTATTATTATTTAATCAGCTGAGGGAAAGAACTTCTTGCTTCAGAAAATGGGAAGGTTATGTGTGTAAAACACAAAACCAGCCACTTGAAACTATTTTTGAAGGAGAATGCAAAAGAAAATTGTTACTTGATGAGGGTTTCTTTTCCTATTATTTAAAAAAATATAGCCTGATTAGAAAAGTACAATTTAGGCATCTACCACACTCAAAAGCTTCTTCTAATACATTTTACCTACTGTTTCAACATACAACCTGTATCACTTCATTGGATGACTATGTTATCACACTGAATGAATACTTGCACAAATTGCACTAGTCAGCTATTATCAGATAATTATTTAAAAATGCCTCTTCACAAGTTTTAGCTAGGACAACATTAATTAAATGGTACAGACATCCACACTGAAATGCAAACCTTTGCTACCTATAGCACAATGCTGTGGCTCCTTACTACCAGTTTTATACCCTGTTGGCACTAAAATATTAGCTTTAATCTTTCACAATGAATTTAACTTTGCCTCCCAGCTTCACCATTCTTTTCATACAGTTTTGTGTTGTCTAAATATGCTGCAACTATAGCACATTTCTTCTTTTGTGACTTAATCTTGTGATTTGAAAGAAAAATGTAAGAGCAATTACTGATGTAATAAAACATGAACATACTGTAGACAACTCCATGGAATTTTAATTAGGAAATGTAGGTTCACTAAATTTCCCATCCTCCTTTCAATAAGCTGTCACCCACTGCACATCTTACTTTCATGAATTTAACATTTTGAACACTTTCTGTCAACTTTGTATTCATATTTCACAAGCATAAACATAAAGAAAATTATGATGCTGCTAAATAAGAGCTTGAAATGCAATCTTCTTATAGGAATATGTATGTCTAACAGCTTCTCTTTTTATTGATTGCTCTGTGCAAAAATATGAAGGCGTAAATACTAGGAGGGTTGACTCGTTTTAATTTCTTTGCACTTAGACATGGCCTCAGTCTAAAGAAGGATCTAACCAGACTCTGACAGTTAAAGATTAACAGTCCTGCCATACCAACAGGCTTGACAAAGTAGCTTAACTTAATCCTTAAGGCAGTATAAGATGTCTTATGTGTATTACTGCATAGGAGCACAACTTTAATAAACACAGTGTAATGTAATTTGCAGTAGTTTTACTAATGTAAAGTACAGGATATGAAACAAAAAAAAACCCTGACAGATCTATTTGTTTTCCAAGGGAAACAAAAAGGAACTAGAAAACTTACTATTCCTTTAAAGATTACTTTTATTTTGAATGTCAAAATATCGGCGCTTTGCACAGACTGATACACAAAAAAGCAGTTTCAATTAAAAAAAGACAAGCAGGTGCAACCTCATCATCCATAATCAAGAGCGATGGGACTACAATTTCAGCTAAAATGGCTTACACACTGCTCTGTTATAGCTGATTTTACCTCTGATCTCGGTCACAAGGTTTGTGAGGAATGCACTCAATTTTAAAAAGTCATGAGAAGTTAAATAACTGTTGGTCCTCGGACTTGGTACGACATGGCTGAGATCACCTCTTGCACCTTCAAGTGGAATTATCTTCTTTTTTTATTTGCTATGGACCATGAAAATTAACCATTATACCTGAAATTTCAAATGTCAGGACACTAACTGTTATGATAAAATTATTTTTTTCATATTATGCACTACAAATGGAATATGTCATCTTCATAACGCACTGAAAAATATCCCTAGGAAGTGGCATAATTATAAAAAATAATTTCTGAGGAACTTTAAGAAAGCTGATGCATCTTATCGTCAATTTATTCTATATGTGTATGAGAGCACTGATATAAACATAATGGCTCTGTCTATTTTTAGCATAAAATCTATTTCTAAGGTGCTCCTAATGCAGCCATTTCACTGCATTCCATATCAATATGAAACCTCGAAGACAGGTTTTCAGGTCCTGTGAATTGTCTCAAATCTAGATTTGATCTGAAGATACATGCTGTTAGAGGTTATATGCATATGTATGCACCGGATACGTTGCTATTCCGTCCTGACAGCAGTGAGAACTCTGACGGAAAGACTGAGAGCCAGCTGCACCTTCTACTGAAGCCCAGGATGCTGCACGTTCAGTGTCTTTCATGACAGCAGAAACATGATCCCTACACTTACAGGTGGGTAACAAGCTGTGCAAAGTTTCAAATCAGCACAGCTGGGAGTGAAAGGTGATTCTAAAGCCTCATTTCACTTTCCAGGCCAAAATGTCTACAGGCTTAATTAAAGATACCCTGAAAGCTGTTCTGTATTGCACAAATTGCTGCAGATCAAAAGGAATCACTGTGCTGGAAGAAATCAGACACATTAATACCAGAGATACCCTCATGGCCCTGATATCCCTCCTCCACATCTACCAGCTGCACAGAGTACCTCATGTATGCCCTTAAACCATCAGTGATACACCAACACTACTCCTGAGAAAGAATATTCAGCATATCTATAACTAGTTTCACTGCTTCTTTGCATTGCTACCGAGACATAAAGCAGACACTAGAGCAAAAGTGAAGAATTTAGCTCTAGTTTTGATTCTGCTTGTAAAAAAACAGAGCTTTGGGCTGTTCATAAAAATTAAAATATAAATGAAAATTAAATCTATGAATATGATAATTACATATGGAACGAGTTAACACTAAGGCTTAGCAGTGAAGATATTACTAAATATCCTATCAGCAAAAATTCTTCACTGACCAAAATTAAGATACAGTCATTGACATTTCCAAAGAAATATACAAGGTAAGAATACCAGAAAACACAATGAAAACACAAACATTATAAATGAAATAACCTATGTATATAGAAACAGACATGTTACAAGCAAGAAAACTCTCAGCTTCATTTTCAAACATGATTTTCTAAAGCAAAGCAATTAAAATATTTTCTTTGATAAAGTACGTGCCCAGTGAAAACAGCCAGTTTCGTCATAAATGGTGACTTAGATGACTAAATCATTCTCTGTGAACTTAACTTAGGGTCTCACTTCAAACTTTGAAAACCTGATCCACAATATCATCTATCCTATTAAGCTGCTGTAAAAAAGGGAAATGCCAAAACCCAGTCTTTTTTCTTAAGTGTACTAAACATGTTGCAATCTAATGACCAAAATTTAAGTAACAAGAGTACTGCAAGGTATGCAAGTAAGACTTCTGACTGAATACCGAGAAGTGTGCAATTGTACAATAAATCTGCAGGTTGTAGTTATATTCTGCAATTGTATTAGGTAGGAAATTCTTGGTGGTGTGGCAGAGGACCGAAAACGCTCCTCTAGAGCAGGGTTAGGAAACCATTAGGATGTGGACTGGCAGGTTTTTGCAGGGAGATGCAAGCAAATACTGACCATGCTCCGCACAACCAACCACAAGCAAGCTCTGCCCATGCATCGAGACTGTAGGACACAGAGAAGCTCTGTGATATAAGCTACATAACCACACCAAATATGCTACTGAGCCCAAGTTAATAAACCCTGCCTCTCAGTCAAACTTATTAGTTCTGGCTTAGCAACATGCTAACTGCAGCTACTCAGCTGCCAGAGCAGAGCTGGTGCACCTCCAACCAGCTCAAAGGGAGGGCAGAGCATGCTCTCGTCTGCTGGCAAAATCCCATATAGACATATGTTTAGACATCATGTCAGCTGGCACTCGGCAAGAGAGGGAAACACTTGCTGAAGTGCTGGTTATTATGTATAGTCCCATTCATGTCCGAGGTAGTTCTCATGGATAATGTGAGCAATATTATAACAAACTGTCTCAGTCTTTTTGTAAGGCTCATGAATCACTATTAAAACCAGAAAGAAATCCAGAGCAGTGTTACAAAGAGAATATGTAAGTAGATGAACAAATGGAAATAGCAGTGACTTTGCCATAGGTTTTTAATTCGTAAAACGTATTTTGAATAGTCATCAGTAATATCAATAATGACCATTTTATGGAATATAAGCATTAAGAAAGAAATTATCTAAATAAACACAAAGTGTTTTATTATGTTTTGTTTTTTGTTTTAACCTACAATTATCCAGGCAGATAAACTGAGGACGGACAGGGAGTATTAACTCTGCATCACTCTGGAAGCTGCAGTCAGACCACTGGCTGTATTTTGAGGTTGTATGTTCCTATTTTAGAGTCAACCAATATGCCGAGATGTGTAAAACTAACCCTTTTACAGTAGCATTAGGAATAAAATGGACAGCAACAAAACTCAGGAGCACATTTGTCATTATTCTAATCTCCAAGGATGAAATTTAACCAAGCGTCTGAAGGACTGACCCAAAGATGCCATACTGAACGCTAGAGTGGAGCAGGGAAGGGACAGCACAGGTTGTACAACAGCACATACTCCCTGTGAACCTCTGCGCTCTGCATAAAGACTGAGGATAAGGTTGGGACAGCACTGCTTCCATGCATTTGGCCAAATGCTTTCTCATAAGGACTATGGACAAGTCTTGGAAATTGTAACGTTTTCTAAAGATATGTTTGCTGTGGCCAAATGTTCAGTCTCTGCAAATACAAGGTGTATATAGTTTGGATGGCTAAAGTTAAACAACAGCTAGTATTTCAAACGCAGCTGCAGTCCCTGGCACTGCACTTGAAAATTGTCCAGAAACGTTTTGGTCATGTCTGTACCACCATGTCCTAAACACCCCGTGTACCTTCAGCCTATCCTGACCCTGAATGCCACAGAAAGCACAGTGCAGACCCAGCCCAGCTCCAGAAGAAATGTATGCGCCGAAGGTCAGGATTTACTTGCTCAGATACAGTGTGACTATTCTCCTTTCAAACTCAAGCTAACAAGCCTGTCTCCAACTACACTACGTCGACTTACTGACCCAGGCTCCACTAGCTTTGGGATCTCTGCATCACACTTTACTAGCCCGTAACCATGCACTACCTTCCTGTCAGTTGCCTCGATTATGTGTTTCCTCAGATGCTTATGTTTCATACAAGTCACAAGGGTGAATTTCAATGAAACAGAATAAAAATGTCTATCCTCAGAGAATGCAAGGCAGGCAAGAAAGTTTAGAAGGTAATGAGCCTGAATGTAACTCACGTCACTACAAAACACAGCCTCGTGTCTCAAACTGGGAGGAAAGGTTTTAACCTCATGCAGGCAAACTGGTAAGTAGCATGTACCTGGTGATGAATGCAGTCTCTAGAAGCCTATTTCTCAGCAAGCCATTTCTTAAGCATAACAATAGTCCTTTAACTTTCCTGTGCACAAAGCTCGATACAGATGTACATTTGCACAAACTTGCACTGTTGAATTTTTGTTTTTCTTAGAGATAACTCTTAGACTGATGCTCTGCTGAGTGTTATTACATCTACTTTTATGACCTGCTGTAGCTGAGGGCAAGATATAGTCTAATTTAATACTGTCCAACAGTACAAATTTACAGAATATTTTGTTTCTGCAATATTAGCATCATGCTAGTACTTCAGAATGCTAACAAAAAAAATATGCAAAAACCAAAAATGCATATTCCAAATGTATTGACTGTTTACTGAGAAACATTCTCCTCCTCTTTTTCAGATTATTTCTTACTAAGCCATCCATTCTGTAACGGAAATTTTTCTACAGCTGCAATGAATTCTTAATGCGTTGTATTCAATGACAAAGTACACATTTATATATTCTTGTTCTATGTTACTTACAGCAGTCCAGATTATTAAATCTGAATTAAGACAACCTGATCTATGCTGCCTGTATACCATATAAACCCATTATTGTTCCCTTTTCTTGGACAATGAACATTTTGTACTAGTTCACGGTCACTGTGAAAAAACACTCTAGTAATCTATTATATGTATCATTTTGTCCCCTCCATATTTTAAAATAACCCAATCTTATTCTGAAGTGTTCTTACAAGGGTCCAGTAAGAATCTAGTATTTATTACTGCACTTACTACACATTGTGTTTCTCTTACATTGTATGTCTCTCTGAACACAGTCCAGACACTAACAGTATTACCAGTTTTACCTAACTTCAGTTCAAATGTGGTATATTCTTTATAGGAATGTGTACGTGTTTCTCAGCACCCAACTCTGTCTTTCATGTAATACCATCAAGGGGCACCTCAGAGCTCCACTTCTCCATTTGCATTTAGCCTGTCTGTTGCAAGCATACTCTCTGAAGGCAGAAGGTTTCAGCTTTGACTTGTCCCCTCACTTCCTATGTGACTCTTAACTGTATTTGGATGTTTTCAGAATGACAATGCAGAACAATTAACAGCAGTTTCTGAACTGAAAATATTTGCTTTTCCAGCTGATAGCAAACTTCAGTAATTTACCTAGTCTTAACACTTTAAGCTTTAACTATTAGCAAAAGAGCGATGACTAATGGAGATTGCTTAGGGATGAGGTGAAACAGAGTGAAGTGAAATATGATGCTTCACCTCACCTTCAAAGTAGCTTTTGTGCTGTCACATCTGCTTATATCAGCACCAAACGACTGCTGATTTGATCATAATTGCCCTAATTAGACGTTCAATTAATACACTGAGTTCTTCGTATCAATGCCACTTCAGCATCAAGGATGTGCATATGGAGCGTTACTGAGCAATACAGGTTAAACTAGTAGGAAGGTCACCGGGAAAAGGAAACTACCTGCAGCCTATTGTTCTGAGGCTCTCACATAGTTAGGATGACATTCAATATCCATTTATGCCTCAGGACAAGCAGAAAGGGAGAACTTAAGGAACTCTATTGAGAGATATCCATCAGCTGTGAACAAAAATTACATTTCCTGTCATTGAAAATCTCATTTAGTTCAGCCTTGCTTCCACCAAGGATTAAAACCCTTCAAAAGAACACTTTGTCTTCACAGGAAGATGAAAATAGCCTGGAATGCTCACAGTGAAAGATCGTGTGAAAAAAGTGCACAGTACAGTAACTTTAAATGGTTATCAAACATAATATACTTCAGCACATACTAGAAATAGAAATATGGTCATTGAAACTAATGATGAAAATGAGAAGAAAAAAAATATTAAGGGGTTTTGCATGAGACACAGGCAAATCTCACTAGCAGACAGCGTCACCAATTCCCTGCCTGGAAGCATTTTGCATATCCATCAAATGAAGAATTTTGCATGTTCACAAAAGAAGATAGGGAAGCAGACAAGGGAAACAGACAGCAGCCACTTATTAAAATATGATGCACAGGATATTCATAAAACAGGAAAGAGCATATTTACTCATTCTTCACTTTTCACGATTTAGGATAAAGGCTATAATTCAGAATCGATCAAAAAACAGAAGCGCAAAATAAATAAAAACATTTTCATGCTTCTGTAATTTTTCTTCTACAAAGAAAAAAAAGGAACTTTGTCTTAGTCAGTTGTAAAAACAAGATAACATATTATGACCAACTTCATGGTATCAGATACTACTGTGAGATGTGACTTTTATAAAATGTGAGAAAATTAGAACACAATTCTGCATTAACTGTCTTGGCCTGACCATCTATCTACTGTTTATGTTTGTACTGAAATCAAACATCAAGATTTTGTGATAGTCTCTGAAATAATCTTTTTGCTTCAGTTTCTATGAAAGAATAAAGCTACATCACAAAATGTCACAAATTACATGGGGCAAGATCTTCACCCGGTATAAACTCCAATACTTTCTCTGTTTTCGGTATAATGACGATGATTTATTGTCCTTTATGTTCCCAATAACCAGAAAATGATCAGAACACAGCTAGCTTGTGGTTGGGTAGGTTTTTATGCATCATGTTACACGAATGAATGTAATAACACCATGTATTAGATGCATACCAAACATCTTTCAATTTTCAGGGACAACTGAATATTTAATAGTATCTGTACTCTTTTCAAACAATTCTTTTAAGCAACAGGTCCTGACCTCTGCCTGGAGTCACAACCTCTACTAGTTAGATTTCATCTTTCATGGCACTTATTTTAGAAAGAATTAGGTAATAGTGATAACTGTAAAATATTACTGGGTTTTATTATCCTGATAGTTAACATTTGTGTTCTCTCTCAAGCAGACACTGGAGTCAGAATTCTACAAAAATTTGTCCAACTACAGAATATGGCCTTTTTATAAAATAAATGCATAAACTGCACAGCCGACTGATACCTATGTGTAAACATTTGAAAATATTTCAAGATATTCTATGTAGGAACAGTACCAGACTAGGGCTACTGGTTCTTTAGACACGTGCTAAGCAACCTGGAAAACAGGAAAATGTACCATCATTTCCTATCATTGTTGTGTGCTCTGTATTGCACACTAGGTATTATCACCTAGTGCACACAGAAACTGCCAAAAATTTTAGAAAAGGGTCATCACAATGAATGAATCCAGTATTACGATTTGTTAGGCTGAAAAAGCATACTACCGCAGTAGCTCAAAAGCAAGAAAATATAAAGCACAAGATAGGCATTATTGAAATGTTCGGTAAATCTGGTAAAACAATTGTCTCTGCTCTGCGCATGTGGATATTCAGTTACATTCTCCGACTGCCATGGTCCTAATTTTTTTTTTAGCTCTGTCAACTCTATGAGGGTTTTAATAAACCTACATCTTATCAGTGTAAACGGTAACTCCAGTACCTCAAAAAAAAAAAAAAAAAAAGCCAAGAAGCCAACAAAACACTGAAGAAGAGGCTTTTTGGACTCACAACTTGCCTAGATCTCTGACAGATGGAAGTGTCCCCCAGCAAGGTTATTCTAGAATAAAGTCTCCCCCTTGTGGATCTCTGACATAATAAAAGCTCCATCAAATACTCAATTGCATAATAAAGTCTGTGCTCCTTCCTTTGCAGGTAAGAATTTCAGAGGCAAACAGGAACACACAATGAAAACATGGTACATGGTTTACTTCAACTCAGTGGGCTCAATCCCACCTCGGGCAAGACAAGCTGTTTTGCTGTAAGATACCTTATGATTCTGTGATAAACTCATTTGAAAGACGCTAAAACCCTCAAAATAATTCAATTCCTTCCCATCTCCACACCAGTTATTTATGAAGATTGGTTTAGTGACACCCCCCCCCCCCAAACTACTCAGCCCAAAACCGTCAATGGTTTAAATATTTAGGTAAAAATTCAAATTCCAAAGTCTTTCTAGCTAATACTTATTAAAAAGAATATAAAACATGGCAAAATTTCCCCCCCTATTTTAAGTGCACGAACTTTACTATCCTAGAAAAAATAGTTTCATCCCAGAACAACTTAGTGTGTCTCAAAGATTAAGGAACTATAGCACTATTTGCAGAATTACTCTTCCTCAAAGACTTCATTAACTACACTGTTCTCTGATCGCCATTAATTTAAAGGGATTACAAAGATTTCTTTGCATATGATAATTTACATTATCATAAATTAAGAAATCATTGTGATCACTTAAATTACCATGTTGATCTCAATGCTCTCTTAAGGTATTTAAGCACAGTTCTAATAAATTGTACATTTTGTCTGCAAGATTGATTTTTTTAATATTTTTTTTTTATTTTCTAAGAAACAAAATCCTTGATGGCTAGAAATATTACTCCATTACATACGTGACAAACTCATATTTTATTTGCATTACCAACTGTTGAGTCAATACTGGGTAAAAACCTTTTTAACTATCCAAAGACATATTCTCACATTCATTTCAGAACTGTAATATAATGGTTAAATATTTATTTCTTGCAAGTTCTGAAATAGCGCTAGGTTTCCTGCTTTCATTAACAGTCTCTTATTTGTATGCAGTAATTGCTTTAAAAATATTAGCATTGTCATTTCTTGCTAGCACTATGATAAATCAACAGAAAGCCTTATCCTCATGCCTCCCCACAGAAGAGCATAATTCTGCTTCCCTCAATACCAGTGACAAAACCTCTTTAATTTCAGGATTACACTCAAAGAATTCATGAAAGATGTTAGTTTGACAGTCCGGGACTCTTGTCCTTTCCAATTGCAGAACAGATGCAATAGCTAAGAAGTGCTACACTCTGCCAGTGTGCCTCTGTAGGAATCAACAGCTCCTCAAAATAGAAGGGTAGCTGCTACTTCTCCACTTCGTTTCAGCCCTTGACCAATCAATAGCAACTACCAGCAAACCATGTTCTCTGTTCCAAATGTGGGAGTTTTAAGGATATAAACATCTGGCTATTGGGAACAAAAAGATATCATTCATTCCTTTCAAACATCCATCAACAATGACTGTCAACTGCTGTTGCTCTGGGACATGCAGAGGCTAAATGCCAAGAACCAATCTCTGAATCCACTGCATTTCCGAATTTTCTTGGTTTAAGAGTTCAGTTCAACAAAACTGAAGTTTGCACGGCTAAACTGCAAAAGGCTGCTAACGCTAAGAACATGGGTTCTGATCTCTGCTGCTTGATTCAGGGGAAAAATGGGCTTGCAGAAACCATGAAGGCAAAGCACTAAGAAACAAAACATAACAAATCTGACCAAGTGACAAGAGACTCCTGCCAAAAGACTCTTCAACACAGTAAAAAGAATAGTACATATTTTAGCCGTATTCTCAGAGACTGCCTGCTTATCTTGACAGGATGGATGACGAACTACAATTCTTACTGAATATAAAATGAAACGAGGAAAATAACTGGTAATTACAATATTGCAAGCTATATTTCAAAATCATTGGTACTTTATTAAGTACCTTGATTTTTCTAGCAAATAGTCTCCATACATGATCACCCAGCACTACTAAACGAGCTGTATTGCTAGTGCTGACAGACATTTGTAACACATGGTGTTTCACAATGTGGACAATTGTTAAATTTATCCCTGAAGAGAAACGTCTATACTACCATGTAACACAGCTTCTGTATGTGTCAATACTCATACTGTAATTACAGATTAATAACTTCAGTACTTATCACATACCTTCTACATATATGTACATACTTACTTTCATTAAATGCATCAGAATGGATACACCACCACAAACATGAAACTAGATTTTCCTATTAAAGCAAACTATGGGATCCAGAAACAAAGTCTCTCTGAAGTTAAGAACATGTTTCAGCTCCTACATCTGAATGACCCAGGCATTTAGTCTACTGCTAACTGTCATTCATGCATGAACACATACCAAGGATGAATTTTGTAGAACGGTCATTCAGCTTCAGGTCATTCAACCTGACAGATAATCCCAAGATTCTACATGGGAAATTAAGGAAGCTGTATTGTGAAAAATCTACCATCCATTGTCATTTCACACCGTCAACTCTGTGCCATCAAGATAACACGTACCATTCCTGAAGTAATTCCCCCCTTACCTTTCCAAGCCTGTTATCCTCATACAACAGCTACTTTTCATCTCCTTCCAGACCTCCCATGTCCTTCTCATAGCTACAGAATTTTATCTTGTTATCTTCTTGCAGCTTTCCTACTATTCCTTAAACCTCCAATTCCTTCATTTTCTCTCACTTTGGGCTGGACTTTTATGCTGCTTGCTATTTGAGCTGTCTTCTCTGCAGTCTCCAGTGTCCCACCCAAAAAACATGGTCTCTGAAAATTTTTCACCATTTCTCAGTTCTTGCAATCTCTCTCCCTATTTGCATCATCACCGATCCTGCGTCCTTCTTTTTCCAAACCATTAGTGCCTGCGATCTTTTGCATTCTGCATTTTTTATTCTGCAGGAAACCTATGTATTCTGGGATTGTAAATCCCTGTTAAATATACGGTTCTGTTAAATTACTAAAACAAATACACCATTAACAGTCAAAGCCCTTCTCTCCCCCATCATCTCCTTATGGTAATACAGTGTCCTCACTGCTCTGTATACCACAGTGGCACAGCTCTCTGCATGATCTCATGTGCATTAAAATAAGACAAAGCAAGCTGGGAACACAGCAAGGACTGCACAATCTTCTTTTTGACCCACAGAAGTTATGTGGAAAAGTTATTAAACCTTCAGCAGATTATTAATGTGAGGCATGAGCTACATGAAATGAAATTCAGAAATGGAGTATCTGTGGGGTTTGGGCCATATTATATTAAAAAGCCAGAGGATCAGCTTTCTCCAAAACACAGGGAAACATTAAAATTACCCTGAAAAATAATAAACACAGAATAGTGATTTGAAGTATGTTCTATTAATGAGGGGTGTTTGGGAGACAGCAGAAACCAATGTAAAGGGTTACCAGTGTCAGAGGGCTACTCGTATATACACCCTAAAAACCCCATAGATGCCTTTTCAACTATTACTGCGTACAAAAATCATGTGCATATATATCTACACCTCATCACTACAGTCATGTTCAAGAACAACAGAAGAATTACAACAGAACACCTCACACAGTAGGAAGCCCCATGGCCAAACTTGCTTTTTCTATACAGACATTACATTTGAGAATTTCCAGGAGAACCATGTAAGAAAGCAAATAAAGCCTACAAGGGACCATCATGAGCTATTTTTCTGTGTTAAGAGCCCTACAGATAACTCTTGCATAGAAAGTGAAGCCAGAAGGAACAATAAAAATCTCTGTATATCAAAGTCACTAGTCTTCACACAATACCTTTAACCTGAGCGGAGTAACTTGTTTGACAACATATCTTTCAGAAAGATGTCAGTCTAAATGTGAAAACAGGAGAAAGCTGAGAATCCTTACTTCCCTTGCTTATTTTTTACAGTAGATACTTACTGCAAGAAGTGTGTGTACTAAACATTACCTGGGATTTTGGCAGAGGGGCTCCTTGGAGTTTCCAGGTAAATGCAACAAACTGAACACTGCACAAGGAGTAGAGGAATCTGAGAAAATGACTGACGCTCGAGTATCTCTTCAGCATGGATGTGCCACCTTGCTCACTTTATGTCATTATGTCTATCCCGTGAGATATCAAAGCTTAGTCTGCCTATCTCTGGTAAACGGGTATTAGAGTCTAACAATCCAGGCTGGTAATTCCTGTGTCAAGGGGAGGGGCATCATTTTATTCTCCATTAAAGAGGTGCCCCCAATTTCTAGAACGGAGACCATGGTTGACAACTTCTGCTTCCCAGGAGGAGGATGAAAAGGTCATTTGTGCAGGAGATACAGTTCTATTCAGCTTCGCAGGACAAAATGAGCCAAGAATAAACACCTACCTATTGACTTTCCCATCCAGTGCCTGAACTTCCTTCCTTAACCCTTCCTAATATCCTCATAGACACACATTTGTAGTGTACCTCTAGCATCCAACACCAAAAACAAAACACTTCACCCTCCATCTTCTCCTGGGCAAGGAAGGAGCTAACCAACACTCCACAAAGGCCTAACCGCAGGCTGGACACCGGGTCCCGACCCCGTCAATCCATGCGCTCGGGGCCAGGCGCAACGGCACCCGAAGGCTGCAGAAGCCAGCTCCGACAGCGAGGCAGCCAGGGCACCGCGACCCGGCCGAGGGGGGACCGGCCATCTCACGGAGGGCAGGAAGGAGAGCTTTGCAGGTACAGGGTGGGCTGCCCGCCTTGGGAGGACGGCGGAGAGGCGCGGCCCCGCGGCCGGAGGCTCACCTTGTGCTCCAGGACGCTGATGTAGCCCTCCAGGAGGCCAGCCCCAACGGGGAGCGCCGGGTGGTGCGGGCCGTGTCCCGGCGGGGGGCTGGGCACCGCCGCCACCTGCTGCTGCTGCTGCTGCCGCCGCCGCGGCTCCGGGTGGCCCCCGCCGCCGCCGATGCCGCCGTACATGAGCAACAAGCTGGTGCACATGGTGGTGAGCGCCAAGCAGACGGCCAGCCCGTGGCGCTGCGGGGGGGGGCAGAGAGAGAGGCGGCTCAGCGCCGCGGGGCAGCGGGCTCCCCCCGCCGCGGGGCCCAGCGGGGCGCACCGCTCCCCGCCGGCGCACTCGCGGTGCCCGCAAGTTTCACGCCGCCAGCGACCCGGCAAAAGTGCGAGGAGGGAACTGGGGAACCCCCTCCTTCCTCCTCCTGCCCCCTCGCCAGCCCGCTCCCCTGCCTCCCTCCCTCCCTCTCCCCTAGCCCTGCTTCCTCGCCTGTTCTCCCCTCTGTGTGCCCGGCTCCCCCGCGCCTCTCGTTCCCATGCAGCCGTCCCCCCTCGAGCATCTCATTCGTGCATTTTAGCGAGTGCTGGGGCTTACAGCGCTTCCCCGCCTCGCGCAGCTACCTCCAGCCTCGTCCTTAAAGCAGATCGGTTTTCTATACGCTCCTTAAAACGCACACACGCAAAACCCCCAAACCACGAGCAACACGAATAAAAGAAAGCAGGCGGAAAGTTCTTCGCCGCCGCCGCCGGGGTTTTGTTCGCCTTCGCGCGATCCCGAAGAGCCGCGGGGATGCAGCCCGGGGAAGGCTGGAGCGTGTGCAGGGTGCCCGGGGCAGCCCAGCCCAGCCCAGCCCCGCTCCGCTCCTCTCCTCCCCGCCGCCGGAGCCGGGATGAGCAGTGCCAACAATGCACTTACCATCAGGGTCTTCATTTTGTGCGCCTCCCGGCCGCCAGTCCTCCCGCTCCCCGCTAGGCTCGGCATGGCGGGGAAGCCGCAGACATGGCTCGGCCAGGGAAGCGCCGCCGTGGCGGGGATTAGGGGGGAATTACACCCGGCCGGACCCTCGGAGCCTGCCAGAGCCGGGTCCTCGGCTGCCCCGCCTGCCTCCGCCTCCGCCTCCGCCTCCTCCTGCCGGCGCAGCGGCGGCTTCAGGGCAGGTGGAAGTTAACTGCTGCCTCCCCCTCGGTCGCGCTGCTCCGCCGGCGAGCTCGCGACTCGGCGGCGCGGGGGGTGGGGGGCGAGCGGCGGGATTCGCCGCGGCGAGCACCGCGCCCCCGGCGGGCAGCGGGCGGGCGGGGGCTCCCTTCCTCGGCCCAGGCTTCTGTCCTGCTTGTAGCACCGGGGCACGACCCTCACGTTACATTATTTGCATTTTCCCCTAGCGGAAAATTCGTCATGCTCCCACCGCTAGCCGGGGTTCCTGAAGCTGGCAGCATTCAGGCAGTACTTCAAATTCACGTTAGCAAAAAAAAATCGACGCCCTCAACTCCTTGTGCGGCGCTAACAACGGCCTCTCTCACACTATCTTGCCCAAGCCCTAAAAACCGGTTTCAAAACCTTTTGACAGAAGCTTTCTTCATTTTTTCAAGGAAATCTCACAGGCTTGCTCCCCATCCCATCTTCTTGGTTTCTGAAGACGGACATTTTCCCACTCTCCTTGCATAAGCAGCCTTCTAAAGTTTTTTATCATTTTTCTTTGTGTTAGTGGTGTACAGTTCAGTTGTGAAAACTTTATTAACAGAACTCAGATTTACACAGATTTCTTGCTCTGGGAACTCCACATTTATAAATGTGCCCCTTCAAAACAAGCCATTTTAAGGTTGATTTCTTACAAAGTTATTAAATTGACAGTGCAGCATTTAAAAAAAAAAGAAATCTATCTCCTACTCATGAAGATATTTCTCTTGAAACTACTTGTGGAAATAATAGTTCTAATATATGGCTTCACATCTAACCTATAGCTATATAACATTAAAGATTACATTAAGGAGAAAACGATCAGCAGGCTAACTCAACCATGGTCACAATAGCAGCTTTCTCAAGGCTGGAATTGTCATTGAAATCCATTTTTTATCTTTGCTAATTCACAGGAGGACTAACAGTGAAACAAATGCCATCTCTAGCATTGGCACAACATGCAGCATTTAGTGCCTTTTAAGAAAGTAAAAAGAAACAAGAATGTATGGTACATCAGCGGATAGTGCAGTAAACATGCTTTATCATTTCAAAGAAGAATGCCATATTGCACGCATGCTTGCTGTTTATTCAGTTTGTGGGTTTGGTTTCAATAGTACCAGTTGTTAAGACAAACAAAGGAATATAAGAAAAATCTTATCAGGTCTTGGTAATTCTTTATTATGTGGTTGCACTTGACACTCAAATTAGTGAAACAAAGGGCCAACTTGATGAATCATTGAAAGCAAGTTATCTGTGGCTCTCCAAGGCAAAAGGCAGCTCATGCATTTTCCAGTGCTATTTCTCAACTATCAGCAAGCAGGTTGCTGGTGACTGACCTTTCTAAGCCTTTTTAATGTATTTTGCCATGCCAAACTGAAGCATCATTTTTATGTCTTAGGCTCATGGCTGTATGTTAGACATCTGCTATACAGTATGTCTGACCAAATTCATTAAACTTCTGGGTTTTGGTAGAATAGGCTGATTTAAGAATCTACTGATAAAGAAGACAAACTAAGTTTTCTAATTTAATGCTTGACTTGAATAATGTCCAGCTTTCTGCTCATCAAATATTTAATTAAATTGCCATGATGGTCAGACAGTATTCTTGGCAGTCAAATGCTCACTGAAACAAATACAGCAGTGTAATGTAAATCCTACGGAGGTTTTCATGTGTAAGCGTGGGAACTTTAGAAATCATCTGGAAAACAGCCCAGCTATTTAATTTAATTTAAAATTCCTATGAATTAATAGTACTAGCTATCTGGAGGTTCGTTTTTTTAACACTACTGGAATCTACATACATGTAGATACGCATCTGTATACCAAACAGGCTTGCAAAGAGGAGAAGAGCATAGGCTAAACTCATAAGCTTTTAATCAACTTGGAAATGAGTCAATACGGAGAATATCTTAAAGTCTACCTGACCTCCTGCTTCAACCAACTTATTTTCGATATACAAGGGATACTGAACTGCCCGTGCATTTCCATTCCTCCTTAGAGCTAAGGGTATAGACAGATTAAAACATCAACAGCTACCTTCCCTAGCCCAGGAGAAAAAGTGGCAGAGCTACTTCCCGTAGCCCAGGAGAAAAAGTGGCAAAGCCTGGTTAGGTTTTCCAACAAAGTCTGACTGAGGAGAGCTTTTCATCTGCATGGAAGGGACTGGGTTGTCCCCTCTTCCAATTTACCTTTCTCACTTTCACCTTTCTGGTAGCTACAGGCTGACAAAGCAGTCACAAGAAATAAAAATCTGCTTGTGGCAGCTTCAGGAGAACCTAAGACACAAATGACAAAATAAAAACCCATATAGAGTGAGAAATCCATGTAAGAAGTAGTGATGCAGATAGAAACAAACTTCTCAAAACTGACAATGGACTTGGAGCAACAGAGCTCTTTCAGTGATTCCTAAATAAAACTGCTCAAACAGCAACTTTCCCTGAGCTGTCTGGATGAATGAAATAACTATCTTTTTATAATGCATTTTAACCGAGGTTGTCTTTCAGAGATTTCCTTGAATAGACATAAACCACCCTTTCAAACTATGGTTGTTTTCTCATGAAGTTCATATAGAGGCAACATAGCATAACCTACACCTTAATATAATGAACAATTATAAACATACTTTCCACATTATGGTTGGCCTAGAATGAGTACTCGAGTGCAGGAGCCTCTTACTCTTCATCTATGCCAGTGCATCTCAGCATCTGGTAGCCAAAATATTCAGTGCAAGTTAGGACGAGGGCAACAGCTAGTACTACTGCTGACCACCCAGATGTTTGCCAGGACGTTTTCCCTGAGTGCACTGGCTACTACCAGTGTGACTCCAGCGAGCCCTGCTCCGGACCTTGCTGTCCCTCTCTCCACCATAACCAGAGGTAGGGTGTTTGTGCATGGTCAGTACACAGAATGCCTCCAAACTGGAAGCTGCAGCTACTCTTCAGCCCTGTTACCAACTCAGAATGAAAGCCCAGACAGTCTTAAATGTTTAATTATTTTGTGACTCATTGATGGCAGTGTCGCTCCTTTGCTGCATAAAGAGAATATTTCAGAGAACTGATTTAGATCTGTGCCCAGTTTTAAAGAGAGTAAGAAAATGAAGTTCTTGTTTATCTACTACCCTTCACAAAAGAGAAGAAAAGGGATCTGGTGTGGTACAAGTAGTTAAAACTCTGGGTGAGTTCTGCATGTTACTCTGCAGGAGTGCTGAAAGTACTTACATTGCCATCACGCTATGTGTATGAAGATTTTTTCAGAAAAATTTTGGTGATAGAAATGCTTATAATAGATTGGAGGTGGGAGGTTAATTGTATCAGGTCCACTTTGATATCCTTATGCCTTGGAAATGAAGAATCTGAGGTACTAAGATTCTATGGGTGGCTAAGCATGAGAAAATATTTGTTAAAAATATAAAATTAATCTAAAAGTGACTCCTGTTACAGTTGCATCACTTTGTCATTTCCATTATATTCTGTGGTCTGTGAAGCCTTGGATCTGTCTCCTCAAGAGTAAAATCCTGGACCCACTGAAATTAAGTCCTATACATCTTTTATCCTTCTTTGCTTGCTTGGGCAAGGAGCTCACTAGCAAGTATCAAGCTCCCACTTCTAGCTCTGCAGCCTCATGAGGTATGAGCTTAAACCATGATCACTAGCGTAGAATAGAATATTGCTTGTCCTGGGCCTCTAGCCAGTGACATTTGGGAGGATGGCTGGGAGTGCCACATTTCAGGGGAAGAAGTAAGCATTTTTTGACTGACTAGCTAGAAAAATGAGACTAAAGGTGCTAAGAAGGTTGGAATGTGATAAAAGCTTGTGTGAATTAATGGACAGAAGGGCAGTCAAAGGTATATAGGAAATTAAATACATCACACTGATATCACCTCCATGTGCTGTTTTATTATTTATGCATACATGAAATTTTAACCTCTTTTTCCTGAAAGAGCTGCATTTTTGCATCGCAAACACAACCAATGAAAAACATTCGGCAGCCAGCAAAGTAATGAGCTTACACTATAGATTTTTCAAACTGCCCAGTGATTCATGAAATGCTTTTCAAAACTGGAAATGTGCATCAAGGATTGGTCAAAAAAGGTAGAAACAATATTATAGATCAGTCAATACTGTCTCTCCTTTATGAAAGCAGGCTGCCTTTGAACTTATGACAGAAGCAAACAGTGATAAGATGCATAAAAAAATGAAATATTGCATAGAAATAGAAGTGCAAATGAAAACAGAAGGGGCAAAATAGTCAGATAAGATCTGCTGAATCTGCTGGTTTTTTCTTTTCTGTTTCTTAGTTTTCTCCCCAATCTAAGAAGCATAAATAAAGGTATTGGATGTTTCAGAAACAATCTGTCTAGCTCAAGTGAATGGACTCATCGGCTTTAAGACCACATGTGAAACACTGTGCTTCATTCTAATCACTTTTTTCAGGTGAAAGTTAAACAAGGGACATCCTGGAATATACAGCATACCTAAAATTCCATGTCTAAAGTCAGAAACTTTGAAGGTTAAGAAATTGCCACAGAAGGCTGCAGATGGAGGGTACCTAGCACCACTTGTGGAACCCAACAGGCATGACCAGAAGCTGTTCTTCATGACCTTTTGTTTTACCATATACCACCAAAAAAAAAGAAGGAAGACACACATAATCTCTATAAACAGAGCACAGATTTAACATAGGGACAAAACCAACTGAGGACATAATTACTACAATTTGGTAAGAGATTGGATATATTTGAATACTCTGGGAGTACCTTTGCTGTAATATAAGTGATCTCAATGGGATCCCATATGGCTCAGCTTTCAATGTATGTGTATGTCTGTTCATTTGCAAAGAAAAACTACAGCAACAGGAAGACAAAGTGTTAAATGGAACAGCATTAGTAAACTTTTAAAAAAATTACCAACAAATATCAGAAATGAAGCATTAAAGCAAAAACGGAAGCAAAGAAGGATAAGTGCTCATTATGGATTGGTTTGCAGTTCTTTATGTATTATTAGAGAGTCGATAGAAAACTCTCCTGCTATTACTAAAACAAACACAAACATCACTTATGATGACAGGCTGAACAACAACTATGGCAACAAGGGGATCCATTACCATCTAACCGAAAAGGCACAGTCACAGAATCAAGTAAAGTCCTTCAGTGCCAAGCTATATATATCTTATTTTGGTAATAACTACTGTTCTTATCTCCAGGTTTATAGAAACTATCTTTACTATTCACATAGTATATCACTATATAAGCATATATCCAAATTCAGAACAATAAATCAGTTAATGTACAGTGTTAGAATAGCTGCCAGTGACTCCTGTTATAGCGCAGCAATTTCATGCTCATGTCCCGCGTGCTTCTGAAATTATGTAGTGGCCACCTTTGTTACGTACAAATTTCTTCCATTTACCCAGCATACTCCAGACACAGCTACCTAAATGAAGTCTTGGGGATTTGAGCTTACTGCTGAAAGGTCCTGAGCAATCTTGTTTTCCAGGGAAGTCAACAGGAATTGAAGGAGGGTCTCTGCATTCAAGTGAATTGCCTGTTAAAGATAGTGTTGGTTCTAGCCATTTGCAAATTAAGATGGGGACAGATTTCTACTAGAAGGTATCAGAGGTCATGGGCCTAGGATGCAGTCATTTTAAAGGTATGGAGACAGTGACCACGTTTATGCAGCTTGCTTAGTTAATTGCAATTGAACATGGAATCTCGACTTACAAGAGGGTACAGACTGGCTATAAAATTATTTCCTATGTCCAAATCTGGTACTGCAAACCACCCTAGACAACTCTTCTAGCCAGGATTAGTAAGCGTTGTAGGAACTACCCTGAAACAGTGAGAGAGTTTCTTCACTGCAATAGATACCTAACTGAATGCTTCAAACCAGCTGCTAAAACAGATGGATTGTCTTCCTTTGCGATGTGCTGTGTCCTTGTTTAAACAGTTCTGCCATATTATTGATATTTGTCACTATTAAACAAATACAGAAAACAAGTCTTCTCTGTTTCATACAGGACAGATACCTTGGGTGTCTACTGGCATCCTCAAATCATGGATTAGAGCAAATCCATAGCTATATACCTCATTTTTCTTTCTTACACTTCAGGGCAGAGGACCAAGTTCAGCTCTGCTGCAGAGCTGGATCCAACATTTCCTGCAGCAGCTGTACCCTTCTTTCTTTGAACTGCTATTAATACTTGTTATCACATTCCCTAGCCTTTGTCACCACCACCTGCCCCATGCTTTTGATTCAAGTGACAAAACTTTAGAAAATCCTGTACTTTTCCTAATCACGGTAAATATTTTATTCAAGGTGATGACTGTGTATCTATTCTCTCCCATAAACTACAGTGCCAGGAACATACTGACTCGAGGTTTGCCGCAGTACTTTTACTGCCTTCTGATGATTTCCTTGGTGGGAATTGCATTTGGCCTTCTGTTTTGCTGAATTTCTCCGGAGACCAAAGCATTCTAATCAAACACTCATATTTATCTAATTGCTTTATTTTTCCTTTTTCTTTATGATTTATTTCAGTTTAAAAGGGATTATTTTGATGCCTTCTTTCTCTACAATAGTTTTTGTTTGTGTGGTAAGTATCTAATTTTATTTGTTACCAAAAGCCCCCAAATTCTGTAAGGTTTGTTCAGTTTTTCTTGTGATCAGTACTCAAAATGTGAAGCTAAGCTCTGTAGGGCATGTGCTGTTTCTGTCCCTAGTTCAAATAAATGAGGCCTTAGGCCATTTACGGTTTAGACCATAAATTCAGATGTCAAAAGAACAGGTGGTAACGTGACACAAGCTGTTCCTGCTCATTGTATGAGTTTCCTCTGCTCAGTCTCCTACCGCTTCATCTCTGTCACAATCCCGAATCACTCTCCAACAATGGTTACTCCATTTTGGCGGGTTCAGTTTCTGTCCCTTGATAAATGAGAGCTTCTCTGCTTCTAAGCAATATCAGCCTGGAAAATGTGGAGCTTGGAATCTGAAAGTGTGTCTATACTGGCACATTAACTCAGGCACAGAACTGCATTACTGTGACTAAAGCCTTCTGGGATAAAGCTGGCTCACATTGCCCAGCTTAGAGCCCGGGCAGAGGAGCTCAGGTCCATCTGCATATCAGCTCTGACTCACTAGCAGTCTGCTAGGTTGAAACACTGCGGGTTGTGGTTCAAGAACTTGCAAATAGTAAAGAAGAACAAAAGCTTAACCAGAGAAATGAAAACAATGGGTGTGATGCATTAGTATAAAATAATGTAATAGTTGCTCAATGTTTGTTCAGTCACTGATTTTGGAGGTTTTTTTGTATATAATTTGATATCCTGCTGGTGGACAGTGTCAGACTTTCTTCCTAAGTGAGGAGAGAAGGAATTATCTGCCAGTCTTCTTTGTATAGCTGTCTCAATCATTTTAACTGAAGAAACTACTGACTTTGTCAATTTCTATAGGATTCTCAAAAATTTTTATCCTAAGCACTATTCACCTTCAAGCATTGTCCACACACTAACTAGTCTTCACAAAATCCATGTGGCTTCATCCCTATTTACAGAAGATAGCTGTATAGTGAAGGTAAGAAATGCTGCTCACTCAACTCCAGCTGTCACCTTATAGCTATGAGTATTTAGTACCTTGGGTATTGAAGCCCACAAAGCCTAAAGATGGGCAATGAAAATTAGAAGCCTCTTTTGGAAATGTGAAACTTCTTGACTTCTCAAAACCAAGAGTTCTTATTTCTCAGCATCACTTGAGGATTGCTGCGACAGCAGCATCTCCCATCTCAGCCTGTAGTTAAAAAAGTTTCAAACGGAACTGGGTGGAAAGTGACCTCATACAAATGCTGGCTTGGAATGTTACTTGACTCTGATTCTGCACATTTATAGCTACCATACGTTAAAACTTCACAGTCTCTCCTGAATTACCATCAGCAGTTATCAAAAGCTGGAGACACATTAGAGACTAATGGGTCATTGGGAAAAAAAAAGTGTTTTCTTCACTCTTCCCCAAAAGGCAAAGATGGGCTATGCACAGGCTCATTTCATGAGAAACTGGGCCAGCCTCTATTAGCATATGTGCTAGACATATGGACCAACTCTGGTGTTCAGTTTCCTTTTCTCAGCTTCTGCAGGGGCTCTGCTCAGCCCTTTGTGCTTCACATCACCTCTCCAGCCAGCAAGGCACAAGGACCTACAAGAAACTATGCAGAGCTGAACCACAAATGTCCAAGAGCCCATGATCACTGCAATACTTTCAAATTACCCTGAAGTGATTGTCCCAACACATTACACCTGCAACTAACACCTGATACAAACCTTTCTCAAATCCCCCCCATCTTCAACTAGAACTATCTGCACTCATTTTCTTTCTTTCCTTCTTTCCTTCTTTCCTTCCTTCTTTCTTTCCTTCTTTCCTTTTTTTTTTTTCTTTAAAAAAAACCTGTCCCTTGTCAAGTCATTGAGTAGCTGGACTGAGTCCTCCCTGGCTACTCTTTGTTACCACCTACTCCACCAGGTACTTACCCAATCCATGCAGAGCTCCTTGATGTAACTGGCTAATGATGGGTCTGCTTGGCAAGTCACTTTTCAACAGAGCACTGTGTGATTGCTAGCACAGCCACTTACCTGTAGCTATATTATTACAGCATGTCTTTTTGATTAATTAGAAATGCAGCACTGTAAGTTTTAGTTTAACAGTCTGGGTATTATTAACTAACATGCAGAAGAAAGTGTGCCCTATTTGCAGCTTTACATATTTGAAGGTGAGAGAGGGAGGGGGAAGGGATTAGAGTGGGCCAGAAAGAGTATATGCAGCAAATATGGATACAGTGCAGGGTGGGAAGCACTTTGAGGGGTATGTCAGGGATAAACAAGGTCTTAGACATCGCCACAGACACTCAAGAACTCAAAAGAGATATTAAGAGAAGTATTAAATCTGATCTGCACAGTTTCACTCACACAGAAAAGAAAGCTTTGGGGCCTAAAGGCTGCCCTGGGCTGCTGACATTTCAAGCCAGCTAATTAGGATTTAGCAAAGGAACTGGAAGATGGTACACAGAGAAAGCATGGTATGCTATGGCTGCTCTCTGACCACACCAAATATAAGGGAAATATAATTTCTAAATCTTAATAAAAAAGTGGTGTAAAGGGAAATAACATCTCTGCTTCACCCTGCTTGGAGCTCAAGATCTATGAATAGGGAGACTATTCAAATTTGGGTGATTAAGGTATATTCCTAAACTCAAACCTAAATATTTCTGTATAAGAATGTTACTTCTCAGCATGGTGTTCTGTCTTGAAAATACAGCTCTGGCTCTAAGGTGGATCTTTGTCTTATCTTTCATCTCACCCAAAGCTGCTTTGTCTCTGTGTACACGTGGACTGACCTTTCACTTTTCTAGTCTATTGCTATTGAATCATTCATATATCTTGTAATCATTAGACAAGGTTAGCCTTCACATTTCAAAAAGGGAACATCTTTTTTTTGCAAGCTGATGTTGGCTGTTTTTTGCGTCTTTGTAACACTAGATTAAGCAAACCAGGTGCTGACCAGCAGATACTTCACAGACTGGAGGGTGCTGATTTTGGCAACATTGAAACAGACTAAAACATATAGGAATACGGTTACATAGATCCATTTTATTCCTAAAAGCAGGTATTAACAAATTGGCAAAGTTATTGGCCAATTGACTCAAAGTATAAGCATTAAAATAATTCATCCTGAACAATGCGTGGGTTTATTTTATCTTTAGTACAGTAGGCTCACCTGCACAAATTTGCTGTGCTTATTTAATACCCTCTTTAAGATGAAAAATGGTGCCAGTCCTGTGGTAATAGCATCTTTTGACGCTGAGAAAGCATTTCAGTGGATTGAATGGCAGTTTCTCTTTACTGTGATGGAAATTTAAAAATTTGCTGTAAATGTATTGCATCAGTTACACTGTTCTGAGCAAGGATGCATACTAATGTCACAATACTATCTCAATTTTGACTTTGGAGGGAGACTAGACAAGGGTGCCCACTTTCAGTGCTATTTTTGCTAATGGAAGCAAACCAGTCTTTAAAAGACTAGGGAGATTGGGTGGAGACTCTAAAATAGAATGCATTAGAGCTGAAAGCTTGTATTTGTAGGAACTGCCCTTAAAATGGTGTCCCATTTTGTTATACATTAGTAACCATTTGGAGACTCTAAAACAGATTCTGCAGGGAGCTACAGTTCCTAAACAACTTCCCAGATATGCAGTGGATTAGGATTCCACCAAAGATTTTGCAGCTGAAGTGATGATAGGTGTGGAGCCGCTGTGAGTCCCTCGCTAAACGGAAAACTCACAAGTCTGAGGACCTTCACAGTGGCCTGCATGGGGTACAGTGGGGCTTCAGATGAAAAAGTACTTTACTCCAGGCTTGGATTTAACATGATTTTATGAAGGAAGAATTCTTTAGAAGCATTATGGACTGTTCTCTGATGCTGTGATCACTGGGGTGATGTAAGGAAGAAGTGTCTCCTCCCCTTGCAGTAAAGCACATCACCATGAAGAAAAAGGGAAAAACCTTATGAACTCTCAAAAGGCTATACGATTTATTACTTTTCCTCAGCATTCTGAAAGAGTCAGAAGTATGCCACCAGTATTAGAACAAATAAGCCTTTGCCTCTACAAACAGAAAGAAAATATCTTCAGTTAAACCAGGCCTCATGCGAGCAACTGTGGTACAAGCTCTTCCTCCACTTCCTGGCTTCCTGCTTCCCCCACGTTAAATGTCAGAACCCTTTTCTGTGCTATTTCAGACTTTTTTTTGTACTGCTTTCCTGCATTATGTTCACATTAATAATGCTGAGAGAACATCCTCCCACACTGGTGCTCTCCAGTACACATCAACCCTTACTTGAGTCTTTCTCATCCCTAGTTTCTGTTACTGTTCTCTCACGCACCAGATGAGCTTGGAGCTTCTTGCAGATAGTTGTTGGCAAGCATCCTCTCACTGCCAGCTCACTTAAAGCTGTAACCTGCAACTTCACACCAGTCTCAATGCTACAGATTTGGGAAGCTAGAATTAGTCCCTATGGCAACAGAGAAATCAGCAAAGTACAGGTGAAATGTTGGGCGGTACCTGATGAAACTAACTAAACAGCTGCTTCCAATTTATCACAGGCTTCTGCAATTAAGTGTAATCAGATCATCATTCCCACTATGAAAAAAAAATTGCAGATAACACTGCACGGCCAAGGAAATACATTTCTTGGGTGGAATGTGAGAATGAGAGAAGGTGATAGGACATGTAGTTGGTCCTGAACTAGTTCTTGGCAACCCTTGCCTTTCAGTAACATGGTAAACTGAGGTATCTAAAGAGGGAAAACCAATCTAAAAAATCCTTAAATACTAATTTTCCATTCTCATGCCAGAAAGAATGTTGCAACTGAAGGAATTTTTTGAAAATTCATTACTCTTATTCTCCTCTTAAGTTATTTGTATTATTGGACTTGTAACAGGTTTAAATACATGGTGATGTAAATTAAATACACGTCAAATCAAACATTTAGCAATAAAGCCCACTAGTTAAAAAACCTGAGATTTCACTAAGTGCTTAGAAGTTAAATACAAAATCAGTAAATAAAGTTTAACAAAGGTAAATTGAAAGGCAAAATGAACTCACTCTGATGAGTTACTGTAATTCCCTTATGGAATGCTAGTTTCCCTACTATAATTAATTTTAAACACTAAACCAGTATGTCTATTTTTTTATAATTATAAAAATGCATTCATCCATGTCCTTGCAAATTATTAATATTTATCATAAGGAATATCCTGTAGACATTAAGAATCAAGGGAGACAGAGTTTTCAGCAAGTTCTTACACAGCTTTACTGAAACAATAATGGAGTTTTAAATACCTGGGAGTCCAAACCAAAGAGAAATATAGGGCTAAATCCTCAAGCCTCCTTCCTAGCGTCTACCTCACAAATCACTCGGGCAAAACTTGCACTGAACCTCAAAATCAAAGATTTCAGGGCTGCAAGTGTGTGATACTGCCAAGTATCCTACGTGCTCATTTCATTCGTGTTCCACTCCTGGGAGCCAAGAGTATCAAGTGTTCTAAAAGGATGAGGCCATAATGGTGTTATAAAAAGATTATGAAAGCCCTTGTAGTTCTCTTCCATTTCAGGGATAACTTCAGTGATAAGGAAACTGCATCATGACACTTTTGAGTTACTTCTCTGACATTTCAGCAACATTGATTATCAGTAGTTCTGTTCATGGATATTTTTAAGCCTCTCAGCACATTTGGACCTAAAGCTTCACACTTGTAGGAACTCAAACCCACCATCAGTAGCAATAAGAAGCTTCCCTTAAGTCAGCGGGAGTCAATGGGGGTTTTGCTTGCATAGAAGCTGCTGGATCAGATGCATGCAATCTAGTTCTATGTTGGCATACTGGTTGTGATTAACCTGAAAAGTAGAAACTGGAACCAAATATGAGGCATAACATTTTTGCAGTTTCAAAAACTTAGGTTCCATCTAACTTTCTTTTCCATTAAAAAAAAACCCCAAACCCACATATCTCACTAATTTCTGAAATTAAATTTGACCAGAATGTTCTTTCCTTCAAAATCCACCCCAATCCAAAGGCAGAAACGGAGCCATTTCATAGCATAGCTGATTCTAACATACATACTAATGTGTGTGTTTGTATATATGTATATATATGTATACATATGTGAGTATACACATTAAAACTTTCTTGGTTGATAGCTTAGCTCTTAAACTTTAGATAATTTGTTTGAGTGAGGAAGCAGAAACTCAACCACAGTAGCAGCAAGGATTACAATAGCAATGATCAATAAACCCATTGACCCCTTCCAAAATTATAGGCAAACATCATTTTTCATGTTCATGACTTAGTGGACAAGTGTCGTCTCCACAGATTAGGAAAAGGGAGCTGAACATTGGTGGGAGAATCAGGAAATCTTTGCAACCTTTTTGTGGCTAGTTCCTGCTACAGACTGAAGGAGCTGGGTTTTCAGAAGATACCCTGAGTTTTTCTTTTTTTTGCTGAAGCAGAGCAGCTCAGCTCTGTTTGTGATGGGGACTGCGAAAACACAAAGGAGCAGATGAGACAGAGCTAGATAAGAAAAGACATGTATTCCTTGTCCTATCTCTACTGAGTAACTAAAGGAGGCAGGAGCCACAGCAATGTCAGTACAGGCAGATGTGCATTACTCCCTGCACAGAGTGATGGTGCAGCAACCTGCACTCCTACAATGCAAATTAACTTACTGCTGTTTCATATACCAACCAAAAGACGTAAACCAGCAAGTCAGGTAACATGCTGAATACACCTATAGGCTGACAAAAGAAACTACTACATTTAGACTAATGAAAAGTATCAGAGGTATACAGGACAATCATTGTGGTGTAAGACAAAAGGAACAGCTAATGATGTTTTAAGGATGAACGGTTCTTGCCCCTGAAAGTGAAGAGTTTTAATGGGTTTGTGTTCTCTCGCTTTTATCTGACATTCTGAATTTTGTTCACCTTGCTGACCACCAAGAGAGGAGTGAAAAAGACTTAAGAGTGTGTGACTGTAGGGTGCTATTTTTTATGTCAGCATTCTTCATTATTGAGTTGGCTGTTTATGCTGCTGATGTGTAATGTTGTGAAGCAGATGAGCTGGTAAAGTATGAAGGGTATTCTATAACCTTTGCTGTACTTTCAATTACCTTACAGTAACTTAGAATTCAGAAAGGCTGCTCTGAGCAAAATCAAAATACAATAAGATAAACTCCATTAGGAACTGAAGCACTAGGGCTGTTGCTGAAGGAGGGCAAAATGGTCTAATTAATAGTTATTGCATCAAACTCATGCAGCAGTTGCAGTAATGACACTGATGATATTGATAACATTGAAGATGGAGTTTAGTTCAGAATGGAAATGAGCAGAGTATTCATCTTCAACTGCACATTGCTGTAGGCAGTGGAAGGCCTCAGAGCTTCTTTGTCTTGTTGTTCCGTTGTTCAGCTGGTTTTCTTTGATAGTGCAGCTCCAAGCGATTAATATATATATTTACAGAAGATGGAGCATGTTCATTTCACTGAAGCCCCATGGCTGACACTTGGCCATACTGAAGAATAAGCATTTATCGGGTTTTTATCCCTGCTGTTTGGTTTTTCAGTGACAGCTACACGTAGGTGGATAGTTATCTATGGGGGTCTCCCAACCTCTTCATAGTTCTTATAAAACATTTCTCTCTCTTCTTTGTTTGTGAAAGCTGGTGGCAGCAGGGAATGCCAACTCCTGCATCCTGAGATAAGGTTTTCTTCTCATCAGTATTTGGTTTCCATTCAGACTCCTGTTGATATGTTTTTTTTCTTTCATGTTACTCATGTATCTGTTTGGCTTGTGTTATTGTTCAAAAATACACACATCATGAAGCCTTCCAGTAACCAAGCTGATTTATGTAGGTAGATGAGGACTTCATCAAATGTCAGGGTCAGTAAAGCTCCTACCTGCTCTGATATTAATGCCCACTGTCTCACAAACACCATTTATTAATATGAAATGTCAAATCGCAGAACTGGAACAAAAATCACCGAACAGGACCAACAGCTAAGAAGGGAATCCAGAGCTTGGAATATACCTGGGGAATTCATCACAATAACTGACACCCATAACAGCAGCACTTTGATTCTGAA
>JAVKLA010000090.1:13708159-13723720 GCA_034782735.1 Sagittarius serpentarius | reverse complement strand
GAATGGGTCATGCCATACAACTAAGCTCAAGAGAACCCTGTGATCAAAAAAAAAAAAAAAAAAAAAAGTCAGAGTTAAATATACTGGATAAAATCTTTTTCCAGTATCACTCAGTTTGATGCCAAAATTATTCCTGACTTCAGCAGAGAGAAAGATTTATTTCCTTGCCTCTATCCAGACTTCAGTCACCTGCCATGTAAGCTTCAAAGTTGAAAGTGCAATCCCAGGTGGTACAGAGGTGCAACCAAGCATCCTAGGAGTTTACTCAGGTAAGCAACTCTCAAATACCCAGATGGACAGAAGTTTACCACACAAAGAGTGTGCCAGACCTCCAGATACACTGTACAAAACAGCTATAGCACCTGTTTAGCTAGCATCTGCAGATTCTGCTAACTAAAGAATAGTCCTCTGGTGAAGATCTGGTGTAACCACTCTGAACTTACCCACTTCTGAAGAACCTGTTAAGAAAATGATCTCCAACTCGAAATACCTCCCTGGCTTCAGGAATGGCCACTAGTGACAGAGGCCAGCCTCTGGCTGTGGACCTTACTTTCTGCCTCCCTCAGCAGCAGTAAAACGCTGGGTCACTTGGTGTTGAAACTCCTCCAAGTGAGTCTTATCTGTTGCTTCAGAAGCAGACTTACTACTTGCTTTCTTTATGTTTTAATTTACTTTCCCTAAAGATAACACTTCAAAGCAGCAACTAATGTTCTGTAACTTCTTTGCTGGTCCATGTTAACACCTGTTCATCCATTTACAAAAAGAAACTCTCTGTCTGTGCAGGAGGAAGAATGTAAATATAGGAAGTATTGTAGTGGCCTGGACATATTCCCAGGCTTTACCATTAATTTGTATGTTTAGTATTAGGAACAACTGTAGGATTCAGTCATTCTAAGTTGTGAATTTGTACAATGCCTTAAAAAAGTTATACAACTTGTTCTTGATGCTGCACATCATAGAAACTCCACAACCTTTTAGTCCAGAGCTGCAGATAGCGCAGCTAACTGCTCCATTTCACTAGGTATACATGCCACAGAGCCTGAAAATTCACCTTTCCCAGGACCTTCCTCTGCCATTCCTTGGCTTTTGTCATGAAAACTTTTTCATGCATTTGCAAGGCTCTTCCAGCCATTGGCATAGAACAAAAGCAGTTATGACTGTTGCTGAGAACATAACACAGCAGTAGAAGCAGAGACACTGAAAACTTTCATTTCCAAATAGCCATGATTTCCATGGTTGGCTTGGTTTGTAACCTCCAGTCCCAAATTACTGAGTACAGGAGAACCTCTATCCCAGATTCTCAGCAAATGTCAATCCACATAAGGCCATTAACTCCAGAGCAGCTACCAAAGCAAACCTTAGAGAGGATTCTGCTCTTTGCTTTCCCAGAATAGAGAAGGCTTGTTTTCCATCAGTGTTTCTGTCACTACCTCATCTCACTGTACATAGTCTTACACTGATATGTTATTATGTGGTCAATTGTTCATGATTTGGATTAGGAGCGGCTGTCAGGTGTTCAGTCGGTATTCCCCCATTCCTACTGAGAAAAAGTTATCAGCTTTGTTGTTCTACTAGATTTATAGGATTACAGCTGAAATCAGTCTTGGATCCATGGAGTTTTATTGTCTCTGATCAATAAGTAACGAACAGGGCACAATACATCCACAGGATATGGGAAAAGCATTCAAACAAGGAGTCCCAAACCTAGTTTGCTGGGAAATATCATTTGCTAAGGGAACACCGAACCAGGACTCAAGAGATTTCTGTTCAGTTCTTCAGCTCAGCCAAACATCTAGTATCTGAATGGGGACAAATCCTCTCACCTGCCCTATATAACTGGGAATGATACTTTGCTTGGTACAGTATATACAGAAAAATAATACCTTATACTGGCTAAGACAAAGTTTATGAAAGCCAAAGAAGCATTTAATAGATAATGTTAGACCTTTAAAGATCTATGTTTTCCCTCAAGAGGTGCTGAAATTTGGCCTCCTGCCCTGACATGCTATGACTGAAGTAACCTTCAAACTCTCCAAAGCTTCCAGGACTCAGCAGAAGGGAAATACTCTTGCCTTTTTAACAGAAAGCTTTGTTACACTAATTTTGTTAACTGGTTACTAAATAGCTTACCCTAACACTTCCTTTCAAGTCTACATCTGCTGTCATTCAACACAATTACTTAGAATTTCATACAGTATTTACTTTTTGGGTTTTTTTTAGGGTGTATCCAATGCACCTAAGGCTATTTTGCTGCACACGCCCCTGCTTCACTGTTTTTTACCTTTCTCTGAACTACAGAACATTTGTTTGCAGAATAAGCTTCATGGGTGAGTTGCTGCATTTAACAATATTTTTCCCCTCTCTTCTGCTACCAATGCAGGGTGGCCATTCTGTCTGGCCAAAGTAAATGCAGCAAAGCCAAGGCTGCCAGCTAGCAATTTGTGTTTTGTTTGGCATTGCTGGAGCAAGTGGTGATGTGTGTTATCTACATATTAAGAGCATCCTTCAGGGTCAAAAACTGGCCATTAGAAAGCAAAGATGAGTAAGAATGCACAAAAGTTATTCCAAAGTCAAATGCTTTCTAAAACTGCATCAGCTTTAACACGAAACGGCAGCTCCAGGCACCATACACATCTTTTTATACTGTCAAACAAATGCACAGGAATGTGTAGTACATGATTAGCAAGTGGAACCACTAGATCTGCCAAGAAATTTGTGCACCTTGCCAAAGAAATGCCCATCAGGTTAGGCAGTACAGACACTGACTCTGGCCTTGGCACCTCTGAGCAGTAAACCTTTGCCCTGCTAATAAATGGTAAAGCACAACAGCATTTTGTTTTACCAACATATGGTCAGGAACAGCAATATCTCAGTCCTTGAAGATTCACTCTTCTTTTTACTTGTCCATTCTTCTCCAATATTTCCCTCAGTTTTTAGAAAAATAATTTCATGGTCTCCTCCCTATACAGCTAGTAGTATGCTCCTCTGTTACCAGTCATGAGCGATAATTCTGTGCACTGGAGTGCACAACCCGTTTTAATGAGCTTTGGCAGAACATCAGATTCATTTCCCCTCCCCCTGTCTAATTACAGTGTGCCATTTGTGTCATTCTGGTTCAGGATCTATCAGCAGATCTATTAGAAACACCTATTTCTAGGGATTTATAGATAAGCAAAATAATGAGCTTAAAAATGACTGAAATAGGTGCGCAGCTGCAGTGTTTTTGGGTCCTTTTTACACTGTTTAGCCAGCTGGTTTAAGATGTTTTTGAGGTCTTACAGCCCTGTGTAAAGAGCAGTTTCCTGCAATTAACACATGCTGTAAATTAATTCATTTTGGTACTTGAAGGTGTTTCATAAACTCTTGTAAAACAATTCAGTGACAAAACAATTTGTGAAGTTTTACCCATGATTCAAAGCCCTCATCCTGCAAGGACAAATACATATTTTACTTTCTGTAATTTAGCAGACATGTTTATATCTAAAGGATGACCGATATGCTTAGAGACAAGCCTCGTGAAAGTCTTCAGCAGACCTAGATTTGCAGTAACAGGCTGAAGCAACTTTTGGCCCCTCAATATTGATAAATTACTTTAAAACAAAGCATTTGAAAATTAATTTTAGTTTTACTCATTTACCAACTTTGGTTTTCTCAGGACTTGGATCCTGGCAGAAAGATAAAGCATATATATAAGAGTTTTGCACGTGGACTAGCCAGGGACAGTGAAATGTATGCTGTTCTGATGATTAAGTACAGGACTTTGCCATCCTTCCCCAATTTTTCTGAACCAAACAGGAATTTTGCTTGAATAAAATCTGCATACAAGCTGATCAACATGGTGCTCAAGTTGCTTTTGAATTTTCTGGAAGTTTCTGAAGTTTTATGGATTGACATACACACACAGACACACATATGCGTGTACAAAAAGTTGCTGGTTTTATTTTCTAAACTGTCATTCTCTAGTAACTGTAGACTGTAATCCAGAACGAAGTCAAAACATATCCTTCCTGCTTATAGAGGTGTGTCCTAAAGTTTTTTAGGGTTATAAAGCCACCGGTTTACACACTAATCAGATCTTACAATATTTACTGTCTGCTTAGTAGGATTGATTTAGGGTCTAGTCAAGAGATTTCAAAAATAAAGGTAGCTATCTTCACAGTTGTTACCTTGCTTTAACACAGGAATGAGTCCTCTACTACTTTGCTCCTCCCTGTAGTAGGACACATGTTCAACTTTCCTATATATCACAGTCTCAACTTCACCTAGTGACTAAGCAGTCAACTGCAGTATCTTTTTTATTAGCCCACTTCCTTGGCAATTCTGCAATATTGAGCCCCAATCTGGACCTCTCATCAGACCCCAGGAAGGAAACGCAGCTGTGAAGCATGACATCTAGCCTGGCTCCCTAGAAGCAAGTCACTGGGTGATCTACAGAGTACACAAGATGTAGATCTGGAAAGAACAGGTCAAAGATAGCTGTGAGGATGGACACAAAAGTGTCCCTCCCCAATCATCTCTCCCAATTTCATGACCCAGCTAAATGTAAGTTAATATTTTCACAAATGATATTTTTCTGCCTGGGATCTCCTTCCAGAGTGCTGAACAACTTCAGAGCTGAGAATACAGAAAAATATAACAGCTAAAGTGAATGGCCAAGACAGAGTGCTATAATAGAGACAGAGGCCTAAGGCTTGGGGAGCAGTAAGACAGGAATAGGAACAAGGGAACTCCTTAAACCCAGATGTATAGGATTCCCTGTGACCGTACTGAAACAATCCAAGTTATGGGATTCCATGCTTCATCATTCCTGTGTAGCAGCCTGAACATCTGAAAGACTCCATGGAAAGTGGTTCTATATACCTTTACCCTTCCAATGCAAAACTCAGAGTGATCTCTGCACTAGGTCCCCCTGTTACTACACATGAAATCATTTTAGTTTAAAAATAACAGGAACCCATGGGCTCTACATTTAGCCTTAGATGATTCTGAATTTGTAATATACTAAGAATAAATTCTCATCTGCAGGCACCTGATATTTCAGTCATATGTACGACTGAACAGATAAAACATGTAAGAGCTAATGCAGATCTGCAGTTCCCACTACCAGTTATGTTTGGCTTGACTGAGTAGTCTAAGTGTCATCACAACGCAAAGAAAAATAAATACAATAGTTCACTTAAACATACCCGTTATTCGCTTCCTGTTACACCAAGAACATACAATAAGGACAGCAGTTTCTCTTTTCTCTTTTTACATACACAATTATCAATACAGCAAAGTTGATAATCTGGAGAAAGAGGTGCTTTATAGGTCACAAATGCACAGCAATTATTACTGCAAGTCCACCTCACTCCATACCACTATTTAACATGCTTTTTACTTTGTTGCTGTATTGCATTTTCCAGTCTTAGCTTTGTTTTCTGAACACTGAATGTCATGGCTCATGAGCTGACTTTGTCAGCCTTTGCCCGCTATCTCCTGCTTTCATCTACATAGCTCTTTCTAGTTGCATTATCTGTAACATGTTTCTCAAGAGCTAATTTAAAAGTGGATGATGGGGTGTTACTTCCCTTATCCAACACACATGGAATCTTCCTGTAAGACAACGCACAGGCAGTATCTGTCCTGTTCGCCAGTCTGTCTTCGGTTTTGTAAACCAAGAATGTAATACAGCTCATAGTTTTCCCCTTGTATGCCTATTTACATTTCTACAGCTTAATAACTTCCATAAATCAAAAGGTTCAAGGGGCATTTTCAAGGCTGACAAGTTCAAAATGTGGCTACTGTCCTACAAGTGAAGGCTGCAACAGCTGTAAAATCCCAATTTCCAGTAGTACTACAAGTGTTAAGTTTGCAGACAATGGTATATGGCAAGAAGTGCATAAAAAATTTTTATTAAATTATTCTAAATTAGAAGCAGAGCAGCTCCATTTACCTGCATCTACCTGTGACCGCACCAGCATCTGATGACATAACACCTCTGCATCTTATGGTTTCACTTTTCTTGCTGCCTGTCTTTTCATGGATCCCTAGGGCAAGGAAAAACTTTACTCTCTAAACCACTCAGTCATGAACTTCTATATCTACGGTCCCAACAAATTCCAGGTTTTATTAGCTGAGACTGCTATGTCCCATTTTCTGCAGAACTCACTGACATTGTTTCATTAAAGGGACTGCAAGTGCTAAAAAGGTGGTGTTTCTAAACAAAATTGAGGACAGTCAGAATCTGATGATTTTGTTGATCTTAATTTTTCAGTTTCATTACAATTATCAGTAGAAGCCACCTGCTGCTTCTTGTGGTGACAGAAGTAGGACCTACAGTGGCCACATCCAGTTAAAATGTTTTGTTGTATTTAAAAATTATTTAATTTAATTCCAAATTCAGGTATATCAACTCTCAGTTATCTGAAGTAACGTAAGATGTACTGGATACGTCATCGCTTTGTGACTGTCAGTTAGGGTTCCTACAGACCTGGGATTTGCCGTGAACCTTTATGACTTTAAGCATGACATTTACCTGGCACACAATTTTCCTACTTAGAAAGCAGTAACAGTGGCTTCATGGGAATGGTGTGTGGATAGCCAAATTTAACATCTGTGAGACATTCCAGTACTGTTGAGAGGTGGCCACAGAAGAATTCAGGTAGTCTGTAATACTAATGGGGTAATCCAGCGAGGGTTATAGTAACCATACACAAACACTTCAAGCTGGCCAAACACTTCTGGATGCCTAGTGCAAATTAATGACCAACCTTGGTTCTCCATTTGGCTCTCTGACTTCTGCTCATTTGAGAAACAGAGTGTGAAAAATGCAAAGAGGGGTTCACAGTTTCCCTGTTGGGTAGCTGGCTGAGGACTATTTCTTCATACTATTGCCCATGTCAATAAAATAGTGACAGCTAAAATAAGGTGCAGTGTGGTTTTGGAATATCTCTCTCCTGACCCTCTCTATATACAGGTAACATTTTCTAGGGATTGGTTATAGTTCCTGAATATATATATATAGAAGGCTATATAGGGCCTCGATATAGCTCCTTTGTATTTGCAAGGTGGCAAAAATAATTTAAAAAAACCGGCCTCATGGAGTTTAACTCTAAATCTGAAAATTAAATTATAGAAATGACAATTTCATGAGTCATAAAAGTAAAGATTCTAGACAAAGAATGTTCATCATGGATCTAACTTCCATTACTAAAATTTTTCATACTATGAACTGCTTTTAAGTAACAAGGATGCTCCCTGGTAGTGCCCATTAGTCCTCTGGTGCATGTTAAAGAATGGATTCACAGCGCGGTAGATATTGAAGTTCAAGGATGCTTTCTGACACAAAAATGCAAGAAGCCCTCAGACTCCTGAAAGGTATCAGAACACAATATAATCCTGCTGATAAAGAAAGGAAAATGCCAAGCAGCCAGTACAGCTTCCCAAATGTCTACTCAAAGAATGGAGGGCAGTGAGAACGTTCTGGAAATGGAAAGAATTATATATAAATGAGCAGAGCTGGACAAAGATAAGAGCAAACAAATATGCACTGAGGTAATTTTAGTTAAAGAAGAAACAGTGAATAAAAGAATATTTGAAGATGTCAAGAAGAAAAAAATACCCTAATGAGAAATTAGACCAGGTAATAAATGATCAGGAGGATTACCTTACTAATGATTCAAAAAATGACTCAGCTGCCTGCACTGTGGGTTTTGGTGGTTGTTTTTTTTTGTTTGTTTGTTTGTTTTTCAGATTTTTGTTTTGTTTTTTTTAAGTTTGGTCTGTAAAAAAGAGAAATAAGAAAAGGTGGTATGGACAGTTAAGTCACAAAGAAAACTTATGTCCGTATGGCTGGCTCAGGAGCCCAAAGCTTCTACCACCCTTCCCTAGGGCAGACTCACCTGGAGGCAAGCATGTTTTCCCCAGATTATCTTCACTTCAGGGGAAGTTTGCTGAACCCAAGAAGTTTCAATGAGTTGTTGTTATCAATGAAATTTGACTTCACTGTATTTCTACAGCAGGCTACACTACCATTTGCAAGAGGCGTCCTGAGCCTGGCTGGAGGGCAAAATAAGGAGTTTGTACCGTCAGACCTCTCTTGACGTCTCTTGTATTGCTTTAATTCTGAGAGGTGGAAACAGCTCTGTGCACAGAGAAATATGAAGATACAGAGCTAGACAAGGCCGTAGGAGGAGTTCTTGTTCTGAGAATTGGGAGTAGTTAGCCTATGTTCCTTTTCCCAAAATCCTCTGGGAAAAGCTTGCAAAACTTCCAGAGCTAGCCTGCTCCCAACCTTTCATCCTAAAAGTTGAGAGGTTTTCCTAACATCAGAACAACACTATGTGTTTCAAACAGACCCATTTCTTCCTCTTTATACTAAGCAGACACAGGGAAATAAAAAACGCGTATCACCGTCCTCTTCATTACATCTCTCACAGGTGATTATTACCTTCAGCTGCCTTCTTTAGCAATCAATTCTATCAACCTTTCATTTCTAAACCTTTTATTGTTCTTGCTGGCATTCTCTCGGCTTTCTCAGAATTGTCTACACGTTTAAGTGTGAGGTTGTAAATGGAGTACAGTGGTTCTGGAGAGCCCCAGCGGTACTAAAAATCATGGTATAATTAGATCACAGTCCTGTTCCACAATTCAGAATAGCATTTGCTTTTTTCATCCAGCATCACATTTGTGCAGTTACTCCTATTCAGTTTATGGCCAGATAATTATCTGCAGTGATTTTGCATAGCTAATCACTTCACAGTGTGTTGGTGTTTCCATCTAGAGATTTGGCTGTATCAGATGTCACTTGACTGATTTCAGAAAGTTATTCCAATTGATCATCACCATTTTCAATTCTAATCTTCCCCTTGCAGACCCTCCCAACCTTTTGGTCTCATCTACATTTTTTTTAACCCTCTGTTTCACAACATCAATCAATAGTGAAATGCTTATACAACTGGACATAGGAAAGATCCTTGTGGGATTCCACTTGTTATGTCTCCAGAGTTTGATGTATGAACAGACTTAGCAAAACACATCTCACAAAATCTTATTAAAAATGTATTCAAATTATATTGGATATGAATACTGTCTTAGCAACAGGATGCAAGCAAAAATTGCTATGAATAGGAGGCTAGCATGGTTTATCTATAACAGTGACAATTTAAAGGAAGTTGAAAATACATATTTCATATATCAGCATATTTCATAATAAATTTGGCACTTTTATATTCTAGTCAAAGACAGAGAAATCATACAAAAACCTCTTAAGTGTTAGAAATAAGAGTAAAAATAATAAGAATTAAATCCTTCCTCCAAAAATCAAAGTTATGCTTTGTTATGCTTTAAAGCACTGCAATTCTATAGAAAGGACGTACTAGAAAGTCCAAAGAGACAGCCAAGCATGGCGAATTAAAGCTTACAGTGAAGAGCTGAAGCAGCCAAAACAGCAGCCGTCTCTGGGTTGTAGAAATACTGTATCACAGCCCAATGAGGTGATCATCTTTCTCCTTGCAGCTTTGGTGAGACTGCATATAAAATTCTGTACATAGCTTTTGGCACTCTAATAGTGGAAAGGTGTCAGTGAACTAAACATAATTCAGAAAAAAAACCTGAGAGATGAGGTGTAGATTAGAGAGGATGCTTTTGAAGAAGGATTAAAATAATTAAATTAAGATTTGCTGAGGAATTACTATAGGGAATATTTTAACATCTATAAATATTTGACAAGGAAGAAGTGAAACTTTTCAGTTATACAATGGATCATAATAATGAGTTACAAAATGAAGGCAAAAAAGCAAACATAACCAGAATACTAGGATAAGCTTCCTAACTCCATGGCCAAGGTACGGGTCTATGGGGAATTAATGAAACTCTCTTTGTCAGCAGTAGCTGAACTTGCTTGAGACACTTGCAGAAGCCAGGAAATGGATGTCATCTTAATGAACTTCTGAGCATATGACAGAGTGATTTAATTTCCATCTACCCTTCTATCTCACTTAACCATATCAGAAACTAGATACTGATTCAGATACTCCAGATTCAATTTGGAGTATGGAGTTTGAAAAATAGGATCTGTTAGTAAACCTTTCCAGAAGGCAGTGAAAGACGATCAAATCAGGCAAAACTGCTATTAAAGATGTCTCTCAGACTTAATGAATAATCATTGCCCGCTACTGTTAAGTGACAAACGGAATGTTTAGTTCCATTCTTGTCTAAGCAGCTGACCAGCAAGGGGAGGAAGTTACTAAAGGAAAAAAGGAGTGTCCTGGTCACATGGATGACAAGATTAGATGAGATTCAGTTAGATTACTGGGAATCATAGAAAGATCAGGGTCCCTCTATTAGATGACGCCCACATCTGCGTTCATAGTAATGATCCTGCTTTTTAGACTTCACCGAGAACTTCTCTGAACTCCATCCTTGTTTAGGAGATTTCCTATTTTCAAAATATCCTATTTATCTGGATCTACAACTCACACTGTTAACAAGCATCCTGTGCCCGTGAAACGAAAACCTGCTGAATTTCTACATACAGAATTATATGTTTAGCTTGTGAAATATTCCACTCATTTGAGGCAAAAGCTGCAAATGGTACTTTCACTGGAAGAGAACCAAGTTCATACTCATATCAGGTGAGCTCAACTACTTCAACTTGAAATAAAGAACATCCTACCAAATAAATGAGAAACGGAATTTTAAATCTATGCATTATATCCCTTTCCTTCTTCCATAAATGATCCTGCCTTATAAGTGAGATGGAGGTCAACTGGTGCATGCCCTGTATTTTGATATCCATTATGTCTTTAATTATTGCACCCTAAGAGTGTCAGGTGCTTTGTAAACAAAAAAGGGGACAAGGCCTGAGGAACTGTCAATGTAAATAGGTTACAAGTGTTAACATGATCCCTAGCAAGGCAGCCTGAGGTGGTAACTAGAGAGATTGGCCACAGCTGATACAACGCAACAGAACCCAGTTTCTGCCACAGTGATTTTCAGAAGAGGAAGAATAGACTCTACGTGAGCATGCAAATATTTGGTATCACTGTCATTTTAGCCTGGGTAACAGGATGCATCCTGTCAGGCTACTCTCACTGAGAGTAAAACATTTGCAAGTATTCCTTGCCTTCAAGATTTGGACTTCTGTAAAAGCAGCAATGACTTAAGTAACCAATGCAGGACTTAAACAGAGGCTCAGAGAATGAATATAAAATGGCTAAACAAGAGAAAAGTACTACCCTTTTAATTAATGCACATTAATCCTTTTTTCTATAAAAGAAATCACTTCTCAGTATTTCCATTGTTTCTACCACAATGTGTTGTTTCAAAAATACTGCTGAATCTGTTTTTAAAACCTAAACCAGACTATGAAAATGTGTATGTTTAAGTACTTTGCTGAACTACAGTCCATATATATTTATTGATTATTTTTTTTTTTTAAACTATCATATGAATTTTTTTTAAATAACCAGCTTCAATCAAAGTTCTAGAAGCTTACACAACTTATTGGTGGACATTCTCCTGAAAAACCTAGAGAGAAATTAGGTACATGTCTATTTCTGCACTTCAACAACCACTGTTGATAGAAAAAACAAGTGGAAACAAAACAGAGATAAAGAATGGAAACTGTGTGTTTTGGCAGACAGATCTGCATTACCTTATACATTATTATTAATATTCATATTGTGCCCTGGGGTAGTCACACAATGCATCAAGAAAAATTTAAAAGGCGTAACTTATCATGCCTTTTAATCTGTTTAAGAGATTTCATTGAGTTATATTAAATTGGCAATGTCAAAATCCAGAGACTGCTACCCGTCTCCGACGAAGTTATCAAAATCAGATGAAAGAAAGTTGTGCTACAATTGTCAGGCAGGAAGCCTGGCCAGGTTTTCTGCCATACTTGCTGATGAAACAAAAGCTATAGCTTGTAGAGAACAATTGAATATTTCCATGTGTTATGCCAGTAATAGCTTTCCCTGTAGAGAAGTGTCTCTTGCTTCCAGCTAACAGCAATGCTAGCTACCTAAAATCTGACAAATGGACTGTGTTCAAAGTTGGCTAATTGGAATCTCAGTAGTGTGGACATGACTTTCGTCGCTTAAAGCTATGACAGTTCATCTGTTCTCAATGGTAACTTAAATGGAAAGCACAGACTATTCTTTCATCATCCATTGCTATACAGTCACAAGTGCTTGCTGTCACAATTATCAATATACTCAAAACAGAATTATTGTGAAAATAGTTTCTATGCATTCTTCAAGAACTTGAGCTGATTCAAAAAAGCCTCTCAAACATGAAGATAAAATGGTATGCTAATGCAGCTTCTATAATATTGTTCTCAGAGCCTAAAAAGAAGATAAAATTGCATCCAATTTTGGAAAGTTTAGGATTTGGAATTCTCAGAAGTATGCAGTAATTTCAATTTATTTTTCATTCTTAAAATAAATACCTTTCTGGAAAAGTACAAGTTGTAAGATATGGAGGAGCCACACTTAATTACTCCATTTGATGCTATATTTTCTCCTAAAATATGTGATAAATGTTGTCAATAACTGATTGTTTACATTGACTTTAGACTAGGCCGAATGTCCACTCCTCTGACTGCTTTCAGATGGGAATGTATAATGGCAAATTAGCAAACAGCCCACTCATCTGGATTATGCCTGTTGCACATGACAAGGATTCCTCACTAACATTTGGGAAAAGCATATTCACAGTCTTTACAGCCCAATAAACACTGAAAAAACACCCCAGCAAGCTTGATTCTGTTCTCACTATTAATTTAACTAAGCAGTGTACTTAGATAGTACATAGTTTAAACAGGTAAGTGAGCACTTAAGGGCTCCATTTGAACGCCTGCAGTTTGTTATTTGCTTACATCAGACTTCCAGTGAGAAGATGTAGGAAACAGCTGTAGGAATCATACAGACAACATCTGGACTGCAGATAATCTGATCAGTAATAAACTAATGATATGAGATCATGGGTATGTATGTTTTCAGGATCAGCATCTTTCTGTTGGTTAACTCCATTGAAGCTAACAGAGTTGAAGCAACCAAAGTGAAAAACTGAACTGGAATTTTCTTCTTGTAGCTTAAATGAGTTTCTTTAGCAAATCTCAGATGCCAGTCTGTTAAATTCAGAGTGTTCAGAAAATGGAAAAAAACCTCCAACCTTTTTAAAATGTAATTTTTTACAACCATTTTAAGTGTTCTACAAATCAGTTAGAGCAGACTTCCCAAAACTTTAGAAGAAACAATGGGATAAACATGGCAAGAGACTCCTTACTGTCTATTCAAATTGAGCTCCCATTCAGAGACCTTACAAATCTTTTCCATAAACACATTTTTATCCAATGCTGTGGCAAATCATTGCTGAATGTATTAACAATTCCAGTAACCACTTACATATGCAAGTTCTTTTTTATGACTCATCACTATCAATATATCTCAAAAATGAAACAGAGAATAAAAAAGATTGAGTCAATTTGTAATTCACAAGTCAGAAATAACTTTTTTAAAAACAGATTGTGAAACAGTAGAATTTGCCATAGCATCAAACCAAAAAAGCCTTCACCTCATTCTAAAAAGCGTAAGTGAAATAAAAATTAAAGTTTCGCATTTTGAAGGAGTATCTTGGCAAGCAGTGACTGAATAAAATAACCTTATTTTATTAAGTTTTCACTATTTCAAGACAGTAATCTCCACTCTGTGTTCAGCCACCTCTGACTGCAGGACTAGTCAAAAACAAATCAACCCAGGGATTTGACAAAAAGGGTACAGCAGTATTTCCTCCAGTTTCTCTAAGCTGGCTTGCAGTAGTCTGAACATGACCTAATACATGGCAAGGCAGATCTCTTTTTATCATATCTCCTTACTCTCTTTGCACATCCAGATGAAACTAAGACTTAAGACTAGATTCACTTCTAGAGTAGCCCAGCTTCCCTCAGCATCTCTCAAGAAGCCAAACCACTGGTGATAAAAAGGCCATGTGAAGCAAAGCACCGTCTCTAGGCTGTTTGTGATTGGTTTTGAGTCATATGCTTGAGGAGTATTGCAAAAGTGAGCTGGCAAAGCTGCTGAGGATTATCACAGCCCTTGTGCATCTATGCTGATTAAATTCTGGAAGGCACTCACATTTGCAGAAAGCTCAGTCCTGTTTGTATGTGTGTACATGTGTGTGTGTGTACATATGTAGGGATTAATTTCAGAGATCACTGGCATATAAAATACAAGTTTATATTAATTGCCCACTCTCTTCTAACATGCGTACGCATTTACAACTGCAATGCCAGGATCTAAAATAAAGGTAGGTGAAAGTATTGGGTCTGATTCTAACTTGCACTAACGTAACTGTACCTGCTTTTGACCATGTTATGGGGCTGTAAATGAGGGGTAAATCTCAGCTAAGCAGAACTTTTGAAAGACTCCTTTTCATTGCTCAACAGGTGTCCAAGACTTCATGTAAATCAGAATCAGGCCCCACCAAAAAAACAGGACAGTACGTATGACTAATAACCACGGTTTCAATGCATGTCAACATCCATATGGAGATAAATTCATAAGGTAATTAAAACAGTTCAGAAATTCAGAAAGTGAAACATTGTATTTGCAGTTTGATTCACAGTAAGCCAGATTAAATAGTGTTATTTTTCTCATCTCATAGAAAGCCTTGTTTATATTTTTTGAAGAAGCGTCTACCAAAGCATCTTTTTTGTATAGTTCATGAAAACAGCAAAGGAGTACGGCCATTTATTAACTGGAACCTGACAGCATGTACACGTGGTCTTATTTGCATAATAATTCAATTTAACTTCTGTGGAACTACAGACATGAGCAAGCTGCTCATGTCTTTAAAAGTTCGTAAGATCAACCTGTGTCTGTTTTCCTCCTTCAGTATTGTTAAATTGTCCCAGTGTAAATACACGTGAGTACTGGGCTGCATAAGTATAAATGAAGGGCTGGTGCTCCTTCACATACTGGTTTACACTGTAAAATAATCTTTACTGACTTATAAAAATTCAAGAAAGAATGACCCTAGTCATGATATCGTCATTATATTAAAAATCTAACAAAAAAGAAACAAATCCATTTTAAAAAGAAAGTAAGAACATGTGCGCTCAGTTAAATGCCACCATAGTCATTTGGTAAAGTAATGAAAAAAGCAGTGCTTCTGTTTGTAGAAGTTACTATTCTGCAAGTAATTTTTGCTATTATTTTGCTATTTATTCTCTAGAATTTAATTATAGAATTTGCATTTTTATTCTTTTACACTGTCCTAAAGAGAATCAGACATATGTGTCTCCTATAATGGAGATATACACAATATCATAGAATCATAGAATGGTTTGGGTTGGAAGGGACCTTAAAGATCATCTAGCTCCAACCCCGCTGCCGTGAGCAGGGACACCTTCCACTAGACCAGGTTGTTCAAAGCCCCATCGAGCCTGGCCTGGAACACTTCCAGGGAGGGGGCATCCACAATTTCCCCGGGCAACCTGTTCCGGTGTCTCACCACCCTCACGGTGAAGAATTTCTTTCTAATATCTAATCTAAATCTACCCTCTACCAGTTTAAA
>JAVKLA010000090.1:13672169-13708059 GCA_034782735.1 Sagittarius serpentarius | reverse complement strand
CCCAACTCTCTCAGCCTGTCTTCACAGGAGAGGTGCTCCAGCCCTCTGATCATCCTCGTGGCCCTCCTCTGGACTCGTTCGAACAGTTCCATGTCCTTCTTGTGTTGGGGGCCCCAGAACTGGGCACAGTACTCTAGGCGGGGTCTCATGAGTGCACAGTAGCGGGGGAAAATCACCTCCCTCAGCCTGCTGGCCACGCTTCTTTAGATGCAGCCCAGGATACGATTGGCTTTCTGGGCTGCTAAGGCACATTGATGGCTCATATTGAGCTTCTCGTTCACCCCTCCCCCCGCCCCCCCCCTTCTCTGCAGGGCTGTTCTCAATCCACTCATTGCCCAGCCTGTATTTGTGCTTGGGACTTCCATTTTGCTTTTTTTATTTAACTAATACTACCACAGAAACTTTTTAGCTTTGGATGAAAAATCGCATCTCAATGACTTTACAGAATGTCAAGAACTGTTAGATTAATATAACAGATTTTTAGCTGCTTGCTTTTATTCTCCTGTGTATAGCTCTCACTACCCCTATTTTCCTTCATTTGATCATAAAACTAGTAATAAAACTTCACTTCACCTTAATAAAATGGAGTCAAAGCATCTCATTTCATATATTTCTATTTTATTTTAAATAGATGCCGATTACCGATCTGAAAACATACCATCCTATACTGTTGTACCTTTCTTCCTCATTTTTCCATTTATATCCATTGTTGACTGTGATGGAATTATACTAGCAAAACAGTATGATCCCAGCCTTGAGAAGATGTGTCTCTGCTAGGTCAAACAATCTGCCATAATGAAAATTGCAAAAAGAAAATAAGGGCATTCACTAAACAGTCAAGAACACTGGCCTTTCTTCTCCATGCCTCATGATAACAGATTGGCCTTGCCAACTTCCATCACAAAAACATTTTAATCTGTAGAAGATCTTATAATTCTTGAGTGATTGCTTTTAGATGACACACAGCAATAAATATGAACTTTATTTTATTTAGTGACCAGTGCTTCTCAAAGACTGCAAGCCAACTAGAGCAGCAGAATATTGAATACATAAAACTGCTATTAAAGAAGGTTAAGGCTGTGTCATAAACTATCTAAAATGTTATTATTATTTCAAGGTCAAGCTGATATGTTGGTGTACTGTTGGGAGAAAAGGATACAATAGCAGGAGTGAAAGCACAGTCACAGTCAGAAAAAGTCACTGTAATAATGACTTTGGGATGAGTTCAATACAAATAAGAGCAGATCCACTGTGGGTTACACAGTCTACACCAATGATACCATATGAAAGTCATTCAACTCCCAAGCCACAGGAGATTTTTTTTTCAACTAACAGTCTAGAAGACGCAAGGATTGGCCTCATTTGCAATGAGTACCATGTGAACAAGACCCATAATTCAGGAACTGAAAGTTAAACTGTATTTCTTCTGTCTTTTCCTTCTCCATTACTAACAATTTTACAGCTGGAATGTAGTTGATGGTGTTCATGCAGAACAGAAAGCAGCAAGGTCCTATTATGTCCACAGATATATAATTCAGTTGTATTAACAAGTTCAACTTGTATTTACAAACACAACTTGTTATACAACTTCACTGTTCAACTAACATAATACCTATGTACACACACACTCCTCTCCCACTTCCCAGCAGCATGCTAAAGCACAGCCTTTTCAGGGTTCTTTGCCTCTTAAAGCCTTCAAAATGGTGTTGGGCAACCATGACTGTTACAGAAGCACATTCCTGGACTGCTGCTGTGCTTATCTTCATTTGTCCCCATGAAAGCAGGCTCACCTCTGCCTTTCAATACTGACTTCAGCACTAGCTGGCAGGAAAATATGCATTGTTTACCTCTTCCACAAAGTCAAGGAGAAACCTTTTCCACAGACAGAAGCCTTCATACTTTCACAGAGCTTGGCCACAATAAAGCCTACCCTAGACAATTTTTCTAGCGCACTTTAAAGGTCGTGATATTCCAAATCCCCATCCAGGACTCAAACCCCAAAGACACAGCACACTGGTCCTCACCTTAGGTAGCACTTTGCCTTCACATTTAGCTTGTGAATGGTCCCACCCTTTCAGTGAAATTTGACCTATGAACTGTACACCCAAGCATTAGACAAGAGGAACTTTTTAATTCACGTGTGAAAAAACAGTGCAAAAGCCTTGCCATGCTTTTCAGATTATGCTACAAACTAATCCCCCACATCTCATAAGCCTAGCTACCACTTCTTATAGGTGCTAGGAAAAGCCTAAAGAGCATAGGCAGATTTATGGGCTGCACAGCCAGTCAGGACAAGTTTCAGGGTGTGCAGCTTCTTCTTGATAGCACTGCTGAGTTCTGCATACATCTGACTGTTGAGAGTTAAAAGAAACCTAAAGTAGGTAATTCCATGCAGGCCTGGGGAAGTGCTATCCCTTTTTTGGAGCATTCATAGCCATTACCTGATGGATAACATGGGAAGTGTGCTATTCTCAAAGGACATCAACAAGAGTTAAACTTTTAACAGCTAGACAGCTTTCTGGGCTTTCAGTGAAAAGGCACCATTCTGGGGTGGATATTTGGAGAAAAGATTTTGACCTTTAAGTAGAGTCAGATGTGGCTGCACCCAGCTTTCTTGATCAGGAACCATATTCTCTGCTTGTTTATTTTTCTGCTTTGCTCCAGATTTTGATTTCAATTCCACGCCCTGTCACTTGTGAGAATGTCTGGCAATGAAACATAGTAAAAGAAAAGCCAATATTTAAAGGCTGGGTTTTCCAGAATGGATTACGCTTGTAAAAAAATCTGAAGACATTGATCAGGTGACTGCAGTTAGTGTTACACAATTAACAAACACAACAATGAAGGCCTTTGTTCCAAGTTATTTAATCTATATCCATTTTATGAAACCTTATGTTCACAGGGAGAAAAAATGTCTCCTTTTCCTTAGATGGCTTTGGTCATTAACGTAACTTAAAACAATCTCATGGGCTTTATTTAGTCACTTCACCAACCTCTGGAGTCCAAGCAGAGTGAAGGCATTGCACTTGAGTTCCCAGATACACCCTGGTGAGGTAGCTACTATTTTTAGAAACCTCTCCAGACAGCCAGAATCATAGCTGAACAACTTGTCTACTGAACGTGGCAATGACCCTTCAGGAGCCTTTGTGATTTAATCAGCCTTTTCCAGAAATCTCCACTGGAAGATGTCCATTCCTTCAGTTTACAGAAATTTTACATGGAAAATATAACTCACAAAATTTTTTAAAGCACTTCTGAAACCATTGTGTCTTTAATTTAACAGCACAAGATGTTCAGATTTGTGCTCAGAAATAATGTTGTATGCACTGCACTGTCTTCGTTTTCTCACCACTGGCTGGGATAAAGCCCAATGGAGTAACCCATGCTCTTCCTATGACCGTGGAGCTTTTTCAGCCTATCTTGCTTAGTAGCCTTGGCTGGTCCTGCAGCTAAATCAGATCCTACTGTGGCACATCTGTTCCTCATCTCTCCAGACATCACTTCTTGGATCTTTTTAGATGAGTCTTCAAATTAGTTGTTTATCAAAATTTTCTGTCTGGCAAATTTCCATTGCTCCAAACTCAAAATGCTTCCTTGCAATCTATCCCTATCAAACAACTTTGTCAGCTATCTTGTTCCCAACATCTTTCCACCTTAATAAACTTCTCATTAAGTGTTAAGTAACATCAGCTACCAGCGTTAAGGGAAAAATATGCTAAAACCTATTTTAGCAATTTGGTTTACTCATTCATACTGCCAAATAAAATATAGCAATTTTATACCTTCACTGTATCTTTGAAACTACGTAATATTCCAACCAGTCATAGATAAAAGTTTCTCAGTTAATGTTGATTGGTATTGGCTCAGACACTGAAAGATCACTGAAAGAATCAAACTACTGAACAGATGATTTCGGCACAGTAGTGCTGTTGTAGCTATGACGGTTTGTGATTATAAGAGAGAAGATGATAATACTTGTAACTACTGTAACGGAAAATGTAAATGGGAATTATTTCTAGCCTGTGTAAAAGACAAACTAGATTTATTAACTAAGTTATATGGCTTGCAGAATGACCTATGATTTATATGTGAATTGTACATCTGGTTGAAATATCTAAAATTCACAATCTGATAACCTGCTGACTGTGAAACTCTGTTTTGGCTTGGATTGTGAATAAAGAGTATGTTTAATTTTTCTTCTACCCAATGCCCCAAAGAGCTAATAACAGGGTAAAATTAATTAAATAAATATTTTCTTCTATCTATTTGCTTATGTTAACACTAATCACATTGTAAACTATTCTTTTTCCTTCCGGCTTACAAGCTGGTGGGTTTTTTCTCTCTGCTTTTGTATCTCCTCGAGTTTTACAGCCCAGGGATCCTGGAAAGTGAAGCCTGTTCTGTAGCTGTAAAACTGACGTTTACAGTAGAAATTTGCTACATCTACTGTGCTCAAAAAACTCCCCCACAAGAGAACAGAACATCTGAATGGCATCTTCAACACCTTGGCATATCTCCTGTAACTGTAATCTAATGCCAGACACTGAAAGAATTAATTATCCAGTACCTCAGTACTGAAAACATGATTATAACAAGCAGATAAATGTCATGTACACAGACATGATGTGGTAACAACTTTCTACTTTGATAATGATGTAGATTTGAACTGCAATCCAGAAGAAGAGATCAGGAGGGGGTTTTTTGCCTTCCTCTGTGGAAAGTCTACTGGCATACAGAAAAAAAAAGCTAGTTGGTTTTGGGGGTTTTTTAGACCTCTTTTCTTTCTATCTTCAGTATATGTTCTACAATATGGAAAGGAATTTGGATGAGAAAAATGTATCTCTTTAAAAGTACTTAAGTAAAAAAATCTCTATTTTCTGTAAATCAAATATCTTTATCACCATAACATTATTTTTGTTATAATGTATGAGGCAGAAGGTATGAAATACTGCATATACTGCTATGAAATGCTGCAATTTTTGGTTAATCACTGAAAAAAATTATAGCTTGATAATGAGGTTAAAAATGAAAATGTGGCATATAAAAAAAAAACCTTATGTGATATACATTTCAAATGCAGTTTTAATCAACCCCTTATGGAGGAGTGTGAAATCTAAGTAATAAAAATGACACACTGCCTATGAGAGTTTTAAACTGGCATGAAGTTACATCCTAAAAAGAGGCTGGATAACCTCACAAACAGGGTTATTGGGCACGGGCTATCAACTTTCCCAGGAAATTGACTGGGCCTGACAATTGTTGGTACCAGCAATTTCCAAAACAGCTCCTCCATGCTTGTCAGCAACATAAACAAATGCCAAGTGTTAGTATAGGTGTCTCAAAACCCATTTTTCAGTGTCATTATAAAAAGAGTAATTGAGACTATTACTAATGATTACAGAGTGATATTGTAAGGGCTTTTACTTATTTTTAATAAAGCTTACATATCAGGTCCAAATGTAACATTTCAAATCAACAAGTCCCTCTTGCACAAATAAAAAGTAAACCCTAGCATAATTATTAACTTATCTAGAAATATCAGGTAATGAAGCAAGGGGCATTAAACAGAACGCTTTATTACCATGACTATAGCTAACACTAGGAGCTAGGCTTCTTTTACAACAAAGAAAAAGCCCAACAAATTTAACATGACAAAAGATAAATCAGTGCTCTCGAAAAGCTATTAAGCCATAAGTGTTAATTTCCCTTAGTTAAATCTTTGCTCCATCACCTTGTTATATATGAATCACTTCATAAAAGTGAAAAAATGGTGCTTTAGAAATATTAAAGTCACAGCTTTATGTCTTCTTGAATAGGTCAGGTTCTTAAACTTTCAGTAAAGGGTACCTAAATGCAGCTATCTTTGAAAAAGCTAAAAAAAGATGACACACACAGTGCAGTGGAGAAAATCTGTGAAAAATCAAGAATACAGACATATCTCAAATAGATCTCATTGACTTTTAGAAACACTTTGAACAACAGCTGTAGCCACTGGGGTGCTGTAATGACATACCCCATTATAAAATGTAACACTAAGTAAATGTAGGAATGGAAATTTAACAATTGGACGTTTAATGGCTGCAATTATGGCAAAAGAATAATGAACCTATTAGACAGAAGAACTGGCAATTACTCTAAGGCTTATTGCAATACAGCTGTGAAAAAAGTAATACAGAAGCATGCTTAAAAATGGTTATTAAAGGGGGAAAATGCATTCTGTTTACCTTGACAGAAGCAATTTTTCTTCTGAAATGAAATGGAGCTTTTTGGCTATCAGACATGGGAGCTCAGATGTGATGGATCCTGCTATTTAAAGGTAATGTATTTTCAGATATGCTTTTCTAGGTATAAATGATGTCTACACTAAGACTATAACAGCTAGATTTATCAGCCAACAAACAGACAGAGGAAGATGTTTAAGAACACACATAAATGAAAAATAAATAGCATACAAAAATTTAAGGTACCCTCTAAGTAGTCTAAGTAGCTTCTCTTCATGAATGGAAATGTTAGTTGTCTCCTATCAAGACAGATTAGGTGCCAGACCCATTAGGCAGCTTACAAAATTCCCATGTTGGGATTCAGATATAATTTATTTGGCTTGCTTAATTTTCAGCTGTACACATCCCAGTGAGGGTATAAATGAATGGAAAGCAGTAAAGTGTCATACTGATGAAACAAGGAAGACTGTAGAAGGAAGCCTCAATTGTCTTGCATGGAAGTGTAATATTTGATTAAAGCAGTATGTAATTTTAAAAATTTCAGTTTCCTTTAGATAGCCAGAGTCAACAACTAAGGGTAGAAAGTCCATGGAAGTGTTAGTAAATGATACAGGATATGTTGCTTGTCAACGTAATTAGCAATAGACAGAAATTCAGAGGATAGCCATGTCAACCTTGCCCAGGTCAATGATTTAACTGGTGACTCCACATTAAACATTGCAGAATGTTAAATGTTCCACACCAAGTCATGGCAGTGTTTCTAAAATGTACGTCTCAACATACTTCATTCAGCGTTTCATAAGGGGTTTATTAAATACTCTGCAGCTCTCAGCCATACCTTCCCATAAAAGAGCTCAAAACTTAAATACGGATCTAAATTTGGATGGCAGTGAGTGCAACTAAAGAAAGGGCCTTAGGGCCCATAGGTTATCATTTGATGCAGACAGTTAGAAAGAAATGAAGACTTGCCCTTAAAAGGCAATGAAAATAGGATCAACCAATTGAGAAAGAGAGTCTTAGAAGACACAAAACACAGTGACTTATGAATGGCTGCGTAAGGCCAGGAACCAAAGAAATCAAAAAGTTATGCACTAGCAAAATTCTCATCAAGGGCTTTGTCCTAAGCTTGCTTACATCACAGAAATAAGTATGTACAAAAATAGGTTTACTCTTGGCTTAAACAGCACTACTAGCAATCTGTGTATATTTGGTTCAGGTTCTGGGACTGGCTTTGGCAGCTTTATGCAGCTGTGGCTGCTCAAAGCAGCTGGAAAACTGCTATAAGGGGCCATAAAAATGTTCCAGTTTGCTCTAAATTATTCAATAGGTCATTTAGGCCCAAGGCCAGTACATGAACATGAGTACAGAAAAGTGGCTTTGAGCTATCAGTTTCCTGGTATGGGAATTAATTTTGAGAATGAAAGGGGTGATGTTGAAATTTGACCTACTGACTTAAAAAGGTTTCTGTTTAAGAGCAACATGAAATGAAAATCAAGCTATTCATAATGTTTATCAAATATCCACCTTGCACTGTGGTAATTTTTTGTTACATACTTTGGCTACTCTATGGAACTAACTCATTAGTATACGTTCCCTGCATACTTTCTGAGGAAAGTGTCAGTTCCTGAAAATAAGTCCCCAGATCACTCTGAAAGCAGGAGGGCTACCAGTCTAGAAGAAACAGGCTTTTGAAGCTTAGGAGTGGGTACAATATAGGCTATGGAGAAGCACGTTACACAGACAGAAGCAGAGAAGACCACTAAGGAGTTCTGAGGAAAATACAACCTTGTATTACTTGTCCAGAGTCAGAACTCCATTACTTCTGAAATGCAGGCTGTTTATTTATTCTGAAAATATATAAAAATATATATATTTACAGATGACTTGTGGGTGCTATAGTGTGAAAATACAGTATAATCCCCCCAGAAAGATACTCCTCTTAAAGTATGCCCTGAAGCTAGTGACACTTACACCATCACTCCTTAAGCATGCCTGCCAGACAAAATGTCATGATACTATAAATGGTGTCTCTTTTCACACAGATACTTCCTCCCTGCTTCCCTCATCTTTGCCCAACACACTGCTGTAGAGGTGACCATACTTAACACTACCAGCGTATTGCATCAGCATGCAAATTATACTTACATCTTTCAATGTGCAAGTGGCTGTTTTAGCAGTGTCTAAATTACTAGACTTCTCTTTAGACTGCAATGTATCAGTAGTGTATCTGGCTGGAAAGGTAGTGTTTTCACACATTCAACCCAAGCATGACTAAGAATGTAGCTTTAAAAGCATAGCCTGTTTGATTAGTGTTGATGCATGCATCAGAAGCTAGTAACAAACAGAAAATCCAAGAAGGTGAGTCTGAAGGAAAGTGGAAAAAACCCATGTCATTAAAGCAGGATGTTATCCTCAGTTGTCACCTGCTGAGAATATATTTGTTCACCAAGTAATAAATAAACATATCCTCAGATTCTCTGCTTTGAAATGATGCTACAGAAAAGTGTATTGCTACTATAATCAAGTTTAGGTTATCATTTGGTTTACAGCAAATAGATGGTATTAGTTAACTCTCTCTGGAAAGAATGATTCATGGCAGAAAGAGGAGCAGTATTTCGAAGACCTCCCTTCAAACTTCTCAGCTCCCCAGAGATGAAGCATATTACATGAGACTGGAGAAGAATAGAGACTGTCTTTGAAGAAGCATTAACATGCAGTGCCATCTTTTAAATGTTTTAATTGCTGGTATTCAGCATTTGTATGAGTAAGACAGTCTGTTTGTATCAAATTTCTTTCTTGTTAGCTTCCTTGTTCCTCAGAAATTGCTGAGAGGAGTTTGTGCTTTTTCTCGAGAAGCTGTACATATTCATCTGGGTGCCCCGGTGCTCATTCTCCTTTAGAGAGAAAGCCCTTGCTCTTATACTTTTCTGAAAGTTCTTACAATATGTGTGCTTTCTGTAGCATGGTTATCTTTCAAATATTACAGAAGTCACTATTAGAAAACTACAGGTAATAGACAGAAGGATAAAGCCAGACTGGTTAATTTTGAATCTTCTTGAATGTGGTGATAAAATTGATTTCCTGAATTCTAAAAATTGCCATTCAGATAGTCAATCCACCAGGGACAGACACTCAGGATAATGATTAGCCTATAAAGCTTCCCTTTTTTTTTCCTTTTTTTTTTTTGTTTTGTTTTATTCTTATGCTACATCAGACCTTTTTAAGTGAGCTGTAGGTTTTCCTGGTTCATTTAGCTCCATCTGTCTGCTTCAAACATGGTTTCATTATGTGGTAGACTGCAAGTGTCTTCTTTCTACAGTAACCTTTTAAATTAAATATGTTAGCAGAGGATGAGAGCTTGCTACCCAGGATTTACTCTGTTTTCCTGAGAGGTTCCTCTCAAAAAAAATTTCTCTTTTCACAAAAAAAAATTTGCATAAATTCTGCTTACCATGTTGGGGCACGTCACCTCTGTGCAGTGAAATACAGGACAGGTATCCATATTAGTGGCAATCCAAGGCTGGTAGCAGCACCATATAGACATAGTAGCTTGGATCTGGAAGCAGAATAGTGTTGAGCAAGTGGCCCTGCGACCAAGCTAAGAATCCCTGCTGTGATACTGAGGGGATGAGGTGTTTTGGATCCAAGCTGCTTTGTATACTCCTATGTAGGTGTTTCTAAGTTGTAAGATAGAACTTCTATGATGGAAGATACATCTGTCAACATGGCTAAAAATGCATCCAGAGTTGTGTCTGTGAAGACCACAGCGCATAGTGAACAAATGCTTTAAATGGGCCAAGTGGAATATCCACAGCATTCTTGCCTTTAACTACTCAGTACGATGAGTGGGAAACACCAGCTCAAATGGCGCTGATTGTGTGACAGACACTATCAGGTCTGGTCCATAAGAAGTTAAATATTCCGTGACACCAGACTACAGCATCAAATTCCTAACTGGAATAATTTATAAACCACTGAATTCTGACTATTTGGGGGAAATAAAATACAAATAATTAGCTCACATTTTTAATAATTGATTTTTTGCAGACAGTAAAAGGTAACTCTTTACGCACTGTTATATTTCTTGACAGTGCAACTAAGCTGTATTAAGATAAGGACATTACTTGCTTAGCTTCTGGAAATCTTCTATGCTTTAGAACTGGACTGGCATCTTCCTAGTTAGCACCAAGATGATGTTGTTTAAAAGAAAAAACAAATCATGCCTCCCAAAGACTCACAAACTTGAAGTATATCCGCAAACATCAGACAACGTTTAGAAAGTTTGGGTAAACTCAAATTTCATGCGAATTGTTCATCCCTAATTTGCATGCATGAGTCATGTAATTGTCAATGAGTGATGAAATAGGGAAGCAGGTGGTAATGTCTGCACACTGGGTTATGAGTGGAGTGTTCTGAGGCAGGATGTATTTCAGTCCATAGAAGAGTTACCGGGAAATGTGACAGACCGAGTTCTTTTGGTTACTGGACAAACAGAATAGATCTGGAAAAGCAGTTTAACAGGCCGGGAAGATAAATGCTCTGGCTATGTTAGAAAGTCTGTTGTAAGGAAAAAAAAAAAAAAAAGTGACAGATGTGAAAATATTGCAGGCTCAAAAAATACAAAGCACTCTGAGGGCTGCTATTATAACTAGCTCATCCAAAGATAAGAGAATAAGGAAGATCAGAGAGATACATTCACATTGAGGGAAAAAAAGTCACACCCTTTTTATTCTGCCCAATGGCCTCAAAAAAACTCAAACCACCTTGTTATAAAATTGAGATCCACTGTCTGTGTTCTTCCACTCTAGCACAGGCTGTCATATTGCATGACATTTGCATATTCCCATCAAATGTATACTGCTTGCAGATCTTTCTAAGCAGCATTATACCACAAAAAGTAATGCACTAAATACCCAGTAATATAGCATCCTTTGAACTAAAGACAAGAAAGGGAAAGAAAACCAGGTATATATTCTTCCAAAATACTGTTTTGGAAACTGTTAGACTACATAACTATGTTGTACTTCTGGAATGTTTCTAACCACTAGTTTTTACATGCTGTGATTTTGGCTGCTAAAAGAACAAAAAAAGCTGAGACAAACGAGATGGAAGTTCAGCTTCTCCAGTTCAGCTCAGGATCAGTTCAGAAATTAACAGCAGCATGATAACTGGACACGGATATACATATGATGTAGTTGTAAATCCTGCAAAAGCACTGCACAGTATTTACCTTGTAAAATTCTCCACCTGTCATAAGTAAGAAATTCTGTAGGCTTGTTGACAGCCACACCATGTTTCAGATTACAGTGGACAGAATTAAAGTTTTCTTAATTGCTGGGTCACTAAAGCAGAGTAATGAAATTTAGTAGAAGCATTGCTAACTGCAAAAAAACATTCAGGAGGACTCTGACATTGAGATCAGCATTTCTGACTTGTCCATTTTGAAAGATGATAGATCTGTACTGAAAGCTAAAGCCAAATGTTTTGTCATTGACTTGTTGCATTACAAGCTCCATTTAAGACTAAACCACCCGTACTGTGCCAGGAGATAGAAACCGTATAAACCACTACAAACTTGAGAGTCATTTTGGGATCTCAACTGTATACATCTCTTCCTCACTGAAATAGAACTTCCTAGTAGTAAAGTCTTTGAATGGACTCTGGAAAGAAACCTGCATGGGAAAGAAGTAAAATTCTCCAGTGGTTTGCTCTCAAAGCTGCAGTTTGTCTACTTGAATGCTTAGCCTGGGGAGCTGTCTGAAAAGTGAAAGCCATTTTACTGCAACTACTAGTAAGCAGAACTAGCTGGAAGAAGAAAGGGCAGGAGGTATCTATTTGGACCAAGGGTGCTAAGCAGAATGAGAATCAAAGGTGAAGCAAGATCTAGCAAAGAGAATTTTCTTGTTTTCAGATTTTCAGTGCTCTAAGCTCTTTGAGAGAAAGTGTCCCTAGGATTAAGAAATGCTTTGCCAAGCATGTTTTTGTCATTACTGCCTCAGTACCAACCCAGAATGTACTGAAGTGCCACGCTCTCTGGTTCTGCCATGTCTTCCAGTGCATTAGCAGATCAGTGCAAAGCAACTTAATGAAGTCCTGTTCTTTGCTTTGTATGCTTTTATGTCTGCTAGTGAACAGGTTAACAAAGCCAATTCACATCCAGCAAAGAACAGCCTAACAAATTCTAGCATTTATGAAGTGTCAAGTAAACTTGTGTGCTCACAGAATCCAGAGCATATTTCTAGACACTGAAATTCCTCAAGGCTTGGAAGTTAAACTAGGATCACAACAGCAATAGGCTTTAGGCAGACAGACAGAAAACCCCCACTCCCGTGACGGTTATAAATCTCCAGTATCATACCTGCCAACCTAAGTAGCATTCTTCTGCCACTGTTTGCTTAATTTATGCATACATTCATCTAGGAAATATAAGCCTGACCTACAAAATAAGCTGGATGGAATGAGAATTCATACAAAACACCAAACTACTAACCATCAATGTTCAATCATCTGCTTTGATCCTTTATTTCTGATTTCTTCATGGATAGACTTCTGTGACCAACATGCATAAATAAAACCTATTGTACCTGCGTCTGCAGGAAGAGCAGCACTTGGCAAATAAAACATTCCTTGAGACAAGGTGGTTGTAAAATTGCATACAGCTCTATAGTTTTCTGCTCTTCACTGCTGCTTAGAAATAGTTCTCTTTGTCTAAATTAATTTCTTAATGACAATCAATTATGATACTTCTTGTTGCTGGTTTATATTACATTTTGCAGATTTCCAGATTAGTGCCACTGAGATGCAAAATTCCTGACCTTCAATACATTAAGCTACTGTACTACCACATTAATGTAATCAGATGATCACAGACCTTCCCACCATCTGCTATTTACTTTTACAGTGATCGGTGCAGAAGTCATCATGTTTCAGTTGTGTTGTCCACCATAACAACGATCTCCTTGTTATGTAGTTTTTAGTTCATTATTATAGTGCAGTCAAACTTTCCACAAAAAAAAAAAAGCTAGTGGCTATAAAAAAAATTTAACTTGCTGAATACAAAAGGAAAGTCAGCTGTTATGAAAGTGTAAATTTGACACATTAAGGAGAGGTGCTGTCTTATTATACAAGCATATAGAGTAAGGACAAACAGACCAGCTTTGGGTGTGCAAGGCCTTCTTCAGGTGAGGGCTTCCCTCAGCAATTATAACAGCTGTTGTAATGATGTATCTGACTTTTTCTTGAAAACTTTGCCTTATCTGTATTCTCACACATAGCAACAACAAATTTTTTGCTGTATGTGTATACAAAACTGAAACCCTAGGGATCTCAACATTATTTGTATTTTTTCTGTATGTTGTAGTGTTTATGCACCTTTAAACCATAAACAGTTCCCACATGGAGACATGGGTGTGCAACACTGAAATTGCATCACAAAGATTTCATACAGGAAATGAAGACGTTTCCCCTTGTTAGAACTAGCAGGAATTAGGTTAGAACGCAATGATTAAAGAATTGAAAACTTCACACTTTTCCAAAACTATATATGAGGTCACACAGGAGAGGAAATCCTAAAGAGGGCTCACTGCACGTCAGCAGCTTGTTCAGCAGTGCAATAGAATCAAGTACTAGCTCCAAGAGCCTTTAGGCATCTAGGCTTGGTTTGGAGGCACATGCTGCCTCCAGTAATGGAGGTGACAGAGCAATGCAAACAGGAAACGCATAATAAATCTGCATACTTTGTAAAACTCATAAGCTTATCTTACAAGCTGGTTACATGATATATTCTCTTTGAAAATGTTATAGATAAACTTGTGCCAGCCACAGTCCATCAATTTTATGAAATTATATTTAATGAATGCAACAGATTCCCATAGCACAGGAATAACTACAGAACCATCATAAATAATGAACATAATGAAAGAAATATACCTCCAAGCACAGAACAAACTACTGACTGTATCATCAGATTAAAATAAAAAAAAAAAAAAGAGGGCAACTTAAATAGTTATTTGCAAATATCATTCTGTAAACAAATTTGAATATAAAAGCCACACAGAGTTTGTTATTCTTCAAATTTGTATAAAGGATTTGTCATCTCTGAAATGACAATCCTTTCAAAGTACAAAGGCAAACGTGCTGAAGGTGCCAGCTTGATTTACCAGAAATACCAGGAAATAGGGCAGAATAGAGCTGAGTACAAATTCCTACTAAAAGTTATCCTCAAGTGAGTGATCACCAGGAAGTAAAATGCTTGTGCCTCCACTTCATAGAGATATCAAGGAACAACAGTGCACTTATCACTAATCAGTACCATTGCCACTGTACTGCAGAAAATTGTGTTTACAGAGGTTTATCACTTCCTTTATTTTACTGTCCCCAAATATAAGACAGGCTTGGATCAAAAATGGCCCTCACCTTTCCCCAAGCAGAAATAAAAATACACAAGAAAAATTCCCAAATCACTTGCCTCCCCATTCAGACAACAGTTTGAAAATAAAAAGAAATGGATTTTTCTTGTTTTCCTGTGTACTGCATACCATATTCAGGCCAGTATCACATACTGAACAATAAGATAGCTGATAGTGTGATCACCTGACAGAGTTGGCTCAAAGATAACTCTAAAGCCTGTATTTGCTACCCAGCTCAGGTTGTCCTCCTTTAGCTGTGTTCTATCTGAGCCTAAGAAAGGGAAGGTCTGAGATTGAACCTGCCAGCGTTAAGCCTTCTTGACAAAAACGTACATTTCTCTATCATCTTGCTGCATTTAGCATCTCTCCAGCTGCCTGCACAGCTCCTCATTAAAAGGGAAAGTGAACTCACAGCAAGGAGGGAGAAAACAAATATCTCAAATGGGATGACAGCTTTCAAAATACTTTACAGATAGGGGAGAGGCAGCTCCCACAGCAGAGACCGGGTGAGAGTAACCCTTAAACTCCATTCTGAAAGTTAGCTGTGTAGCCCCTTAGTGTCAATGTAAATAACCACCAGGGTAGGGCAGGTGAAAGGAATCTGGGTTTATCTCCTCCATCTTCTGAACCAAACAGGAACTATGCTTCAGTAGGCAACTGGGATTGGGAAGTTCTTCCCTGCTGCATTATAGCACCATAAATAGCAATTTTTGTTATGTAAAAAAGGGTAAACAAACCAGTAAAGACTTACCCTAAAAATGCTGGATCTAACTGTACTGCTATTCTTAATTAGTAAAAACTTGGCAAAAGCAGAAAAGGCACACGTATGGTCCTGTGTCTGGTATGAAGTTTAGACATCCAGAATCCAGAATTTTATAGAGGGTTGTTACATCTCAGTTAATGAGTCTCTTGACTAAACTGATGCGTGTATGCTCCTTAGTGCCAAAAGTGCACATACTCTGCATAGCATTGTGTTACCTCCACTGCAGACAGAAATGTTTTCAGCTGGTTATAGACATAGTCAGGAAAAAGAAACTGACACTATTTGGAAGCTACTGTCTCCTGTGCACAAGAATTATCAAGGAGAAGGCATGAACTTATGAGTGACACCAAGACAGAACGGAAGAATTGGCAGAGAAGCTGAAGGAACATAAAGAAGAAAGTAGGAGGCAAAGTACTACTAAATGAGTGATGCGGATGTTAATTTGAATACAGAGATGTTGTTTACATTTTTACGGTGACTAAGATGCATTTTAAGGGATCTCAGAATTAATCAGAGGCTTATTCATGCAAAGCGGTGGTATGCATGGGGCCTAGTATCAGTAACTCTACTTCCCACTGGTTTTTTTTTAATGTTTCAGGAAGCCAATTAAAAAAACCACAATTATAAGCAGTCTGGTTATGTCATTGCATTTCCTGGATGGTAAGTCTGTAAAATGATGCTTGGACTTTGTATAATTGGGCCCACAGATGTCTCCCAGAGGACCTGAAATGTACATAGAAAAGATACATGTTTTTTTGTTTGGGTTTATTCGGAATGAAAAGGCACAGCCCTACTGCAAAGCATGTTTGTGAAGCTGGAAAAAAAATAAATGTGGTTGTTGCCATCTGGCTCTTTCAAAATGATCCCTACAGAGATCTGTCTCTGTCTATTTATACCATATCCATTGTCATCAGATCTGACTGTCCTGTAAGACAGCACTCTGGGCAAGAAACATATAGGATGATACTCTGAAAATTATGGAGACGATTCTCAGTGAAAACCAGCAGAGCAAGATTAATGAACGAAGTACATAGTTTACAGCAAACGAGAATCCGCCCTTATGAATGAATTGCCTGTTGTGAAAAGATTTTAGAAACACACTTGTCATGGCTGTTCTTAGCATGCTCATCCTGCCTCAGAGACAGGGGATAAGGTAAAATGGCTATTTGCTTTCCTATTCTGATGAGCATTTCTATGTATGTACAAATGTAGTCTCATTCACACTAGTATTCAGGGACCCTCGCTAAGTGTATTCACACACAAATACATATTATGTCAGAAAAGCTTATATATCCAACTACGACATTCTCTGTAAGAAGAAAGGCTAAGAGGAGCTTAGGAGGGGCACTGAAGAAAGAACAGTAAGATAAATATCTGTTAATTAAATACAACTACTATATAGCTAACAATGAGGGTAGGAAGGCAGTGTTTGCTATTTCATATCTAATATTCAGGAATACAAACACAATATTGTGCTCCTCTGAAAGCTCTTCCATTTGTAGCTTTTGCCTGTGTATCTCCAGGTGCCTTTCCCCTTTATGCAGCTGTCTCTCCTTTTTTAAGGCAATAAACCCCCTAACAGGCCATACCAAGGCTCACTTTCTGATTAAAAGCATTGTGGGCATCCACTCAAGGAACAGGGACAATACCATGTGATTTAGGTATCCATTCACACCATTCTAATGTTAATTATTCATAGTAAAAAGTCCATGAGGAAGCCCAGGAAAACGCGTTACCAATATCTTAACAACAGACATACTAACAAAAGATACTTACCTGATTTGAGGGAGGGAGCTGGTTTCAACAATTAAAAGGGGCCACATTCAGCCAATCAGTTTCTCCTTTCCTAATTTCATATCCCACCCAAATGATAAAACTGTTCAAAATATTTGACCAGCCAAGAGGAAAAACACACATGAACTCCACTGAATTTCTTGGTACTTCAGAAGAAATGCTGTAAACATCAAGTGTTTATAAGTACTGTTTTATCAGTCTTTGTAAACTGTACCACTAAGACTCTCAAAAAACAAACCAACCAACCCAAACTCAAAAAACTCTCCAACATAATCTTTAAAACTAAAAAAGGCTTCTGAAATTTTGTTCTTTTCTAATCAAATCCAGTCTAACCTAAAGCAGGGGCACAGAGAGTTGCATTACACATACAGCATACTTCTCCAGATCCTACCTCCCCCAAAAAGGGTGCCTCAGCTTTTAACTATTTAATGATTTCTGAAAGCTTTCAAAATCAGTTTCTGTCTGATATCACAGATCTAGCATTACTGCTGCTTAGGCATGTAAATACAGCATAAAAATTGCTAGGTGTTCAAATATGAAGGAGCACCTACAGCAATACAACACTGAATAGCTTAATTCTGCTCCTATTTAACTCAACCAATAGCAATAAGGGGTAGTTCAGTGCTGGTTTAAGTTACCGCAACACACCCGACCCCGCAACTCACTGCTGGCCCAGCACCACTGCTAGCTGTTTTGGCAAAACACTGCTATGGAAATCCTTGCTAAAATATAGGAACTTGCATTGGGGTGAAGGACTGGTGGGAATGCAAACACCCTAATGTAGTATTCTCACTGAACCCTTCCTGGGCTCCACCTCATAGCAAATGCTCCGATTCTGATGCACTACTTAGTGTGAAAGTGTATGAAATTTAAATCAAAATCAGTCATAAGATTTTTTCCTAGTGGCAAATCTACTCAACTGTATTTGAAGTAGGAGGTATTCCTAATTCATCCACCAGGATTTTCACTCTAACCACAGCTGTCAATTTAAAAAAAAAAAAAAAAAAAAAATCAACAACCTAGTTCAGGGAGTATGAAATAAGATAACAATGACAGCTGATACACGTGAACACCAGGTTGGTGTTAAAATCTTCACGGGACTTACTCTTGGAAAGGCTGGGAAATGTGAATATTTATCTGAGCCTGAATACATACTACAGAACAAGTCTCTAGTATATTCATTTTTCTTCAGCATTTTGCTATGAATAACTCCTCTAGGGAAGCCTGGTAGCTGATTCTTTCCCTACCTTTCAGCCACCTCTTAGAACAGCTTCTTCTGCTTTGCAGTCTTTAGGGATCATTTTTGTATCGTTTCTTCTAATCATATCTAGCTCCTTTGCTGGAGGTTGATTTCTCTTTCTCATCTTTTTTCTTCAAGAGAAATATCATTTTTCCAACTACAACCTTTTGTTCCTTTCTCTTCAAGTCACACAACTATCATTCTGCAGCTCCCTCTAAAAACCCTTCTATTTTATGTAATTACTCATAGATCAAAATAGCAGAGAATGTCTTTCCTACTGTAGTTTTTTTAGAGTGTTTCTTATAACTATGTAATGAGAAAAGGCTTTGCACTATACTTCTCTTCTGTCCTAGTTGGATATTACTTTTATTTAGATCTTGACATAACAAGAGCTTGAAATTAATTTTCATGAAATTTTGTTGCAAAAAGAGGACACATTTGAAATGATAATATTTAGATTCTATTAAGGTGCAATCGACCAGCTTGCAGACAGCAGAACAGAGGCTCAGGAAGAAATTACCTAAGATCCCTCTAGGACTCAACTTCCAGGGCCAGATCCCGTGTTTGTCTTCAATGGAGCAATGCTGATACACTCCCACACACAATCTGGCCTTGTTCTGTGCATTGCTATTGAGCCCAATACCTTTTTTTAACAGGTTTGCCTTTGTTTGATTCAAAAGATTATATATTTTTTTTAATATTCAAGCAACTTTATTGAAAAAAAATCTTCTGTGTTTAAAAGCTCTAAAATGCAACCAATGAACTCTGTGTCAGCCTCTTGGCTTGATAATTTTTGATTCAGTCTCCATGTGCAAACTCAAAGACCTTCAATACCCATTTCCCTTCTGATGCATCTCCCACAGATGCATAATATTCCCTGGAAACCCTTCCAGAGATGAATGTTCTGAAATTTCACTGTGTAGGGGTAAAATACTATATTATGTAATATTGAATTTTAGTCTCATATCAGAGATTTTCATCTGGAGATATTACAGCATCCAAAATGTAATATTCCAACTTCTGTATTCAAGCACCAAGTATTTAACTGCCAAATAAATGCTCTGTCAGCTGGACCCCTTGGGAGCTCCAGTGATTATTTAGAGTTCATCAGACAATTCTCACAATTTTTTTTTTCCTAGGAATTTCTTGGGCAAGTATGTAAAGCTAGACTGCGCCTATGTAAAAGCAGCATTCCAAAAGTAAACAGTGCTTGCGTCCCACATGCCTAGAGAAAAGATCTTCACAGGTTTATTGTCCAACATTCTGCAGTAACAGATATGAATGGCAGGCAAGCCCCAGAAACTGATAAAATCCCTTTATGCATGAACAGGGAATCTTCATCAACATTAAAGTTGAACCTCTAAAGAGATAGCTAGACATTTTGCATGGCACTCCTCCTGGCCCTTTACTTACAGTATTTTATTAGCATCAACACTGAGATATTACTTAGGTAATAAGAGTCTCACAGCACAAGTGCTTGTATGGGAGGAATGCACTTCATTAGAACATATTTTCTGACATCATGTATTCTTCATTAACTTTTAAACATTTTACTAATTAGATTTCACTTTGTGAAATGGACGCTAAGTAGGATGGCTTTTATGCTGGCTCCTACTCAGTGAAAAATTATGGGATTGTGGGCAGCAAATGTTAATTGAATATACAGCAGTAGCTGAGTTCTGCTGCTGCCCTTCTCTTCCTGCTGCCCTTTTCAAGACTGAAGGCTGCCATTATTGTTTCATTCCTTTGACCTCTTATAAGGGCAGCACAGAAAGGTCAGGCTGCTCTTTTCTTTCCTTTCCTCCAGATCACTCAGCAGTCCAGACCTCTCCAAATCTCTTCCCATAGCTTTCTATTACACAACATCTCCCTGCACACTTCATTTTTATTCTTACCCCGATCTATAGTTCTACTACTAATACAATAAAAATTAGGCACCTCCAGCTCTCCAGGCACCTAGACAACCTCTTAAAGAACAATGACTAACACTCACCATATGATCAGATAGGAGCAAGAAAGACACCGTAAGAAAAAGCGATATAACCCTCCAATAGTTTCACCAAAATTCTCTTGCTGCTTCCTCTCAGCCATCTATCTCTGTGACCGAAGGGGAAACAAGCAATCTGCCTCTCAGCTGGTCCTGAAAGTTATCAAAGATGCCCACGGGAACAGTGAGTCACTGCCTCCCTCTTCCCACTTATTTTTGTTTAACCCTAATGTCCCAATGCAATCAAAGATTATGTGATCACAGACACTCTGTTTGCAAGTTTGTCTACCTCCACCTAGTAACTTTGGATTTAATTGGATAATTTAAAACTAATTTCACAGAAAAAAGCGAGCCTCAAATATAGACATGAGGTTCGTGAAGCTCAGCAGCCAGCTAATAGGAAAGAGCCCCTACTACCACTTCGAATGAAGGGAAGGCAGGAGCCGTTTAAATTGTCTCTTTTGTTCTATTTGCCCAGAGGCTGAGAGGAGGTACCACACAGGTGAGTCAGTACACATTTATTAACTGGACCAGAAGTCTACACGTAACTTAAAGCCAGCCAAAGTGTATTTTCTTTTGACCACCAGACAGAGCAGAGCTTGGTAGAGAATATGGAAGGGAGCTCCGAAGCCACCTTAACTTCAGAAGTTACCGCAGCAGAAAGTGCATGTGGGGACACAAGAAAGGGACAGGGGTAGCATGGAAAAAGACAGAGGACATAGAGATATCTCTGAGTATGAGGATTTTTAAGGGACACGTGGGAATCTGGAGCTAAATGAATGGAGAAATGCAGACTATTAAGAACAAATCCATTTCTAACCAGACTTCATCCCTCCCAGAACTAGTAACAGGGCTATGGCTTATGGCCCTTCACTGGCAGTAAGTACAGCAACCGTATCAGAACTTCTTCTAAGGATTCACTCAGATTTAGCTTTCTAGATCAAAGTCAACAGCTTCAAATTATTCTGGAAGACAATGGCATGAATGGCCTTATAGGGTAACAAGAACCTTCAGCTTTTATTGATATCAGTGAAATGAGATCAATAAATCCAGTCATATAACCTTCAAAATCTCAGGCAAGTCTAGTTAATTCATTATAAATGAGTGTATCAGCACTTGCTCTGTTCAGGTGTCAACATTTTTAGGTTGAGATAATATACAGAATTTACTGGTAAAATTTTTACTGTGTTATCTTTCCAAATAGCCTGACTACAGTATTTGTGCTGTTCCCTGAAAGCGTAGGGCTTCCAGAGGACCCTTGCCCAGGCCTAATAGAGGCATTTGTAAAACTGTCCATAGAAATCTCTGCATATGGAATCAGGCTGATCCTGGACAGCGATGGCAATGTCCTTATTAATTCAAACATTTTCTTATTAAGAGATTTTAGTACTCTCATTAACATTAATAGCACGAGAGCAGTATCTTGTTAAGAGGAAATATAGTAGTGGAAGGAAGAATGCTCCAGAGAGGATTTCCATGGGGCTTAAAGATTCTTGGCACAGGATACAAATGAGAGTGACTTCTGTGTCTCAGACAAGTTACCCCGCTTTGCCCACAGAAGAAACACAGCTGACTCTGAGTTCCATTAAATATTGCCCCCAGGCTTGATTCTTATAGCCAACGAGTTTGATGTTAACTATTCCTTATGCATTATAAGTTATGAATGTACTAATTTTGTGTAATTTGGATGTGAGTACCACTGCTTTGAAATATCCAAAGCAAACATGTTTTATGGATTTCTCAAGTATCTGAATACAATTTGCAAACTTGTTCAATAGAAACAGATAAATCTGGAATAAAATTCAGGAAAAGTTATAGACTCCTCACTTGTTCATCTCCCACTACACATGCATTTTCAGGCAAATTATTATTGACTTAAATTATGCAAGTAAATTTGAATCACCAAAGTAAGAAGACAAGCTTAATTATCCTGAATCATCATTTTGTTTCCAGAAGTTTTAAACCTTTAGTATTGGGGGGAAAAAAAAAAAAGTATATCCAGCAACAGGTATACTGGGGCCTGATGCCATCTAATCCAGTGCCTGTTGTGCCCATATCAAACATGACTCTAGGCATACTCAAAGGTGTGGCACAGGAAGAATTAAATTGACTCTTTCACATCTTTGTAGCTAATACCTTTTATCTAGTTAGTATGTAGACTGATCACAGGGATCACAGGAAGAGAGTTTAAATACGTGGTAACTTGTCACATTGGGGCCTTCAACTGTTTGAAATAGTACATTATTTTCAGACAGTTGCTGCTATTCAATTATGCATTTTTGTTTTGTGATGCATATAATCAGTCACCATATTCACAAATTCAAAATTTCCCAGTGGGAAAAGTTTTAAAGACAGGACTTCTATTACTTTCATGCCTTATCAAAATGGAGGCAAGCAACACGTTTCCAGCAACAAATGTCTTGGGAAATACACTAAGGCCTCAATCCTGCTGTTCTCAGAAATTTTAGGATTTACTGCTACCAACAGAATCGTTAAGGCCGTATGCTAAGCCCAGATCTATTCTGTGTTCCACACAGAAAACTGTTTTGAGGGAACAAAAACCAGGAAAGCTATCAAATTCAGACCAAAAGGGTAATACATGTGTCAAAAAATTTACTCAAAAGAATGAATGTTAGTTTCTTTGGTTTACACATTATCAACGTTATCAACCATTTTTGTGACCAAAACAGGAACAAAAACCTGTAACCAGGGCTAAAAAGTCTCTTCCCAAGCACTAAAAGAACCTCCTCCCTATCAGGAAGAACAGACAGTTTTGCAGCTGTCCTTTGCAGCGTCTGCATATTCAAGCCTGTGACATAGCTCATCAGAACTAACTGAAGACACAAAATGGCTGCATGCCTTCTCTGGGAAACAACTGACCTTGGTGCCTGCACGCACCTTCTTTTCCTCCTAACAAGTCTTTTGCATTTTATACGAAGTAGAAAGGAAGCCATGTAAAGGAAATGCACCTAGATTTGCCCCATGCATTCCACCAGGAGCTTAGATTCTTTTGATATACTAAAACCAGAAACACATTAAGTCACTGACAGACTGAAACATAATTCTTGATATGGAGATGTACAGTGATGTAACATCACTGAGGCCCAGACAGTTTTGAAATGTGTGTGCAAATCATAGGCCTCTTAGCTCACTGGATGCAGTCAGAACAGTATCTAAGATTTCAAGCCTTACAAAATTTAAGGGAGAAGAATACCGAAATACAGACCCAAGCTTTGTCTAGTACATCCATCTCTATTAATATTGTGTGGGAATATTCCCACAGGACAAGGAACACATCAAAGATAGGCCAGCTTTGCTTATGCATCATTGCCCAGAGGAGAAGGATATCAACACAGTTTTTACATTTTGAATCTTTGTTTTGCTTAGCATCGAAGTTATTTCCAGTGCCCCCCTGTGAGAATCAAGACATCATTACTCTGGGTGCTGAACAGACAATCAGTGTATAACCTGATACTGGCCTGAAGATTTTTCCCTTCCTAGACAAGATACACGTAGCCAACTTTGACAGTAACATTTCATGCAATTCTTTTTGTTTAGAAATGTGCTCAGAAAACAGTCCATTAAAACTGAATGAAAGGTCAAGTCTCCATTTGGGTAATTATGTTGTTTTCAAGAGTGATCAGAGAGAACTATGGCAACATATTGTGGATTAGTATCTGCCACCATATGGCACTTCAAAATGACAAATAGAAACAATGCATATACTTTGTTAAAGAAGCAAATTATAAGCAATTTTAAAAACTGTTGTACAAAATCAACCCTTGGTTAATTGTATTGCTAAATACAGGAAACCTGTTGGGTATTTTGTTGTGTGCATTGGTGTTCAGGTACAGAAATATCCAAGACCATCAAGTCCTGGGCAATTCTTTTTTTACTTGTGATTATTTTTGTCTTTTTAATTTGTACAATCTAAAAAGTCTTTAGGGTATCTCTAGCCCTAAGGAAACATTTGGGTTGCTTAAATACATGCTTAAAAGGCAAAGCAAAGACACCCAAGAACAAAGGTTGAGTACTTAGTCCTATTAAAATCAACAGAAAAAAAAAAAATCCTGGAAATTTAAAGGGGAGTTTTCATATCAGGACTGCTGACAGAAAAAAAAAACCAAATTGTTCCTCCTCCCCACTGCTTCCCCCTTCCGCAAATCATGAGATAGGCTTAAAAATTAAGAATACAAAAAGAATGTGTGCTTTGGCACACAAGTTTGAAGAACGAGTTTTACAAGGGTGCCATGCCCCTGGCACCATCCTTCCCAGCTGTGCCCAAGGCAGGACAGCTCTCCCAGGGCAACAGGGTAGCCCTTGGCCTGCAGCCACTCCACACAGATCTCCAGGGTGGAAATGGCTGGCTAGAACTCTCCAGAACAACCTCTGCTGCCCCATGGGCTGTAAACACACCTGTAGCAGGTCCTGGGCACCACCTGGTCCATGTCAACTGCCAGAGTTAGGTCACAGCTGCCAGACCACTCAACCACCACAGCTTCCATCTTGTCTGCACTCTGCTAAGGGACCTGTCTCCCCCTTCAGAACCGCTTCCTCTAATAAGAGGCTGGTGATGGACAGCCAATCCATTGCCTTTCTTGGAGAGTGACACTCCTCTTCTCCAATGAAAGCCCACATCTCGGTCAGGCGGGGAATGTCCCACCCCAAAGCAAGCTGGCTGGGCTGAGGCTGAGGCTGGGGCTGGGGCTGGGGCTGGGGCTGGGGCTGGGGCAGGGGCAGGGGCTGGGGCTGGGGCTGGGGCTGGGGCTGGGGCTGGGGCTGGGGCTGGGGCAGGGCTGAGGCGGCTGTCTCACACCTCAGCCTTTTGGCAGGAACACACCTCCCTGCTTTGAGCTTCACCTCTCAGACCAAGATGAAGTAACTGAGACATCCAGAAACTGCCCCCCAAATAAAACGAACAGAGCTGTTTTGATCAAAAACCTGCGGAAACAAACTGTGCGGACAATCGTATGGAAATCATGCAGTCTCTCTCCTACCTTATCATTCCAATTACATTCTCCTAATCTACAAAATTGAAAGGTAATGAGCAGTATTTCCTTAAACCACATTAAATAACACTGTCAAAATGCAAATTTATTCATTAAGTATAAATGAGTGTGTTAAATATTCATGAATTGTTGCTTGCAGTATATAATTAATCCCATGGTCTGTGTGTCCAAAAGCATTTAGGAGATAAAGAGCTGAGAAGACAGTGCTGTAGAATGATAACATTTACAGCATGTTTCTAAAAGCAGGGGTGGCCAGCCCTTTGGATCCTAAACTATTACCAGTGTTTATAATTCATTGTAGTACCTCTTCAGCATGTACACATGCTTTCATGATTCAAGGTTTGTATCCTCAACCCTTGCTGTCTAATAATCTATTCAAGGGAAGAAATACTTGAGAGCGGAAGGTGCTATTAAATTATCCCATTCACTACCGATGCACTCAAATTAATATGGTACTTTCCACATTTTAAAATTCCCAAGGATTGCAAAGCTGCCCTTGAAAAATGATGCAGTTTGACTTCCTGGCCCTCCTTTTTCTGAAAAAAGTACATTCTGACACTTACTTGAACTGTCACTAAGGCTGGTTGCCATTTCAAGTATCATGAAAGATAAAACAAAGGCTTCAGCACAAGAAAAAGACTGGCCTCTTTTTTCCTGTGCTTTATAGCCATTTGCAGATACGAAGGAAAAACCCCAAGTGCTGTACTAAGCTTTAAGTAGGTACTCCCACTGATACCAATGAGAAGTATGGCACATAAAGCACTGGGATGTTATGGCTCAATGTCCTTAGCTTAAATATTCACTCTTTTCACTGTCTTTCATAAATTCCCGCTGCTTCCTTTCATGTAATCAAAACTGCTTTCAGAAACTCTTTGTCAGTCTGCTTCATACTTTTTGGGGAAGAATCTTTGAGGTACTGACGAAAAGAACTGATTTTTTTCAAGACAGTGTGAAGAAATAACAAAAAATAAAATCATTATAGTGTTCATAGTAAATTCCTCCACAATCACTTGATCTCAAGTTGCTTACTGTATACAATTTGCAGCTAGCTGTGCAAGTATAAACTCTGCAGTCTCCCCTTCCTTCCAGAAAACTTTCAGAAAAGTACATAGTAGTGACTTGATCTATGATGTTTCAGTGTATGAGATCTTTACCATGTCATTGTGTGTGTCAGTGTGTGAATTAATCAGTGTGTGAATTAATCAATACAATACCAAAAGTGATTCACAATTCCAAGCAACTCAACATGCACAGGTTATAGAAACTAGGTGTTTAAGAAGAGCTGTGAGGCTGTGCTCTGTCAAATTTCTTTAATGTTTTTCCTTGCAGAAATGTAACAAATAATACATCATTTGTGTGCAGACATGTTTTGTTCATTCAGAGCCAGCAAGAGTACCTCTGCATAGCATAGGCTTGTACTGTACCATGTGGACATATCCTGCAAAGTTAGGTGCTGGAGGATTTTCAGTTTCTATACGGTATCTTCAGGGGCCACATTTGCATAGTTCTCTTCCTAGTTCTGCAGAACTAATACGTAGGACAAGGAAGCAATGAGACTTTTTGCTAGGTGACATCACCATACATCAAGTGTCTTTCATCAATCAAGTCACTAAGATGACGAAGCAATGCAACTTGTAGTGTGTCAGAACAATGAACAGAACATCTTTTCCAAAGTACTGACAAAAATAAAGGCAATATGAGACCAAATGGATTTGATTAGCCTTATTTCAAGGCCTGAGCAGTAGCACCTGATGAACTGTAAGAATAGGCACTGTAAGAATAGGTTGAAGGCAAAGTTGGTCACAGAAAGCAGGATAATGTTTCATTGTACTAAACAGGTAAGTCAAACCCCATGGCCAGGCAGCTGCAATCCAAACACTGTTGACACTCAGTTTACAAGACATTTGTGATAAGTGCTTTTGTTGTAATTAAAAAGCTGTGCAAGCCTACCCAGATGTGTCGTAACCAGTATCTTATCTCCTGTACCAAGATGAGGACAGACCTCAACTGTCAAAGACAATTAATTTAGATAGCTCTCCTCTGGACGGGAGAAGAGTTAATCAGAAATTCTCTAGCAGAATGTTCTGCTTTTTCCAGTGAAGAATGCTAGTGGATTGTCATTTAAATCTCCCACAGAAAGGTGCAGATTTTGATCAATCTTCTGACAAAACAAGCCAGTTCTTAACCTGTTTCATGTTTTGACAGTTCCTCTGCTCACTTTGCATACTGTCTCAGAACCTAGACTCTGTAGTTCCCAAATTCTGCCAATCCAGAGAAAAGATGAGAGCTGCAAGCCCACAGACTGGGCTGCTCACAGATCTCTGGTTTCTCTGTGCAACAATAAAAAGAAGGGCCCAAGAAGATGTGTTAGAACAGCCTACATTTTCATTTGAAAACAGACGGATTTCCCCCATCTCTGATTCACCGCCACCCAAATTTCAGAATCCTCCACAGGCAGAAGTGTTTTTGAGAAAAGGACAGTTAGGGATCATATGTAGCCAAACCAATCTGGGGAAAAGGCTGGAGATACAAAGATGACTGGAAAGACTGTTCTGCAAAGGAGAAGTAGGTAACAGTGTTCCTGCACAGCCTGGAGTCGAGGTATGTCTATAAGACTGAACAGACACCCAGTGTCAGAGAGCAAGGATCATTACACATTAAGCATCAATGACTCTTCTTCATAGGAGGTTGTCTCACAGATCTTAGACAACTTCAGGGAACCCTGAACATTGCTGAAGGAGAAGAATGCCTGCCTGGTCCTCTAGGATATCATCCTTGGCTGGTAAATGAAGGAAGATAGGAAAAAAAGATTCTGAACATGGAGCATCTGTCTTTTGATGCAGGTGAAAGGATGACATAGTTTGGGTGGTCTCCTGTTCAGTAGAAAGGCAAACAGCCTGCTAGGGAAGAGGCTGAAAATCAGTGCTAAAAGGGGAATTGATGAAAAAAAACCAAATCCAACCAAACAAAAAACCGAAATGAGTCCTCATTCAGCATGAAATCAAGATTGCAAAACCAAAATGAATCAAGCATGTAAAAGTATTTTCTATAATATTGAGTATTTTCAATACTAAAGGTTCTCGATAAAAAAGGAAAGGAATCAGAACTGCGTATTTATAAATTCAGTGTAGCTGGTATTACTGACACTAAATGGGAAGAACTGCATAACTGGAACATTAAAATCAATGGTTATAACCTATTGGTTATAACCTATTTTGGAAAGATCAAGTAGAGAGAAGGGGAAGAAGAGTGGAAAAAAGACAGTTTGTTTTCAGGACACTGCAGCTCAGAAGCAAATGATCTTGAATGCAATGGATCAATACCCTAACAGATAAAACACTCGATGGGATAGTAGCTGCTGTCTGCAAATCATCAAATCATAGGAGAGAGCAGGATGACTGGATGCCTTTGCACCTTCTGTAATGTGTGGGAGCAAAAGCTGCACCGTCATCTGAGACTTCAGTCTCCCTGACATGCCTAAAGTTTCATGATGCTGGTACTAAAACCTCTGCAGAATTTTTGAATATTATGTAGGAACATTTCTTAAACCAAAAATGAGAATTTTATGTGAGATCTCACCTCACAAATAATGAAAAGAGATCAGAGGACTTGATAAGAGAACTAAATATTAGTGGCTATGATAGCAGCTTGATTGCTCTTTATGGGCATAAAGAGCATGAAGCCCAAACAGTAATATGGATGGTGCACCCTTTTTACCAAACTGAAAATTATTGTAAAGGACAATCAGCTAGGAGAGAGAACTGATAAATAATAGGAAAATACAGATTTTTTTTTTAATAGCTGCAAAACTAGGAAAGCAAGCTGTATATGTTTAAAAAATATCTAGCTCAAAGGGTTAACGAAAGCCTTTATATAATTATAAATCAGTGAAATGAAGAAAGGGAGTTGATAACACTGAATATAGAGTAGAAGTAAGGAATTAAATAAATAATTCCTCCAGTAAGTGCAGCCAAGTTGTAAGGAGAAATTTATGGCCAAGAGAATTAAGGACAATATTTTTCAAATACATTAGGAATCCTGACAATGGTACCAGTTCTTTATCAGATTGAAGTGGAAGATTTGTTAAGAGTAATGAAGACAAGAAAGAAGTGTTCAATAAGTATTTGTGTTCGGTGTTTAAGGAAAAGACAGACAATTGGTGATGCTCTATGAGGATGATGAACTACCAGGCAACAAAAAAACCCCAAAGAACAACATTAAATGGAAGCTACTGAAGTAAGAAATATTTGCATAGGAAACGTCAGATAACTTGTATCCAAGGGCTGTTAAATTGCTGACAGAGGAATCTGTATTGTTATTACTGCTTTTTGCTAAGTCTTGGAACAATTGGGAAAGTTCCAGAAAGCTGGAAGAAAACTTATGTTGTGTTAATATTTAAGAAGGATAAACTTAATGACCTAGATAATTACAGTCCTGTCAGTCTGAAATTGATCTGGAGCAGAGTAATGGAATGGCTGACAGGGGACTCAATTACTAACTAATTAAAGAGGAGAAATATGGTAAATGCCAATCTAAGTGCAATATGGAAAACAGATACTGTCAAACACATTTGCTGCCTTTTTTTTCAATTGTGACTACAAGCAAAACACAACACTGTTGATATACTTTGATTCTATATGACATTTGATGTGGTATTCATGACATTTGAGTTAAGAAACCATGATAATACAAAATTGACATCACACATTAAATGAATTGAAAACTGGTTAAATGACATTTCGAAATTTAAATTTAAATGGGGAATGATCACAGAATAGGTATTCTGCTGGGATAGCTTCCTGAGCATACTCTAGTTAACATTTTTATCAACAATTTGGAAGAAAACCCAAAGGTCTGCAGAAGACTCAGTCATTAAGGAAGAGGTCGGTACTGAAAAGAAAAGATCACGGAGACTAGTTGACAAGGATTACTGGGTGCAAACTAATAAAATAAGATCCACGAAACAAAAAATTCAGGGGGATATGCTGGCTATTCTATAAGGGTCTGAAAAGGTCTAAGTGGGATAATTCAATTATTAAACTATTTTTTTACCTGAGTATCTGGTTCTATGACAAGTAATCAAATAAATTTTCATTCACATCCCATGCCACTACTATTAAGTATGAAGTACTTCAAGAGTAATATACAAACCCAAAGGTCCTGCATGGAAAAAGGATGAAACGAATCCATATTACATCATGCTATTAATATGCATTCACAGCTCACCCTGTAATAGTTTTGAAGGGAACATTATGGTATATTCAGACAGTATGTCTGAAAAATAACATACAAATTCTTAACAGATCCTTTGGCAGCATATCAAATTTGAAGGACCCTCAAAGCTGAGCATGCGAATGGCATTTCTTCCCTTCATTGAGTTTTAGTCTTACCACAGAAATTCTCTTTTTCCTACCCCTCATTGTGGTGGCTGACAAAATAGCCCAGTTCGTAAAGGAAACAAATCTCTGTGCCATGAGTACCTAAGTACCAGAATCTGGCCCCAAATTAGATGGTAACAGTTGCTGCATTATATATGCCAGTGCTGACAAATACACCTGGAATCTCCAGTCCTTTCACAAACCCAGTTAGTCTACATGTCTTTAATTCAGCACATACAGACCAAGTTAAAATTTACACATTGAAGTCTGTTGCTTTTTAATCCTGTTCTTAGCTGGGCAATAAAACAGGAAAATTAGAGGCTAGAGGAGTTCTAGTTCCTTTCCTCTCTTAGCTCCACAGGGTCCACTGCATGATGGAAGGGAATTTATGTAGGTCTTCCTCATACTCGTCAACATTGTAGCTGCACATACAGGTTCGCACCTTTTCATGAGATGTGATCTCTCCCACAGCCCTTCAGTCTTACACAGCTCTCTCAAGCACGTGCTGAATGTCCACTCCTAAGGGGTTTAATGACTTGACTTCCGAGAGTGCTGTGGTCTGCGAGACTGCTTGAAGGATGTACCCTTTGTAGATTGGATCCACTGTACCTTTCCTACAAATCTCCATTTCTGTGTGCGTGTGTGCACGTGTGTGTTTTAACACATAGAAATAAAAACATGAGTTAAGTGTAGGTTTTGTGGCTGAGTTTACCCAACATTACTGGATATGTTTAGGATAGATGCCCTAAAATGTCTTCAAAGTCAGTTAAGAAATAATTTCAGCATAGTGTATGTCTGTGTGCAGCAGATTATAATACTTCCTATAACAGAGATCTTTGTTTCTTTGAGTTCAGTGAACTGTCAGATATTATTATAGCAGCATATACATAAATAAGAATAAAAGTATTTAGCACAAAATCATGTATAAATTATGTCAGACAATTGGAAAATCATATACATTTATTTATATTTTAAAATAACCCAGGCACAATTTTGCAAGTACATAGAAGCACATTCTCCAAATGGGAGCAAAAACTAACTAGCATATAGCAAGAAAACACATGGCAGAACATCTAAAGGAGTATAAACAGTATGAAAGTTTTCTAAGTCTACATTCATATCTACTATGAATACACTTGTCAGTATTACAAAGGCAACCAAAGAATACATGTAATAAATAGTGTAACATGAACTTTCTAAATAAGTTTATGTTAGCAGCATATAGTAGCAACTAAGAACAGAAGAACGCTTGTACACTGTATATACATGCACATGTGCACACATATACAGACACAACTGGAAGGCCACAAGAATAAAAATACCCTGGGAAAATGATGAAGGGAATTTTTATGTGTGATGCAGTATATAAAAACAATGCATGCACTGGCAAGCATCCAGCATGTTCATGATAAAATCACATCTACAAGTGGAATCACAGTTAACTGTTCATCGAACTAAGCGCTTCCCATGCTGTACGCATGCTGGATTACTCTGTCCTATACCACATTCCTGACTTACGGAGCACATTTGGATGCTAATTTTAGGAGGAGTCAGGAGCCCTTGATTCCCATGATCTGACAGGAGGAATCAGATCTCAGATTTAAAAGAAAAATACCTATGCAAAAAATACCCATACAAAACCTGAGAGGGGGAAAAGAACAACAAAGGGATTCTATTTAGCAAAAAAATGGGCTAACAGGAATTTCACTTTCCTGTGGGGCAGTCCAGTATAGTGGCCTCACTTAACAAGGTTTAGTTTGCCTGATGGAGTGGTCCTGAGGATGTGAACTAGATTCCTTTTGGATGAAACTAAAAGATGTGCTCCAGTCACTAGTGGCATTCAGCCCATGGGACCAAACTAGAGACTGTGCATGGTGTGGAGATTGGGTCCTTTGCACCAACAGTTTCAGGCTACTGATCTGATCCAGCTGAGCTAATTCCTCACTAATGTAGACATAGGCTTTGGAAATACACAGAATAAACATGAATCAACAAGTACTATAACCGATATTTACCACGTAAATTAGTCTTACTTGTTCTTACTTGCCACTACCTGGAAAAAAGACTTTCCCTATAGACACTCTTTGTGTTTGCAGATGTGTGTGCGGGTGTCTGTGTATGAGGAGGGGACAGATGAATAGCCAAAAGAGCAGTGAGCACACGTTTGGTTTTTTTCCTCCAGCCATCCTCAGAAATACTATTTTCAGCAGCAACAATCTGAAAAAACTACAGGCATCTTAGCCAATCTTCTACATGTGCAATTCCTGTTAAAAAGATACTCCCATAAATGTAAAAAATTTGTGATCGCTGCCCTGTCAACATCTTGGCACCATCCATGTCAATAGAGTAATTCCTGATGTTACCCTCAGATGTGAGATTTCCTTATAACAGAAGACAGAATTGTGACTGTGAGCACTAGAGGAGGTTCACAAAAACAAGTTTAACTATTTCTGATATTCCAGTGAAAAAATGACAAATATAGTAAATTTTTCCTGGCTGGTTTCAACCATTTATTTGCTGCCAGCTGCTAATGGCACTTACAGAGCTCCAGCAAAGTGCTCTGGGCAACACATGATATGAGAGAAAGAAAAAGCACTACTTCCGCTGCTTAAACTAAGTACACACAACTTACATTATTTATTATAGTGCGAGAATGTGTAACATGCTATCATGCATAATACATGGTAAGAACATGCATTAGTTCAAGTTTACAGTCTCTTTATGGCCAGTAAATCAGAACAGCAGTGGCAGACGCTGAGAGCTGCATATCTTGAGGAATGCCCAGAAATAGCAGCAAACAATGCAAAAAAGACGAAAATCAGCTGTTTAAGACCCATAAAATGGTGACTCTTTGTGAGTTAATCATACAAACAGTAACAAAACCTAGTGATATCTTTCCCACCACATTCAAAGAAACTTGAGTTAAGCACCTGAGGTGAGACTGTGCTCCAAGGAAGATCATGCTGCTGACTTGAGGGAGCATCCCTGCTCTGGCACCCGTCACTCCTCACCCCCAGGTTAACATCACCACTCCCCTGGCCCCACAGAAGGGGAGGACGGGGCAGACTTTGTGCAGTTCACAGGCTGCATGAGTCAGCTGGAGAACACACTTCATCAAATGGGGCTGGAAAGGGCCCAAAGCTGTGCCTGGGTGGGGAGACTACAAAAGCTGGGGGAGCAGGCCCAGGTATGCCATGCAGATTATTATGGCTTCCACAGAAGCCCTGTCTTTCAATGGGGACAGACAGTCTCTTTCTCCTTCAGCCCCTTTCTGGAGGGTTTCCCTAGGAGACTCCAATCCAGAACAGACACGAGACTTCTGTAGATTATGCAACACAAGGTTTACAAAAAGCTTGCTTTTCTCTGTGTCATTAGTATACATCACAGCAATAGCCAGAAAAATATTTATGAATCTGGTGGTTGGCTATTTACCATACCATTCTTCGCTACCCCATGGCTAAGTCACATTCCTCTGCATACTCTCAGGAATGAAGGAACAGAATGAGACACGTCTGCTGAAAATGAAATACTTTCTCCTCAAAGGAACTATGCCTAGTCAGGAAAAAAAGGCCTTTTTTAGTAAATATATGCCTTTGTTTTACGCAGTACATCACAATGGCCACAGACAGCTCCTGTGTGATCCTTTGGCACTAACAAAGAGTTTCACTCTTGTGGGTACCCTAAGGTTCGTCGTAAACAAACCCTAGACTTGATCGAGCACAACTAAAGACATATGCTATTTCTGAGATACATGCAGAAAAAAAAGTCAGCAAAATATAAGCATCAATATGTAAAGTGCTTCTCATTTTCTACTTACTAAGGGCACCATCCAGTTATAACTCACGGGTGATTACTTATTTAATTCTTACTTACCTGGACATGTCCTCTGGTTGAGCATCTGTACTCTGCTGCAAGCTACCTTTGTGTGGGGTCCTACTTTTGTCCAGCCCACAAGCAGGTGAATAAAGACCATCTGCATCAGCCCTCCAAGTGTTGGATGGGCTCCTCTTTATTAACTGTGCAATGCATTATGTGCAAATGGTACTTCTCAGACAAACCGCTGCTTACCTTAGTACCCAGGAGTGCAAAGATTTTACTGGGATGGGTGCTGTATTCATTAATGTGCCAAAGTGATTTCCATTAGTTTTGAATTGACTCATCAGAGATTCCTAAATCAGTGAGTCTTCAGGTAATTTTTGTCAGGCTGACTTCTTCATCCCTGGTGTTGTTTATATAGAAATCTTTAACAACACAGAATTTGCCTCAGTTTTTCCTGTAAAGGGCATGTTTTCCCATTGCTGGTAATTTCTACTGGATAGTGTAGGACAATAGTTCTACACAGGAGCTAAAGGCATTTGAAGAAACAGAATACTTCAGTAAAGTATTTCCAGGAGAGATCAATGGGTACGCCTCTCCTAAAGCACTTTAGGGGCATTTTTTAGAAGTTGGAACACCATCTGCTCCTAAGTAGAACTCTTCCCTCAGTCCTTCCTGCTTACTCATGTAGCTGATACCAGCAGTCTGCAGATGGAGCCTCCCAGCCCAGATGGAATGGGAATTTGGCTGGATACATAGACTACTGTTTTCTTTCTGTGAAGAGGCCTTGGTATAAGCAGAGGGATGCGATCTGGACATCTAGTGGGGATGATAAAGTTGGGATCATGTCTGCTGTGTCTGCTTGGAAAAACAAACCCCAGTTTTTTAGGTTATTCAGTTAATTACTTGTGAATTAGTAATTAGCCAGTCAAAAAGATTTTTTTCCTTAGGAATATTTCTGCTCCTATTTAAAACTTTTTTCCTTGGAAAAAAATTAAATCAGAAGGTAATGTAACATAAAAATAAAGTGTATTAAAATTTATATGTTTATTAAAACCAAGCCTACAGCAAGCCAAACAATAAATGCCTTTTTTTTTTCTTCAAAAGGTGTATTTTAAAAAACTAACTAAATTATAAAAGAAAGCATTTGGTTACTACTTAGCTGACTGATGGCAAAAAAAATGCCAAATTATTTTGAGTGTCCTGGTTTCGGCTGGGATAGAGTTAATTGTCTTCCTAGTAGCTGGTACAGCGCTGTGTTTTGGGTTTAGTAT
>JAVKLA010000090.1:13647050-13672069 GCA_034782735.1 Sagittarius serpentarius | reverse complement strand
CCCCCCCCCCCACAGAGACTCTTTGGAGCATGGCATTAAACTGTAAGGCAGCTACTCAGCTTGTTGGGCTCCCTCTTTCTCATTATACAAGCCTACTCACATCTTTCATTTGTATTTTGTGGTTATTTGTATTTAATCTGTATTTTCCTCTGGCAATAAGTTTGATACCCTCCTGTTTCATTTTGCGCTGATGCTATCTTACAGCTTGATGATTACAAGTGAGTTGGTATTGTTTACCATAGCTCTTAGCTATTACAATATTCAGTCCTCATGTATGGATTTCCCATACATTTTCTTGAAGAGAGGCAGAATTGTCACTGTTACACAAAACCAGGAAGAAACAGCAGTCTACGCAGTGTGAGATTTCACCTTATGTGTTGTTGGATCAAGAAATGTTACGTCAACTGGTTTAGAGTAAAAGCAAACAGAAACCTCAAGATGCAATGTTCAGGTCCAGCCCTCAGTTAAGTCCAATAAGCCAAGTAATTACAGCTTACAAATGAATAAAAAATAGCCATGACCATTCTGTTTTATCTAACAGAAGAAGAAAACAGAAATGCTGGTTTATCTTGACCTTCTGACAGGTATACGCCAGCACTTCTCCTGATTCTGTGTAAGAAGAACTTTTGACAAGGAAACAGTGCTCTGTACTTTCCAGTCAAAGGCTGACCTAAATGGTGCCTCAAAATTAACATTCTGTTGGGATATACTAAAATCAGGGCTGCAGAAAGCTAACATAAAAAATAGCATCTGAGCTGGCAGCATTGCTTATGTAGTACCTTTCATCCCAAAAGGTTCTTGGTAGGCTACATACACGCTGACAAAATGCAGCCACCTGGGGGGGAATGTGGAAGGCGTTGAACAGCATGGCAATGATAAAGGACAATTTAGGATAAGGATGAAGAAACGTATCAAGTAAACTCCCCAACAGCATGGGAGATGCTTGTTCATTGCTGGCAAGAGAGGAATACTGGTATGGAGCAGTTTCCTAATGCATTCTTGAATTACCTTGGAAATCGTTCATCTGAGTATTGACCGGATCTGACTACGTTTAACTTGTTTGACCTGATGAGATCAGGTTGTATGGCTGCAAGTTTGTGATAAGAAGCCAGCATTAGAAAGAAACCACAGATCTCAGAAAAGCAAAGCAAGAAAAGCAAAGCAAGAAAACCCACAACCCTAAGCCATTCATATGGAAATTATTCACTATAAACAGGTAATTTCTTCTTGAACTTCTCATATAATAGTCTACATCCATCTATCATTAGGAAAACTACATGGATACAAAGATTATTACCATATGAAACAATGCAGACATCTTACGTCTCCTCATAGGTTTACTACCATTGCTCAGGGCTTCGCTATTTTAGTGTAATGTCATTATCCTTTATCTTTATGCTGTGTAGTATTGTCCTCCATTGTGCAGTATTCATTATTACACACTTTGTCATGCACTACCTCTGCAGATGTATATAATATGCACAGATTAAGCTAACCGATTTACTGATACCATAGACATACATGGCACTTAGATCTATCACAGGTATTCCTTATGCTTACAAGACAAAGCAAATGAGTTATCTTTTATATACTAGAGGATCACTCTTTGTAAATGTTGAATGATTTTAGTGGTGACGTTATGACTTTGTTTTCCTTCAATTTGTTCCTAAGAGGATGAAAGAAATAAAAATTTGCTGGTAGGGAGAAGGAATATAAATTAAACTATTTTATGAAGACCATTCCTTAAAATGACTCAGACTATAAATTTCTGCAATTGTTCAAGAGCAAAAGCTTTTGTTAAGTACCTGAGAACAACAATACAGGTGCAGGAAGAAGAGAGAACACCTTCAATTGAGATCATTCAAGTTTGCCATTTACTTGTACAAGCATAACCAGAGAGCTGCTCTTCAAATAGGGAACTGTCACTTCTCCTCTGGGCTTTGAGTGATGCTTTGCTCTTGTTTTACCTTTGTGTTTTTATTTGGTTTCTTTAAGTGCATGCAAAGGATTAGTTTGAAATGATGCTTATTTTCACACACTGCGGAATGAGTTGCCCATTTCTAACTTGCAAACTACAATGTAGACTAGACAGCTTCCATAACATTTAAACAGAGTTTATAGAGGCTGTAAGAAGCAGCTGGAGTGGAAGTGTTTTGTACAGAGCAGTTTTTGAAAAGATGCTACACATTATCTCCCTCAGTCCTCAAATACTACAGTAAATGAACACATAAGACAAACCCCATTTCTCCCAGGAAGGTTTTTTTTAACTTACCTTCCTAGAGATTTCTGGAGTTTTCCTTTAAGAAGAGAGTCTGTGATGAAGGCATAACAAATACAAAATTATCTCCTTTTCATAACTTATTTCACTAGTGTATAAATTGCATGAATGCATGAAAATCAACCATGGGAAAAATGCATTTACACTGCAATCCAGAACTGAAATATACATTGCCAACATGCTCCTTTCTAAGCAGTTTAACACAGCAAGAAAATGAGACCTCACAGCGTTATGCAAGGTATGCAAGGACAGATATTACCAACAAGCAGAAAACCTAAGACTCAGGTGGACAAAGCTAGGTCTATACAGCTCAGTTAAACCCATGCTGAGCTTATGTACCATCCTCACTCACGCTCAGCAGCCTGTCAGACACCACCTGAACCTAGCTGTGTGGTAGATGATGTTACTGCTCCAACTGTTTATCACCACCAAACAACGGGAGGTTACTGATCCCACAGTTCTGGCAGCACGTGATGTAGGTCTCTAACCTGCTTCAAGCAAAATAACCAGACTAGACCGACTCACATACACTGGAAGTACAACAGCAGGTAGCTGACTGCACTGGGCAGCTGGGAAGTGGCTGTGTCTTAAAGCAGTTGAGCCAAGCATATGTATCTCGAGCCTCCAGGAATGTACATTCATGAGTCTTGACAGAGCAGCTTCCTAGAATTTTCTGTTAATAGGAATTTGGGAACATAAACACATCCGAGGAGAGCAAAATATCTGATATTTTGATTATGGACAAGTAAATAGCTTCAGAATGTCTTTGTGCCTATAAAGACAATTATTGGAACCACATCTTTTTCAAGCTTCGATTGAAGCATGCCTAGTATCCACATACAAAGATCATCGTTGTAATGGTAATTGCTTTGCCACTACAGGAGTCCACTCCAGGAGCCTGAACAGCAGACACAGCTATGATTAAATATCATTCAATTCACCTCTATGTGTCTTTTACCTGGCACCACATTGTTATTTACCTGAACAGTGGTTTTAAACTCCCACAATTCAAATATTATACAATGCAACAGAATATTACCAACTTGAGACCAGACCACTAGCAGAGCTCTTCTCCCTAAGCAAATAATGGTGAGAGCTCTTCAGTGCTTTGCCATAGGTGCTTAACTTTGTTCAAAAATAATCATGAGGAGAGGCAGAGAAGATATTGGACAGTGGTTAGGCAGAAGCTTACATTACTATGGATTTTCATTCAGTAGCAGCTGGTAGAAGATGAGTTCAATGCACCTTCTAGAAAATGATCTATCCTTTTCTTTCCTCCAATTTGTTAAAAAAAAAAGTTTCAAGCCAAATTAATTTTTCCAATTTTCCCAAATAAAAATGAAGGTGTAAAATTATTTATATTCTTTGTTATCTCTTTTGGGTTTTGGTCTGACATTACACTATACTGTGCTCATATCCAAATGACTTTGTGGCAGAGGGACTCAGCTGCCCAAGTCCTAAGAATTAGCATTTGCACAAAGTTGTTCTGAATTGTTAACCTGCCTTCACATTTTGGAGTGCTCCAAAATAAATAGCAATCTTTCAGTTTCTGTTCAAAGTACTTCCTGAAAGCAAAATGAATTAAACTATTAGCACACCTGTAAATTAAGCAGGCATTCTGATTTATTAACTGAGGCACTCAGAAGCTGCGTGAGATTCCCAAACGGCTTGCTCTTGCTCCCATTGAAACCACCAGCAGTACTCTCATTGTCTTCAGAGTCATAGGATGAAGCCCAGAGTAAGCAGCAAATTGACAAAAGATAAATCTAATTCTCAATCAATTGGATTAACAATGCATAGTAGACTATAGGACAACACGAAGACAATATGCTTGTCAAACATACGTTGCACAAAGCAACAGCTAATATGGCATATCCCACAAGGGGGATGCAGGCATTTGCAACATGACTACCTGTATACAATTTGTCCCAGCAGTTCTTGAATGTCTCCCTTACAGATGGGCAATGTGCCAGTAATCACGCAGCTGTGATGGAAAAGCAATTGGAGGCCCATTTAAAAAGTGAAAATCCCTGTCTGATTCTGCCCCTGAATCTCAAGCAGACCTGAACAGGTTGCCCAGAGAGGTGGTAGCAGCCCCATTACTGGAAACATTCAAGACCAGGCTGGATGGGGCTCTGAGCAACCTGATCTAGTTGAAGGGGTCCCTCCTCACCGCAGGGGGGTTGGACTTGATGACCTTTGGTGGTCCCTTCCAACCCAAGCCATTCTATGATTCTATGATTCTGATAAACCTGATGACTCCCTATTAGGAAAAACATTCCACAAATTATCATAAGTAACTAAGTGGGATGTATGCTTAGTTTTTGCATGCAAAGAAAAACGTTCATCCTGGCTTGAATGCATGGAGAACTTTTCAAAGCACAGAATTTCAAACAAGATTAAACCCCGGTAAATCCTCTTTCATTGTGCCTCGCTGTGCAGACTGTCCTTTCACTGAACACAGGTTTGAAATATAGGGAAGCCGATTTCCCAAAGTACATCACTGGCTCAAATTCTCACAGAGGTTTGTTTTCTCAGCCAACCCTGCATGTTCCTTCCACCAACAAGTGCAACTGTACTACAAAACAGACCTCAAAATAACTGCTATGCCGCAGAATCCAGGCTCCTACAAATAGGACATAGAAGAGCACCAGATACTGCCCAACCCCATCTCCCAAAATGATGCAGAATTCCGGTCAATAAATTGACCTGATGTTCCTGGTGGTTTTGTATTTCTTGTTCTTCACCTTTTCCAAAATGTCCTTTTCAATAAAGTTTGAATAAATCTTCAAAAATTTAAATGAACTGGTCTGGAAACAGCAAGCAATCAACTTTGAAGCCAAAGGAAAATAACCATTTTTCATGACAGAATCTGTGTATCATTCAGAAACAGGATCTTAATTTTAACCTATACGGCGTCCACAAATGAGCTTGAGCCTCACCTAAAATAAACAAAATCTTGCTGAAAGAAAAAATGTACTGATAGCCTTTTTCCAAGTTCTAACAAAAGACAGGAACTATTTAGAAGAAGAACAATGCAAGTATTGTAAATATTGCAAATATTTCTTTGGTATGAAGCAGAAATTATTTTATAGCTTTCCTGTGAGGAACTGTGAAACCCGTTTTCTTTTCCTACAAAGAGAAGTAAAAATCTTCTGAAAGTCTATAACTCTTACACTCTAAAATATGCATTAGGCACAGAGATAAACTCTCCTAAGAAAACAGCAAGAAACAGTAAGAAAAAATCTAGTCAAAAGTTTCTAATCATGAAACTGCATAACATTATCCTTCTGGTTTCTTCTTGGATAAAAATGAGCATCACAGTGATTAAGAGGATGAAAACCAGCAATTAATTAATTAATTTGTTAGGGCAGAGGAGTAAAATCTTTAAAATCCCAGATGTATTCCCATGGGTTTTGCTGAGCCATTTTACACCTTCTGCGGCATCTGCCAAGAAAAGGTCAGTTGAACTAATCCGTGCTTATACCTTGGTATCTCCATTGAAACATGTCATCTCTCCACTGTAGAGTTATTATTTGCTGCCTATGATACTAAGTCTCAGAAACAGGCTAGATTTGATCCTGAATGCAGGTGTGACTGATGTGTCTTTCATAAGCCAAAGAAATCTATACACTGGGTGTCTCAGGAGACTAATAGTCCAACTTCCTTTGGAGTATCTTCCTCTTCTCTCTAGCTTTCAGAGCACTCCTTTTCCCGATACAGTAACTACAGAGTGGAAAAGGAACCATCAGTAAAAATTCAACATCAAACAATTAACTTTGTAGGCAAAACTCAAAGGAAAGTCAAATATATTTGCTTATTTACCCAAAAAGCAGGGCTTAAACATTCACTACTAGTTGTGAATTCACCTTCTCTAACTGTGAAACCACAGCTTCCCTGGTTGGTGTCTCAGGCTTTTCCTGCACAAAGCCATCTCTTCATAAATTGGGAATCCTAAAATCTCACTGTGAATGCCTGGCAGCAAACAAATGAAACAACACATCACAGAATAAAAGCAGCCATAAAAAAAAGCCTCATGTATAAAAATTAGTTGTCAGATAGATGACAACTCCATTCTGTCTTCCTGTAGCTTGTAATACCCAGGAAACAACCCCTTCACATTTATCACTGTTTACCAATACCACTCTCTCAGGTCTCAGAGCTTGGACCTGCTACAATTGCCACCCACTCCATATTCATGGAATCCATCTCCTTCTCATGCCATCTGTTCTTTGTCCTGGACTAATCATGATATATAGGGCAATATGATTGCTACCTCCTCTGAACGCTGCTCCTAGTATCTTACTGTAGGTTTCAGAAGAATCACAACTGTGAGGCTATGTGTATTGTCTCTAAACCTCTGGTGTAAAACCACTGGAGCAGAGACAAGTTTTAGGACTAGTACTAGTTCTTAACGCTGTTATCATTCCTTGTTCAGTGTTGGAGGACAGATTCTCTCCGATTCCTTACCACTACTATCCTTCAAAGCTACATTTGGTGTAAACAAATCTAGTTGATAATAGCCTCTGCTGGATAACACAGGATCATGTTTTGAAATTGGACTTTGAAAGGACTTTAAGATTTACCTCTGAAAATTAGGCTTTGATTGGTCTGTTTGGGAGTGAGGCTGGTTATCAGTGATAACACATACATTTAGACTCTTAAAGAAACCTGACAGGTGCCAGACATAAGAAATTACCATTTTCCTCTGTGAGTCTGGCTCCATTACACGTATGTTCAGATCCCATTTTTGTTAGCCAAAGCCCTGTTTAAAAAATAATTTTACAGGTTTTAAGAAGTCTGTAGTCATTTATTCAGAATTTTTCCTTTTTATTTCAGTCAGATATTAATAGAACAGCAAAGAAAAATGTTCCGATGGTTTAAAGAACACATTTTTCTCTGTATCTGCCTCTGCTTACACGTGAAGGGGAAAAGGCTCTGATAATCTACAGTACAAGCAGGAAAGGTGACAAGGGAAAACTTATCTTTTAAAATGCTTTCCTGTTTTACTTCAGGTGAAACAGGCAGCTAGTATGCTAGAAGCTGTTTTCTGTGTAGCCTGGAACACTAAAGAGAAGCAGCATGCTAAATATCATATACAGAGCCTGCATTGTAACACAACAGCTTAGTTACTATAGGAAAATCTGTGACAACTTGAGACGGACAAACGGACAGGAATAAAAGTTTTATCAGTTTTGAAGTAAAAAGTTAAATACCAGTGAGAAGGTTTCCTACTGGCTGCCCAATATTAAGAACACTAAATCATTTGAAAAACTACAGTGAGGGTAATTTATGCAGCAAACCACACAAGACTTTACCCTTGCAAACAAAGTTCGGCAGCATTTTTGGTCACAGGAAAAGCATCTTAGTTTGAATTTGTATGATAAGTAAATATTCCCACTTCTCTGCTGGTTTGGAAGAGAGGTTAATAGAGGTGAAACATTCTACCAACATCTCTAACATACACATTTTTCTGTGCAAGAAATCGTTATTATTCCTGCTTCATGATTTTATCAGCCTGGACGTAAGATCTGCAAAATGGAGAAAGGTTTACAAAATGTAAAAATGACTTTTTGAGCAAAATAGAATTATATATTTATGTTTCTGGTCAGAAAGTAAGCCAGGGCAGTCATTTCATTGAATAAACAAAGACCAAGTCATCACCTCTCTCTTTGCTGTGGTCAGACTTGGGCTTTGCAGATCTCATCCACTGAGACTTGGCTCTTCAGACCTATCCAGGCTGGTAAGACTCAATCCAAGCAGTGGTAACATTTAAGTGGATTCTATTTCTGTTCTGCTTGAATTAACTGTCTGAAAGATTCATTACTTACATTGTTCAAGGCTCTGAACAAATCTGAATTAACTTCAGTGTTTTCATTTTCATAGGACAGAGTTTGTACACAAGTGCAATCTGAATTTTATCAGTGACTTAGGCTGGTTTGATATGCACAGGAAAAAAACCCCTAAGGTACTTGAGTATGTTAGAACCCGATTTCCTTAATTCACATTAAAACCAAATGTATAAAGTATTGTAGTTTAAAAAATCTTTGATGTTAATAGCACAAGTGATAAAATATGGGTCTAATCAAAATGACTCAGTATTGCACATTAAACCCTGCAGTACCCAATTACTCATTGCTGTTTCTGGTGAGAAATGTGATATTCAAGGGTATAACCTAACCTGCAGCCATAAATAACACATATATTAAAAAGAAAAGGATGATGGCAGAGCTACCAAATGCTCTTCTTTTACTGCGTGATCTTAGCTTTGAATCCATCGGTAATAGTAGTAGTAGTACAGTAGTTACATGGTACAGTTTTATTTAAAAGCAATCAGGTCCACAGACTCAGCAAAACCGAAAAGTGGTTGTGCTTGTCAGAAAGCAATATTAAGAAGCTTGGGCTTGGTATGGGGATGATCTTCCTTTAAAAAAAGGACTCACATGTTGTTTTGAACTTGTCATTTTGATTTGTCTGGGAGTGTCTTCTTGATTTGCCTTGAAAAACCTTACGAGGGACAGAGACCTTTTCAGGATGACTTGTCACACGAAAAGGCTTTATCTTACTGTCCACCCAGTTTGCTAAATAAGCAACCTGTCATGCTTGTATTAATTCACTCAGGCCAAAGCTGAAATTAATTTTGAAGCTTGTATTTCAGCATTTTCCTTCTTGAATCTATTGAGCTTGTTATGTACAAACAGGAAGCTGTCTGTCTTAGAAAGGGAAAGCAACTAAAAAAAAGAACACCCCCCACTCCCCGCTGTTGTATGCTTTGGTTTGGTTTTTTTTTCCCTTTTCAGTTCAAACAAGTGTCTGTTTTGTGCTGCAGAGATTGGTATGACACCTCATCCATTTCAAAAGACAGACTGCTTTATGAACTCATGGAAAACGATTATTTTATACAGCAACTTGCAGATATGATCCTCTGACAAGCAGCGCTCATTAAAAGAGCATCAGCTGGCTCAAGCAGTAGTCTTGGTCGTTATTGAAGTCAGTCAGACCATGGGGATTTTAATACCATTTGTTCAGCAAACAGTCTCATTCTGTCCAGCTGTAAAAAAAAAAATCCAATTTAAAAATAAATCTTTTGTAATGGGCTCAAGGAAATGTATGGCATGGGAGGACTAAGAAGTTACCTATTATACAGGCATTCTGTTCACATCCAGGGTGATTCTGCCTTGATAAACAAAGTGTGACACTATTGGCAAACCTGGGATTTGAAGTAATGGTTCATTAATGCAATTGCACACTAAGTAATGTACTTGGGTGTCAGCATTCTGCTGGGTTTTCTTCCTCATTGTAATGCTCTTTTTCCTCCTGGATATGCTTTAAAAATATCCTGGCAGTCTTGTCAATATATTAGTTTGAAAAATGTCACCATGGACCTGGAACTGTTGTATGTATATGTAACTGTGCATTGACACATGCATTGGCTTGATGCATTCTGGTGATGCGAGTTCAGTCTCCTGCAGAGATCCAAATTATGATACGATTGCACTGAGCTTACAGACTTCTCTCATGCTGGGACGGAGATGGTGTGAGGAACTAAATTCACAAAACAGAGCAACGTGCTCCTACTGCATGGTTTGAATAGCACTTCCAGCGGCATGCAGTGCACATCTTGCTTTTCTTTAGGAGAGTGTGGAGAGTAGATACAGCTGAGCTGGGCATGCAAGGTATTCAGTTCTTCCCCTTCACTAACGTGATCTTTCTCCTTCTGATCTGAACTTCCACCATTCCTTCTTTCCCTCTTTTTTTTAATCATACTCAACAGTTCCCACATCTACCTGTCAGGGACCAAATGTCTAATACAACGGTTTGTATAATCCATAGCTCTGTTCCAAGAGGGTGAGTGCTCAAAGGCCTTGGCAAGAATATTTTAATGTGTCATTTAGGAGTTAGAATCTATTTGAAAAAGACAATTGGAATTGGTACTGTTGGTAAGGCAAGGTTTTAAAGTGCACAGAGAGTAGGAGAAACTTCAATAACAAAGGGAATAACATCCAAAAGGGACAGACTTAGTAATTCCTTCCGTCTGGCACCTATAGATGACAGAAAGTTGAGTAAGCCATCTTTGTGCGATCAGAGGGGCAAATCACATTTTCAGCACAATTATGTAGCATCATGTTTAACTATTACCATATTTGTCAGCAAGAACTGCTAGTCACTGGATGGCTTATATAAATTTACTGTGTGAAGAACTCAGAAAAGGTGTGTGTAATTGTTTCAAACATCTTTCATTAGATTTTAATTTGTAGACTGATGCAACTGGTGCAGAATGAAGTGACCTCCTGCTTCCTGCCCCAGGAAATTCTTGGAAATTGGATATTTCAACTCAGTAGGATTCACATTGCAATGTATTTTAAATTACAAGAACTGAGTCTTTTGCTTGCTGTTGTCCATCTGTGTTACATTCTTTGATTTACTCCTATACACAGAACGTATAGATTGCTTCTTATCTACATAGCTTAGCGCATCTTACACAGAAAAATCAGGAAGGAAATCTCAAAGGTAATTTGTTGGAATTAAACAGCTGCAAGGAATTGTCAAATGCATTCTGGCCAGACCCAGCGGGAGTGTTTGAAATAGTTTGCGTTCATGTGAAAACTCACCTCACGTGGACTTTTTGAAGAAAGATACAAGTCTCTGATCAGCATTTTTTGAAATTTTACAGAATTGCTCAGTTTTCCCCAGTCCTATGAAGACATTACTAACGGTCAGCAGAGCTCTCCTTTGCTAGTGGCTACTGATTGTAATCCCTTTCCCCTGCCCCCACAGGTAGGGAATGTGAACAAATATCCACTGCAGTTAATGGGATCATTTTAAATCCTTCATAGGCAACTATCCTACTCCATTAACCCACCAGGGACTGGTTGTAACAGAGGCCAGAGTGTGGTTCAATTCCTAACCTATCTCAATTGCCACAGTATTTCTGAGGGCACCGTTTACCAGTGCATCTTTGCACACAAATGAGGCCGAATGCACTGAACCAATGAAGATTACCTACTGTTCAAACTGTAAAGCACATCAAGGAGCATGCCTAACTAATTCCACCACTGGGCTAAGATCATGCTGTATATTTGACAGTAAGCCCAGTCTTTCCAGCCTGCCCAGGGGAACCTCCACTCTTATCATTTTGGCTTTTGATGTGCAGCACCTACGGAACAAAAATACTTAGCAAGTTGCAAACATTAAGGGTGCACTTGAAAACTTCTTGTTCCAAGCCCAGGTATCTGATATTGAACGTGCCCGTTGGCACATTCCAAGCAAGAGCCATTTTAAAAACTGAACCGAACATACTATTATTGATCTGATTTTGTCTGCTGTGCAAGGTGCAGCCTTTCTCCCTGAGGTACCTATGCAGTTCACACGGCTGAAGGCCACTGAACTAGAGAACAAGCTGATTGATTTCCTATTTGTGTCCAACAGCACTTTAGTGGCATTAAATATTATTTAATGGCACTGATTGCACTTTAATGAAATTACCAAAAAAACCTCAACCAAAAATAACAACCACCACCTCTCTCCTAACCGGGTGCATTGTTCTCTCTCTGAAGCAAGCACACTGTCTGGTTGCACTGGAGGGTCACATCTTGATTAAGCAGAGTGTCAAGAGTATTGATAGCATCTTTTCAGTATTCCGGGGAGCAGCCATCAATAAAACCCTAACAGAGTACAATGACTTCTACTCTCTTTTTATTAATCATGAAAATATATTTACAGTTGGAGCAGAAGTGCATTGTACAGAAGCATCAGTCCTCTCTGCTCACATCCACATTGCAATCCCCTTTCATTTTACAGGAATTGAAGTCTAAAATGGAAGTCAGTTCACATGAATCTTCCTGTAGCAAACAATTATTGTTACCAGAAATCTTCAAGGAAAATCAAAACAAAGCTCACAGGCAAATCAAAATGACAAGTTCAAAACAAAAGCACATTAAAGCTTAAAGAAAAAAAATAGATCTATTTCCTTTACCAACTCCAACTTAATAAAGAAGATTCTGACAAGCACAGTCCTTGTTATATACACAGCTGCCTGAGTTCACATTCCTGGTTGTTTTATACGAAACAGTGTCAAGAAACTGCCCCTTCAATAGTACTAAATGGGAAATATCTCAAGTGTATTTATTTTAAAAATCAAATGCAGGTAAACAGGACACTAGTTTAATTTCTTTTTTACGGTAAAATTCCTCTCTCAGTTCTGGGCTGCAGCTGGCGGTTTGTCTGCAGATTGTTTGACTTGTCCAGAGAATGCAGAATGCGGACAGAATCTCAAATTCTCAGGACAGGGCAGAGCAGAGGGGAGAAGTTTTCTCCTGCAGATCAGCAGTATGTGGTGTGGGTCAGATAGGCAAATTTGCCTGTGCATGAAAACCATGCAAATAAAAATCTTTCCCCTCACTATGTGGAGAATATCTTTCTGGAAAGAATCCACTGCAGCCACTCACTGCCTGATCTCTGAGTTACTTGTTTTACCAATCCCAAGAGATGCAAATCATCTCCTGGGATATGTCAAACTGCTCACGTCCAGCTAGGGTATGCAGCTCCTCATGGGAGATATTCAGCATCTCACGTGATTTGGCCCTTAACACACAGAGACAAAAAAAGAAGAAGAAGAAAACTAAAATATTTGCATGGTTCATGTGCATGAAACAAGGAATCATCCTGAACACATACTGCAGAAGGTGAGCAGCTAGTGAGGTGGAGCTCATACCTATAGAGGGAAAAAACGTTCTATTTCCTATGTCAATCCCATGGCAAATATTTGCAAGGACTAAGCAAGCATACTTAATTGGCTACTCTTTTTGTAAGCAGAAGCCACAGAAGATGTTTATCTTCAAATCTGATTTCATACCTTAGCTGTCACTGAGGAAATTAAACATTCAGCAAGTCACTCTCTCTGTCTAATACGGAGACAGTTGGCAAATGAGGCCATAAAGCTAGAGATTAATTACCGGCTGTATGAATTGTTGCTGTTTTCCTCTGTCAATTACGTCATGGTTAATCATGGAGTGAACTCCTGAGAGTTTTGTATCATTCCTCCCTGCATTTTTCGCAAATAAAAAGTAAACAAATGTAACCAGAGGTCATTCTAAGCTCTCTCTCTACACTGGCAGGAAAAAGTTCTGGGAATTCCACCATCTCTCTCCATGAAGATTAATTTAAACATTTTAATTTCACAAGATGATTTAAAACTAACAGATCAAGACATGTCATGATTTATTTTAAGAATTTGAATAATATTTATGCACACATTTACTTCTGGTACAAGATTTTCTGATTACTATTTGGAGGCGTTTCTTGCTCTTTTGGGCTCAGCATTGTTTACGCTGGGCTACATAAGACTTGTCATAAATGGTCCAGAGCAAAGAGTGAAGTAAAAGAGAAGAAAGGATATATACTATAATACACACATTATAGTGTAGGTCAGTCTTCTTAGTCGTAATTACTGAGCTAAGCATTTCTCCCTAAGAGGCCACTCTGGACTGGGTTTCAACCCAGCTATATCAGATAAAAGCTAAAGTTCATAAAAAGGTAGAAATATGATTTACTATTAAAAAAGGCAATTTATCTGCCTATGTTGGGCAGCCAGCAGCATATCGGTATTCCTTTAGCACTTTAGAAAAGACAAGCATTCCAGTTTTCTCCACAGGGTTTTTTTAGAAAGTGTGTTATTACAGTTGAATTCATTAAATAAACCTAAATATCAACAGTAGTCAATATCTACGCAGAATTTCCCACAGGAGACTAGATGAAAAGAATACTGTAAAAATGTCATTAAGGTACGCAGATAGGTGAGGGAATGAAATCTTCACAAATACTAATGTAGGACACTAGAAGCACAGTCTGAGGTAAGTTTGCCTTGGATCACAAGGACAGTTTAATCCAATTCCCATGTGAGTTAAGGAGTGTCCTTCCATCAGCTTTGACAGATAGGACGAAATCCACCATAAGCAGATAGAGAAGGACACTATTCACACCTGTTAGTGTTATCCATCAGTTCTTTCATCCCTACAGATAGTTACGGTCACACTGTAATCAGCACAATGTCTATCAATACTCCTGAAAGGACTCTGCAAGAGCAAGCATTATTCTCACTTTTACCTTACAGATCCATAAATACCTTTGCAAAAGTATTTTCTTCCTTTCATCTGACACTAAGGAATAGTAAGTTTAAAAACCTCCTCTGGATCAAATGATAACTCTCGCTGACAGAACCGAAGAAAGACCTCAATAATTCTGATTTCAAATACAGGAAAGCCCTATGTACTACACTTCACTTTAAAAATTGTTAAGACTGCGCATTAACTAAGAAAAAATGTACAAACAATTGCATCTAATTACATGACCAAAATTATCTTTAAATGAGGTAGCTCGTTATGGTTTGCACTTGGCATTGCTCAGTGACAGCATGGGTATAAGACAGCAGTCTTCACCCAGTTCTGTGTCAGAACAAGCCATTTGTGTGATTTGAATCATTTGAATTCACTAAGATAACAGCGCCCCAGTCTTATACTGGAAAGACTGGCAATATGTGAGATAAAAAAGACACGCTGCTCAGATAATAAAACCCAGCAATTATTGAGGGGTTGTCATTTGAGTTTGCTAGACATAAAACTGATTAAGAGCATCACCATCTTTCTTTTCTGCATCATAGAAGATGACTGGTGTAAGATGCCTGTTGTTTCTTGTCTGCTGATCCAGGACTATTGTATTTCCAAACAGTTGTGGGAATAGAGGCCAGCAAATACATTTGCCTTCATTTGGAAGGTGAATGTACCGGAATACGTTAAACATGTAAGGCTGTTACAGAGGTTATGTCAGTTCTGCTGGGGGGAGGAAAAGGTTATAGGAAAGAGGGGACTTTCTTTGTGTAAACATATAGAAGAAAGAGGCTCAAAAAGTAACAAAATATTTGCTAAGTTTAGACACAGATTTACTGTAGTACACAAAAGCCGTGTGTTTTGCTACCTGTATTTCAGTTCAGCTCCTTATGCTCTGGCTAGCAAGCTCCATTGCCCTGTGTGGGACTCAGCAAGATTACGGTTCTGGCACTTGTTTTCACTGAAGGGAATCATGATCTGACATGAACCTCCTTTTCATACCTACTTTCTTTATTTGATTACAATTAGATCTAAACCTCCCTGCAGTTGTTTTACAAATTCAAACCTTAGCATAGCTATTCAAAACTTAGACATAACCTTCTGCTAAGGGCTTGAATTCCTGCTTACATAGAGATTGATAACATCAATTTATAGATACACACATTTTAAAGAACATAATTCATTTAATTCTTCACTAGAGTTACTGATAACTAAACAAATAATGGGTAAGAGTACATTTGGAGTAAACAGGCCATATTCTGGGCTGTGAGGGATATCATGACATCAGCCACTCCTGTGAACTGCATATCCCTAATTTGGCATGGCAGGAAGTGTGTGTCATTCAGGCCACAACTAAATGAAGACTGGAGTATTCCCGTGCATGCTGTTATGACTACAAAAATAATTAATTGCTCATTAACCTACAAAGGATTATCTTGAACCAGTAAGATTCTGCTAGTTGGACTTGAGCCATTTGATTTCTTACTGCTTTTGTTTACCAGGAATTGGGGACTACTGCTACTCACCCTATCAGTCATTATGAGAAAATTACTTTTTCCAATCAAGCTATTATGGTTACACAGTTTTACCTTTTCTGTTTACTGATAGTATGAATTACTATAATATTGACATAAATAGAATATATCTTTTTTTTTTGTCTTATTTTAACAATCGGGCAGCTTTCAGGTTTGGCCATAGGGCTGTTAAAATTAACTGCAGTATGACAATAGATGTCATGGAATGCCATGACAAGACCAAAAGCATAACATGGTAATATCAGTTAATGAAGCTGAATTATTGTAGTGGTAAATTTGTATCATATACAATCTGAAAGTGATACCTGGCTGGTTACATTCCTGACAGGCTTATGCATAACAAATCTTCAGTCCATGGTGGAGAGAGGTACACTGGTTATTTTTAATTCATTTCTAATTCTGAACTAGATCCATGCAATTATTTGAAAACTGTGTCTGCAATAAGATGACTGTTTCAGCAGCTATTTCTTATACAGCAAAAAAAAGGGATGAAAAAAAGCAAAAAGAAACAACATAGAAATGACAGTTTGATGGGACTGCAAGCTTACTCAGCCATCCCTGGGATGCCTGAAAGGCCAGGCACTTAGCTTTCCTTGGTACAGATTAATTAGCCAGCTGTGACTCCTAGATCTCTATTTTTAAAGAATGACTTGCATAAATCTCTGAAGACAAGAATTTACCACTGCTGCATTACACACAACCATGACTGCAAGATATTACTACCGGTGGAAATTCAAGTTTGCAGGAAACTGATGTAACGTTTTTCCATGAAGAGTAAGAAAATTAACCCTGACACCTATATAATTCCACTTGGGCTCACCTCGATTTCTGATATAACACTACAGCAAATTGCACCTTCATACTTCTTACCATGGAATTGGTAATACTAAAAAATCTGGCAAGGTGCCTGCGTTTTAGCTAGAATTAATACTTGTGAAAAGGGAAAAGCTTGGGAAATGTTGCAGTAAGCAATGGCAGGTGAATTTGTCCCAAGGCTCATGAAAACTACATTACACACATTCATACATGGATACTTATACCTTCAATGAAGGTAAGCAGAACTGTTTTGTCATTTTTCAGATTGTTTTTGTATACTTGTGCTTATTACCATTGGGCTCACAACTCTCATTCTGAGCAGATGCACTGAAGTAGGTTTAACTACCTGCAGGTTTCAGATAAGAGTTGTTCCTTTTTCCAACTCAGGTTTGAATTCCCTCAATTCATGTAAAATTTCTGTCTGCAGTCATGGTAAAGACAAAGTGCAGAATAAAAGGAATAGCTGCCTGCAGAGTGATCCTCAATAACTGCATACCACAGGATATTGTCGCCAGCTGGAACAGCATTCAGGATTCAGGTGTCATTCATAAATGTGATTTTTAACAAAATGATAGTCAATAGAATTGCCATAACATTACAGTGGGGAGAGGGAGAAGGTATGAAACACTCCAGAGCTAATCTATGCTGCAATATCAGGTGAATTACCAACATTTTGCAGTAGGTTTGTCTCAAGGAATACAAAAATAACTCAGCTTTGAAACATCCCAGTAGTTATTTAATAGGCGCAAAAGATCAACAGATAATTACAGTCTGTTTTGGTAATTACAGTGGATATGATTTATGGTATATTTTAATTACCACAGAGAGCCTAGCATGAAGGATGAACACTTAAAAGTCAAGATAAATACATGAATACATTGCTTTTAAAAATAAATCCATTAACTAACACGTACTTCACTGATATTTGCAAGAAACAGCAAAACCACATAAGAGTAGCCCTTTTCCATTTGTTATGTAAACAGCTGATGAGTTACAGGACCTTCTCACACTATTTGCCAGACTCAGTAAGACAAGTTATGTTCCCCATCATGAGCATATACCTTTAAGAAGCCCAAAGGAAAGAAAACACCTAGTGCTTCAGTTTAAATAGGTGACACCAAATGCTATTTTCTTAGCATTATCTCAGGCTTATGCTAATGAATTCCAACACTGTTGTAGGTGAGTCTCTCCTCAATTATGCAAACTTTGGTCTTTAGTATAGAGGTCATTATGTGACACACAAAAATTGTATAGTAATGAGGTTATTCACATTCTATTACAGTATATAAGAATTGAAAACCAAAAGTGAAATTAACTTTCTTCCTGGTCTTTTTTGTCTTCACAGATTTAGGCTAATAACACAGTGGTATGGCATGACTGGGATACGAATATTTTAGAACACAGCATCATACCAGTATCACAAAGCAAACTTCATAGAGGGGAGTATTGCATTAACACCCCGCTTCTGAGCTCTAGGAGATGAATTTCATATATAATACAGTGTGATGTTTACCAATTCATTACAATGACCTGGCTTGCTACTTCCTCAGAAAACTGCAAAAATGAAAATGTCACACGTATTTGCATTCAGGAGGTTACTATGTATCACTGCACACTTCTCATGCTGTCTAAACAAAAGTCTTTTCTGCTGTCAGTCTAATGGCTCAGCTGCTAACCCAATCTGAACTGCCTTTAGGAGGCATCAGCGGACTCCAGATACCAGTAGCTTGAGGCATGAAGATGAGGCACTTTGTTCCCTGAAGAAAGAGAAAAGCTACTGTCAGGACAGCCCGTATCCCACAGGTTCTTCTGGAAGTTATTGGAACAGGCTGGAAATGTGACTACAAGCAAGGAGAGGTGGCAGAGGATGGCTGGGGTGGGAAGCTGGAACTAGCTTGTGCATAGGAAAGGGGTTTGAATTGATGAGAACAGGATTTCAGATTAGGAAGTTGTCTTAGCTCAAGCTGATCCAGAATACATCTTCAAGGACAAAAGACCATATGTGGTACATGCATGGATAAGGACATCCACATGCTGGTATCTCAGCTTAAACTCTCTCTGTTTCAACTCCCTGTTTCATTGGATCTTTTTATACCTGAAAGACCAACTTTGTAAAATGTGTGTATAACAGCCCTAGTGTCTTTAAAACACATCTTACTCTGTAGCTACCAGAGTAGCTAGATTAAGACAAAAATAGGTTTGGTTTTTTTTTCCCCCTAAATGTTCATTAAAAATCTGCTGAAATCTGCAAAGGTCGTAACTCTACTTCAGAGTGACATTCCAGTCTGGACAAGGCAAACTGCCCAGCACCCTAATTTTACGGAATATCAACAGTGATGTAGAACACTTAGTTCCCCAAAGAAAGAGAATAGCTATGGTCAGGCCAGCTCACATCCCACGAGGTGTCTTTCTGGGAGTGATGAGGATGTGCTGGAACAAAAAGACAGGGTCAGAACTTGATTTCCATTTTATGGGAATTTTTGACAGTCCAAAAGTCAATTTCACTGCTAATTAATAAAGATAATTTCTGAAGCAAAACTCTACAAGCAGTGTCATCTGCCATTTTTTATCCTTAAATTTCCATTTCAAAACGAGTTTTGAATTTTCATTTATTACTTTTCCAGCAAAACAGCAGAAATCTGTTATGCACTATTTTGAGTGTACTGCAAATATGACCTGTAAGAATCATGCTATATTCAGAAAATGGATACTGATTAATACTCAGTATTCCTCTGCTTTTCTGAATGAAGGATACACCTGTGTATCACAAAGCAGTGCAATGCAAAATATAGGTATTCAACTTCAGCTCGAGGAGTGAAGTGCAAACAAGTTCTATGTCTCCTGTCTGCACAGTAATAAAACAGTGCAAGAAATGTCTATCCAAGTGGCCTGACCTTCTAAAGTAATGAATACCTAGCAGCTACCAGTGAAGTTGCTGTACCTTAGAATTCATTTAAATTAAAGCTGTTTGTTAAGGGGAAGATTTTCACAAGGAAAACATGCAGTTATGGGAACAGAAATGCCAGGTGTACCTTGGGAAATCTCGTCACTGTCGAACTCTGGAGAGAACATCTAACTCTTGGTACCTAAGTGTGCAAATCTTACTTATATTTTCACTGTATTTTATATACAATGGCTGACAAATGAAAAGTAATTATGAATTTGTGGTGACACTTAGAAACTCTTCTGGGCAATGCTGAAGTCAGAACTCCTAATCCAGCATTTACTCTCTCCTCAGTTTTCCCTCTTTTCCTTTTGCAGGAGATCTGTGGCCCTGCCAGTATGTGCAAAAAACATCATGACAGAATCCTGTTACATAAAGTGTTCTTTAAAAATTAGTTCTTCCAAAACAATCTCTTTTGTGACTTTCTGGGAGTCACAAGGGGAAGAATCTCATCATATCTTCATGTACCTTCCAGAAATTCTCAGCTTTTGGGAGATAATAGATGTTCTCTGACTCCTTTGTGTGAAACGCCAACATATTTATGTTGAGATCCAGGGTCTGAGGTTGAAGCATTATTACAAAAGCAGCAAAGTTACAAGTTCTAAATGCATTTTTTTTGTGAAACAGAAGTACATTCTGTTCCACGTTTACATTCAATGATCTTTACATGCTGAATGCAAGACCATTATCACACCTATTTTAATTCTTTTTCTGCTACAGCACAAAAGAAGTAATTCTTAATCACACAGCCAGCTTAGACTTGCAAGTCATTAGGAGACCAAAGTTTCCTTTTGAGCTGTAAGGGCTGCATCATGAGAGACGCGGAGGTGAAGGAGAACTATTGTTTAGCTGCAGGACAAATCCTGTACTCCACATGCTGCAGATTGGCAGAGTGCCCAGCACTGGGCTGCTCTGCTCACACGATCAGTTCAACACAGCTTCAATCTGAAAGAATTACTCTGGATCCAGAAAAAGAAATTTCTTGTTAATACTGTGCCAATTGCTTAGCATCTTGCCAATGATGCTGAATGTGCCATAGGTGAGTACTTGAGGTCTGAAGCAACAGTTTATGAATGAGGATACAAAACTGAGGATACAAGTCTCACTTGACTGTATTCTTTACCCTCACTTGGCCCAGGCAGGTTAGAGGAGGAGTCTACCTGTTGCATTTGCAAGAAAGGATCAGTTTCCAATAAGAACTAACATCTGAGATCAGCAAGCCTGTTTACTCAAGTGCAGGTGCAGCTGAAATTTGGAAATGAGAGAATGTGTTCTAATTGCATCTAACACCGAGGGAGGGTCTTCCGGGGAAACCTCTGCCAGTGATACTCCTTCCAGGGTGGGAAGCAGCAGATATTATAGCCAGTGGTTCTCACCGCTCTCATCCCTGAGGATTTTTGTGCAGGAGTCTGAGAAGGGATAGGGCCTCTGTTCTGCATAGAAAAGCAAACACAGCTTCACTAGGACAAAATCCTGGTTTAAAAATGCTCTGCTGTAAAAAGTAACTTGGATCAATGTGGCTTTCTGTACTGTCAAATACCAGCAGTACTGCATTGCACCATTTTCTCTGGGTGATCCAGCATAGGCCAGATGCTATTTCAGTACTACTAGAGGTAGAACTAAAGCTAATGGGCCATACTGGTATTGTGGAGGGAGGTGAAACAATGGGCACAGGCAGGTCCCATAATGAGTGGCTTCAGAGCTTCTGGACCTAAATGATCGTTTCCCCTGAATCCACGGGACTGGGAGGTGCAAAACTCATCTATTCAGAAATTAAGGTACCTTCCTCATCACAGAACTGAGTTATATATTATCTATACAGTGAATTGTTGGCTGCCCTCCATCGAAGGTACTTCCCATTCCCTTCCTGTACTTAGTACTAAAGCTTCAGCCTTATGTATTCCTTAATATCTTTATTTACAGTTTTTGGGTGAATGGGCTTAGTAGCTCCTGAGCCTAAAAAATTCTTAGCTCAAACTATGTCCCAAACTTTCCTAATCATTCACTTTGTCATTGAAATCCATATAAACGTATGTATGTGTATGTAATGTGAAACATTTCTTCTGCAAACGACTGTGATGACATTTCCAGTGTCTTCATTACAGTTAAAGAAGCTTTAATTTATTCCATCACACAAGAAGAGAAAGACTCTACACTCCAAACATGCACCCTCTTTTTTCAAGACCATGCTTGTGGGGCAGTTTCACTGCATGGTTATAAGACTGTAATCTTGAAACCTCTGAGATGAACTCTTTCCCATCAATTCTGAATTCTACCCTACTAGTGGCATTAACATGCAAAAAAATTGCTGGAACATGCAGTTTTTATCACAACTATTAATGAAATGCAACATCATAAACAATAAAGTTTAATTAGTAACTAAAGTGTCTATGGCAATTAAATAAGAAGGAAGTGTTCTGGAACACAGCAGGATGGATTATACTTTGAGTCATTTACATTGCAAATGGATTTTAAAGATGTTATTGATGGAAGTTTGGGGGAAATTAAGATTTTTAGAAAATAAGACAGTGACTTTATGACACTCAAATGCGTAACAGCTTAACATGAACTTGGTAACTGGAACTGCAGGTGGAACTAATGGGAGCAGCTAATGATATGAAGTGCACTGAAGAAACATTAAAAAAAAGCTTAAGAGAATCTAGTGCAATGACATGACTCATTAGTGTCAGGCCAAAATAGTACTTAAAGAATACATGTTCAGTTATACAGTAAGGAAAAAATGTTAATGTATTTCATGCCTGAGTATTTGAAACTGAACACAGCTTCTTCCTATATAGTCATAACTCTACCTGAAACACCGTAATCATTTAAGATGCAGAGCAAAGGTCCTACTTCAAGACAATTTGTGAATAACTTAAGTGGACAAGTGGTGGAATACTGTCTACTTGTTTCAACTAACAGTTCATTCCACCTGAATTATTCAACCTACAACAGCAAAGCTGGATAATCGTCAGGAGAAGGCTGGGTAAGAACAAAAATAAAGAGGAAAAGAGCCAGCCGGCTGTGACTTGAGGCCAGGATTTCTCCTTTGCGACAGGAAGGTAAAGTAAGCATTAGTGTTGGCTCTTTTGCAGAAAAAGTGAGCGAAAGCTAGATGGGGAAAGAATTATCACTGGCTGATTCACTAGGAAAGTGAGTTTTCAGCTTTGCACAGGCTGCCCTGAAAGCAAACAAATCCTCCTGGGTTTGCAAGAGGACAGGTCACCTCCAAACCAGGCTTGTCCTCATGCACCTCACTACCCAGTCTGCATCAAGACTCACTGTGATCCCCCTGGGAACGGGTGCTCAAGCATGCTGAAACATTGCTGGTCTTGGGACTGTGACTGTGATTGTGACTGTGCAAACTGCATGTGAGAGCCTCACAGAGGCTATCCAGCTTTTGAGCTATCCATGAGGATATATTCAGGAAGAGGCAATTTGGGGTTCTTCATCTAGAGGGTACAGGAATTTGAATTGTTCCCACTGACAGTAGCTATAAAATGGGCAGTTGAAGATTCATTTTTATGATAGTAAGAATGTAAAAAATCTGGCTTTTGATTCATTTCACAGGTTTCCATGAAGTGTTTTACTTTTCAGACCAATATAATCTTTAAAACACTGCCTGCCATCTCTAATTGCCCTTGTGTTCAGCTTTTTTTTCTGCTGTTTTCTCATGTCTCCTCCACTATCCCATGCTCAGCATATCAATCTTAGTGAAATCTAAGAGACAAAATTCTGGGCTTTGGTGCTGTATTAGAATTTCAGTTGGTTTCATAAAGATCCTTGGCATTATCTAGTTTCTCCTTAAGGGAAGAGGTGAGTAAACAGAGCAAAAGGTATTTGTCAATAGCTTCATAAATAAAATCCCTTGACACTTCTGCTCCTACTCTCATCCCTCTTTGTTTGCATATTTACAAACATCCCAGCATCAAAAGATAGGATTTTCAAAAGCATTCAGGTGGTTGTTTACTTTGCTGCTAGCGCAATAGGAGGTAAAAGTGCCCCTTACGTAATTGGGAGCCCTGATAAGCCTTTGCTGACAGTAAATCCCATCTCCAAGGTTTTTCTTCCCTAGAATGTCTGTGGAATAAGCACCATAAGACACTTGTATCTTAGCCACGGGGATGTCTGCTCTACAGGATAGATTCTCCCTGGAATATCTCCTGCTCTCCAGTGAACCACAGAGACAGTTGTTTCTGCTACGCAGCCTTGGCAGGTGACAAACTTCTCTCACTCTTGCTCCTCAGTATTACAAGAAGACACTGCCAGTAGCTTTCTTCTGTTCTGAGGTACTGTGGGCAAAGTGAATAGCCACATACATTTCTGAGAAATGCTTTGCACTCCAACACTCACATCTGTGCAACATGAAAGCAATGCAAAGGCAAAGAAACAGTGAAAGCAAAAAATCCATTGTGTTATTCAAAGGCTTGAAGTTTTTGCTTTATGCTCTTCTAATAGCTCTGAAATGAAATGACACTAGATCTTTTTAACTGCGTGCAGAAAATCTGGTCTTTCAAGTGCTGGCTGCTCCACTCCTGGTGCTTAGCACTTCTCCTATTGCTTTAGAACTCCAGCACTCAATGCACGTGCTTCGTACCTGTGGGACGAATCTCATAATTTATATTTTTACTATTGCAAGGTGAAAGAAAAAATGGAACTCTCAGAGTTTTTATTGTTAATGCGTGGAGTGGCCACAGAGCTGATTTTTGGAGCAAAGCTTAGCAACTGGAGGGCACATGCAAATGTCTGCATACTAAGTGGCTGAGAGATTGTTTTTTCTTGAACTCAAACTTCAGTCAAATGATATGACATATGGAAATGGCTCCTTCAGGACTGGCTTGTTAGTGCTCTTAAGACCTCTGACTCACCTACCATTTTAAATGAAAAAACTTCCACAAGTTTTGTAAACATTAAACAAAATAATGGTGTGTGCACAAATGTATGGGCAGGTTTTCAGACAGCTTGGGAAAAAAGCACTCTGTTGCCACAAAAAAGCATCTCGTTTCCTCGATGAATGTCAACTTGTTATGGGTGGTGGTGAATTCTGACACCCAGAGACCAGTATGTGCTTATTCAGCCCTGTGTGGACAGGGAAAGACAGCAACATACAAGACCTAAACAGGGAAAAATTCACATTTTGCAAAGGGTCTTGGATCTGATGGGATGCATGCCAGAGTCCTGAGGGAATTGGCTGACGTAGTTGCCAAGCCACTCTCCATGATATTTGAAAAGTCATGGCAGTCAGGTGAAGTCCCTGGTGACCAGAAAAAGGGAAATGCTGTACCCATTTTTAAAAAGGGTAGAAAGGAAGACCCTGGGAACTACCGACCTGTCAGCCTCAC
>JAVKLA010000090.1:13619328-13644929 GCA_034782735.1 Sagittarius serpentarius | reverse complement strand
AGTGTCATTGTTAGTTTCTTCCTTTCTGTTCTATTAAACTGTTCTTATCTCAACCCACGAGTTTTACCTTTTTTTTCCCAATTGTCTCCCCCGTCCCACTGGGGGGAAGGGGGGGAAGTGAGCAGCGGCGTGGCGCTGAGTTGCTGGCTGGGGTTACACCACAACAGTAACAAAAGTGATTTTTCACACAGGTCAGAGAAACTTGTGTCTGACCCACAACTAGGTGAGCATTAACTTGAGGTTTTGTGCATTCAAAATTAAAACTCTGTTCCTACAAAAACTCATACATGAAATATCAAAATTACCTTCTGCAGACGTTTATAACAGATGTGATTGCTTGACTGTTTGCAGAGTTAATGTAAGTGTGAAATAAATTAATTGAAAAATTAAAATGAATATTCATAGAAGTTTTTAGTTCACATTATTCATCCAGCTTTGTTTAATACAGAGGCCAAGGAACAAATGTGCACGGAGGCAAGAATATAATACCAGTCTCCTCTCTTTTGCCCCAGTCTTTTACACTTTCTGGGCATAGCCTGCTACTCTCCAGCTCTGGCAGTCAGAAAACCTTCATTAGTAATGACATTTATATCAAAAAAGAAAGAAAATAACTTCATTTTGCTCATCGCAAGACACAAATGTGGAAAAAAATGTGGCATTTCTTAGCTGTAGAAACACTGTACTGGGGATAAGCTCCCCTCTTGTGCTTCAGTCTAACTTCAGAATTAGTATTAATGCCATGACACCATGCAACAGACATATGGAAGTGTTATTTGTTTCTCATTTACCAAACAGATAAGAATATGGAAATAGTTTCAGTCCATTTGTTTGATGAGCTTCCTAAGCCAGTAATAAACAAATCAATACAATTAGTTTTGGCTCATCATCATTAGAAACCTTCACCACTGGGATACAATTTAATTATACCTCATTCCACAGCGAAGGAAAGCCTTTGAAAATGGACAACTTTGCCAACTATCGAACCAGAAGGGAGGAGCGAGAGGATACATCAGTGATGGAGGAGTTATTATCTAAGCAGGGCGTACAACATATAAAGCATATTGTGCAATACAATTTCCCTGATTGCAAGTCTAAAATATTCCTGCCATTAAGTGCTTACAAGCAACCCAATGTGAAATCCAGCTGTAAGATGACTGTATACGACATGCTTCATGTGAATGTTGCAATTAATACAGCATGCATCGATCACTCTTGGACTTGATTACAAACTGCACTAATCCTAATTGATTAATTAAGCTGCAAAGTTACATACAGTAATGTAGGTTAAAAAATCCTCACCATATGTGCGCTAATGTCCCAAAATAGATTTTCATTGTGGAGATTAATGCTGTTACTTTGCTTTTGGCTGTGCATCTAGAGTCTAATAAGAAGGGCTGCGCTAAACATGGATATCCCCAAAACTAGGAATTCTTCATATAGGAATGCAGCTAGCTATAACAGAGGTAAGGGGAATAAACATCCACACTCAAACCGTCAAGAATACTTCTGGGAGGAAAGGAGGAAAGGGCTGAAGTGTAAACCTGACTTGCCTGAAGAACTCCTGAACCACAACTCTGCTGTGGTAATGCCTGCTGCAGAACAGTCCTCATCTCAGGGGGGATAACAAAATCTCTCGTTTTAGGTGCACTGAATGCACACTTAGAGGGGCAACTCTCCAACACTGTCAATCAATGCCTCAAGACTTTAGCTGGCGTTTGCTCTTTGCACCACAGTTGCGGTCGCTCTTCTCTAAACCATGTCTGACAGGCCTGAAGCGAAGATTACTCCAGAGAGGGGACAGGTGGCGTAGAATGGTGCCAACCTGCATAGGGAGAGGGGCCCAGATAACTTGTAGCTGGAGATGAAAGAGCTACACAGAAGAGGAAAGAAACCTCTAGCGACCTCCCCATCATGTCACCTTATCAAAGGCTAGGTTTGCCAGGCTTTTATTTGCCATGGTTTCAATCCTCCAGGGAAAATATCTTTGTAAAATCTAAGGTGACTTGATACATAAATAATGCAACTGGGATCACTCAAAAAACATTACATTCACTGCATACCCAGTGCAAAGCTCACTGTTGTATTTACAACAATACATCTTTGGATGACACATTTTAGATCAACTTGTAGGAACTTTTTACACAGTCAATAAACGTTATCTCCAAATTAATTGCTCGGATGCTTAAAAGTATATTTCTGCTCAGTAGCCAGCACCAGGCACTGGTAATCAATGCATTCTACTGCATCATCCTAATTTTCATCTTATTTTTGAATGACACTAAAAGGAAAAAAAATTCATGTTTTTAAAATACAGCAACTGCTGCATGTGTACTTAGAAAAACTGGGGTATATTTTAGGTTTCTATATGGAGACTTAAGATGCTAACTTCAGACAGCCTTTTTTAGGTATCTTGCTGTAAACAGACATAAAATTACAGTAGGTTGTCTTAGCTGAAATTCAAGTAAGTGTCATAATGACAATATGAGCACTGTAAGCCACTGAGATGTAGTCCATCTAAGGCTCTGCTTTCAAAGTATGTGAAGTTGGTTTTCAGTTTCAGCTGGTCTCCAGTGTCATCAGAAAGGACCAATTCATCCTGGAAGGTAGGTATGAAAGGGAAGTTACCCTAAGGTTCCCCAGTAATGCCAAAGTGACACTGCTAATTTAGTATCTCAGCAGTATAGTTCTAGAGTGAGCATCTGAAGATTTCCAGAAAATAACAGGATTTTTTAAAAGCCTTTTATAAAGGCCTCTACATTTTGCTTGGCAAAATCTGTGAAAAATGATACGGTCTGTTTCGTGGGTTTTTTTATGGTTACTTTTGTCATCAGGATGTGATGCAGTAATGTATTTTTGACAGCATACATGTATGCATTTGTCTTTCCTGAGGTTTAACACTTTAGCTTCTCTTTCATTAGGTCCCTGGATCATAATCCAAAAGTAATGGTCTAGTATCACTTAAATTGTCATCTGAGTACAAAGCTATTAAACACAGCTGAGCTGATAAAAGGAAAGAAGCTACTACTGGTGAAATGTATTGATGGCTGAGCTCTGTTAACAAATTTATCACTCTTCTATAATGTATTATCACTAGTAACTGGCGTGGCAGAGTGGAGAGGACACCATGTTGTTGGAGCTATTAAAAGCCCCTCTTTTTCCGAGGAAGTCTGCACTGTTCGGATTGAAGTGTTCCGCTTTGCTGTATTGTCTTTGTAACACCTTCCTCTGCCTCACAAGACATGACGTTGGCTGCAAGCCAATAAAGCAAATCGTACAAGAGGCTACAGTTAAGATGAAAGGGATGTGAGCTTGGGGGAGGAAATGGAAATTTATTAGCATGATCATGCCGGAAGAGTTGAACCGTTGGCACAGTTCAAGGATCTCTCAACAGGCCTGTGCCTGCCTCACTCATTGCCTCTGCTGAGAGTCCAGGGGAAAAGCCAGCAGTAACTTTAACTCAAATGACTCTACAGCAAAAAAAAAGGAAAGTTAATCAAACATGGGCTGTTACATTAAAATGTAGCAAGACCATTTTCCAGGATGTCTTGTCCTCTACAGCGCAGTAAACATCCCCACAAATACATGAAAACTCGATCCAAACATCTTTTGCTTTGATGGCAAGAACCTAGCTCTGTGAGATTTCACAATTTTATTTTAAGTTTTACGATATCTACCATTCTTTGAGCCCCACTTTCTGGAACCAATTGACTAGATGGGAGGTGCCACTTTTGCTAAAACAGAAGAAATTTTCTAGCCAACATGATTTCAGGCAACAGCTGAAAAACATAAACTCTGCAAGCCCAAGGACAAGAACACAAATTCATAGAATTCCATGTTTATCCTTCTGAAATCTCATCATCTTGGGAGGCTTAGCTCCAGCCTTGAACACCTGGGAATGATGGCATTAAGACACTTAACTGACACCTCAAACAAGCTCCTGTTCCTGGCCCAGAATCTACACAGGGACTCAGAGGAGAAGTTCCACAGTATGTGTCCGTGCAGATGTGATGACGACCACATGTGCCATTTCCAACGGAACTGTTTCACCGCACCAAAGAGCCAAAGTTCAAAAAGCAAGAAAACCAACACACTTTGGGACTTGAAGGCAAGACAGCTGATGGAAGCTGTGACCTTGCATGCCAGTGAAAAAATGTAAGGCTTGTTACTACATGTTTAGAAACCCTTTCTGAAAAGAAAACACAAGTGCATTTATTTCAGTGGGCATTCATTCAAGAGTGCACACATTTTGTGCTTTTATCTCAACATCTGATTATATACACGCAAACCAATATTTGATTCTGTCATCAAGTGGGCAATTTTGTTGTTTTATTGTTTCTTTTAAAAGAGATGAGAGCTACAAACAGTGCAAAATCAGGCTAAAAGCTTTAAATGCACAAAAGCTTACCTATGCATCTTCTATGGTGCATCACTGTCTGACAGCTCTTCACCAATGGAGTCATTCAGATCTACATTTACAATGTCCATTAGGATCTTGCAGTGAATTCGACTATCTGAGTATTCTAACAGTTCTAAGACGATAAAGCAGTATGGCCAAATTCTCTGTTTCTAGAATGCAGTTGTAATAATAGGCCCATACCTCCTACAGCAACCACTTGGCAATATTCAAACGCTGTAAAATACCATAGCTGTGAAAGCTAACAGTCACAACTTTTGAGACCCCTTAAAATTGCTCTGCTTTCCGAGCTTTAGTTAAGCTTATCTGGGAAATTTTAGCCAATGGGAACCATCCATGTTCATCTGCAGATGCTAGTCCAAAGGACAAGTCTCATGACTTCAGAATATATTCTTCCATTTTAACTGAACCCAGGATGTTCAAAGCATGCTGTAAAATTCAGTCCTTTTCCAGTGTCATTATTTCCTCCAAAACTGAGTGATTTGAGTGGTTGATTGTTATGGAAATGAATGAAAAATGTCAAGAGATTCTGAATTGTGAGTGTTCTGCTCCTGATATCAGATCAGACTGTATTGTTAATACGTAATTAATGGTGTATCTGCCCAGTGTACTCAATTACACTGCTTTTATAAACTGAAATAAATATTTCTTGTATGTATACACCCAGATGGTTGACTTACATTAGCTGTATGACCTATAACTTTGAATATCTTTATATGCAGTTAAAATCTCAAGCATACTGTTCCATCACCATAGCTTCTTGAATTTAATATGATATTAATTCAGCAAGTCACTTAAAAAGCATTTGAGATGAGATAAAACAAACAGTAAGAATTTCACCTAATCTAAGGATCCAGTAACAAAGGAAAGCTGTGGTTTTATAGTCTTGCTTCAGAAGAGAAAGTCTTTCACATAATCATTCAAAATTTTAATTTCTCTGCACAGAATGAAATTCCAAATGGTTTTTGACAGTCATAACTCTTATGCAAACCTATTTCATTTTAGTAGCTGAACATCAATTCATACCTCTCTCTCTCTTCCCTAGCATTTAATACAAATCAATGACACAACACGACCGCTACCACAGCATCTCTCCTTGCAGATTATTTTCTTAGTTAGCTTCACACATTTAATCAACGATGCTAAGATATCAAAATCACTTTGCTGCCTTTTTTCAATTTATCAAGATTCAGTCTCCCTCCAACTTTCAGTCAGCATGTAAGTTAAATAATACTGGTTGAATGTGGATTGATTTGAGGGTAATAGTCATATGTGAAATAGCATATATTGTATTTAAATTTAGTGATCTAATTTAAGTAGAGGAATTTTTTAATACATGTATCACAGATGGTGTGGTAGTTTATCTTTCAAATAGGTCTTCTGCTATAAATGGTAAACTTCACTCAACAAGCTCAGTAAAACATTTTATATATATAAACTGACTCCTAATTGTGTGCTGACATTTGTAATAGTGCAACAATTCCACGGATCTTTCTATTTTATTTGGCAAAGTGCTCTTTACAATATCATTCGCTCTCTTTCTCTCTTGAGATATATAAAGGTTTAACTGGAGCTCCAAGATACACTGCACACGGTCAGAGAATTCATCAACAGCCAGCCAACCTCTTTATTACTCCTTCATTCCCTGGGTTTATGAAAAGGGCTGTTAATTCAGTAGGCAGCACTCCTATCTCTGTCCCGGTGCTGCTGGAGTGATGGCCCTGATTCCTCCCGCACTTGCACACTGTTCTAAGTCTGCAATAACTCCAGTGAAATCATCAGTAAAACTGGTCTTTGTGAGAGGAAAATGAAGCCCTTTATCTTTCAGAGAGTAAGTGTTCTTTCTTACTGTAAAGTAAGTGCTTTTTCTGTATTGAAGCTATTAAAAATGTCAGAGTGCATCTTGCAAGGCCACAGACATTTTACTTTTATGACCAAATTCCAGTTTGAGTAATTACAAGAGCCAGTTAAAAATACATTTTCAACAAAAAGGGGCAACATTTGAATGAAAACGTTTTCCTTCCGTGCTGCATTTTCCACACTGTGTCAAATGCACATTTGTTCTTTCCTTTCATTCTTAAATGTCTATATGCTGTTTAGCAGCCATTGCAATTCATCCTAGAGGTGGCTGCATTTCACAGTGGATAAAAGAGACTCTTTTATAAATAGTAAAGTTAATTATTTCATCTTATTTCTTCATTTCCACCAAGATTAGCTGTTATAAATAAATACATTTACAGTCATCAAATACTACTGCCTAATTTCCCATTAGATTCATTCTCTACACTTCTTTTCCACAAAATCAGACTCAGCTTTTTTATACAAAGAGGGCACATGGTTTTTAATTCCACTAGGATTATGTCTTTGGGTCAAAGCATAATTGCCTACAATAAATAGAAGCATAAAAGAGTGACATGGAAATGGAAAGACAATATGCTGGACCTGTTTAAAAGACATCTGGTGCCCCAATTCACTGACAGCAATGCTGAAGGGCATTTGTTTTCCCCTGCTATGTGAAAATTCAATTTCCTTTGAACTAGGGGGAAATCATATTTTTATCGATTAAAGGAAACGAAAAAAAGCAGACAGATACCCAATTTTCTGGGTATCACACAGAGCATCTCTGGCCTTGCATATGGCGTACTACTGTTTTAAATAAAATACAGTTCGTCTTAATTTCTTTAGACAGCAGCCAGATCTAGGGAGCCAAGTGTGCATCTGTGGGAAGACCAATGGAGAAACAATTGCAAATCTTCACATTTAGAGTTAGCCTCAGGCTCTAACTATTATTCAGTAGAGCAGCTTAGCAGGGAAGGTATAAATGTTTTGTAAGGTAAGAAGGGTCTCCATTCCCCACCCTGGCAACAGATGGAACTAATGAACTACAATTAAAGTAACATTTGCTCCATTCACAGCTGAACTGACAGACTAAAAACTGCAGGGGATGTATGCTCCGTATTGCTCCGGAAAGGAGGTGCAAACAGAGCTTTTAAAATCCTAATAGTTGTGTGATAGGTAACTTCTGCATCCCTCTCACCAGCTCTAAATTCTCCTGAGTTGCTGCAGCTACCTGCCAATCCCTAAAACACCACCAAGAAGCTCTTCTCAATGCAAGAATCCTCGCAGTGGCTCCTGGACACACATCTTGCACTGACTGTATGAGCTTTGCACAACTGACTTTCTGATCCCTCAAGGTTATTCACATGAGGGGAGTAAATGCCTTTTCAATCAGCTGTAGAGCAGCTGTGAACAGCTGGAACAATGAAAGACAACCTGCTAGACCTGGATCCCCTCCATTCAACTATCCTACCACTGTGGCAACACCTGAAGCTCCCAAAAGCATGGGAAGGTGATGGAGATTCAAGTATCCCCAACTACTGTGGGGCAGCTACCAACCACTGGGCTGTTACATCCCAGCAATGGCTGTATGTTATGAGGGGGTGAGCAGTAGGGGTCGTGGGCCCCCCTGCAGAGAAGGCAGCAATGTCACAAGGATTACTGCAAGCCTTTCCTGAGGCCCCAGCCTGGCCAGTGGGCACACTCTTGTTAACAGCTTTAGCACTGGTGAGCTGCAGGAAACATTTGGATTAGTAACATTCAGAGCTGAAATCTGCTCACGACAGATGGGAAAGTTAATTCACTCCTGGACAGCAGACGCCACAAAAGGTTAGTCACAGAGACACAGGTCTGAACAGGCACTGTAAATAAAATTAAGCATCAGCTTAAGGTATCTTACTCCTTTGCAAAGAGAGTTTCTTCTCTATCATTCTCTCCAGTGAGTTCACTGCTCTGCCCTTGGTCCCACATCCCACGGGGCAGCAGGTAACAATGTTAAGCATTAGGCAGAGTCACACGACAGTCTACAGACAAGTCTGACCCAGCTACAGCTCTATAGGTCCCACAGGTCAGGAGAGGATATGCTACAGAGAAAGCAAGCTCTGTCCACGCTCTAGTTGCCAAATTATCAACATACTGTTGTACTAAAGGCTTACAATGTGAGTTCCTAAACAAACATGCACCTCTCAGTGGAGATACTTCACTCTACCTGTTACAAAGAAAAGGTATCCTCCCAAAGAAACACAATTAGCTTTTCCCCCTTCTCTTAAAAAAAAAGAAAATGCAAATTTAGGGAAAAATAAGTCTGCGTCCAACCAATGCTCTAAGAACTGAGAAGACCAAATGTTATTGCACCAATGGGAGGAATGAATTTCAGAAGAAAAGGCAGTCGACTAAAACTGCCAACCATACTCACATACTTAAGTCCACAGTACTGTTGGCTTGAATGTCCCAGCTGAGTTTAGTCACTACACAACTAGAACAAAGCAATTTCAGCCATTTCTAAACTCAATTTTTGCACTGGAAGGATTCCAGATAACTTTGGACAGTAATCTCACTGCAGTGAGATGTGTCAAGACTTTTCTATATCCAATATCTAATACACCTAGGATGTTTGTAGGACTTCTGTATAACAGTTAAAACCTTCCTGATATTGTTCACTATAACCACTTCCATGGAAAAATACTTAACAGTTATTATTCCTACACTTGGAAAAGGCACTCCAGCTATCTGGCCAAACTTATATGGGGTTTTTTGGTACTCCTCTCACTCACTTTTCCATGGATTTTTTTTCCTCTGTCCCAGGTTGGAATTCATTTTCAGACCCAGTTTTATGTTGCCAGAAACAACTAATTCTTAGGAACTAGGATGGCAACCAGACCGAAAAGAGTATGACATAACAGACAAGCTTTCTGCTGTACTAAGAACATGAAAGATACCGCCTCTGTCATGCCTTTACCAAAACCTTGAACTAAGTACAACAGCGTGGTAAATAACTGCACATATCTATTAGAAGATACAACACATAACCAGAAGACACTTAACCACTATTTACCTCACTTTCCTTTGCTAATGAAGAGTTAAGTGTCTAGGTCAGGCATCTAGACTCTCTTTAGTCAAGACAGAAGGGGCAGAAAATTTGCTTCACCTGTCTTTAGACAACTTACTCTTTCAGAAAAATACTTTTCAGGGATGCTTACTGAAAACTGCCTGAAGGGAGGTGGGGCAACTACCTACACCAAATGCCTATCCTCCATACTGCCAAAGCAACCCAATGAAGTTCTACCTGCATTAGGGATTTTACATCTCAACCTTATGTCATTTCAATTAAGTTCTCTATATTTTATATTTAATATGTTAAGAATACAAATTCAGTTAACTATGTTTAATGCAAGCCTTTGGTTTTCACTGGGTCGGGAGCTCTTGCCTGCAGTAGCTATCTCCTTTTACATTAGCATTCTGTGTCAGGAAGCTGCACCCTATGAAATTAAGGGTCTAAAAGTTTTATGACTGTATTCTGTAGCACTAAAATCAAAGAATTCAAATCAATGCTACAGATCACAGTATGCATCACTGGGAGTTTCTCACCATTAAAAAAACATGTCTCATGATCTATGTTGTAAATACACACTCAATCAATTTTTAAAACATATATTGCTCTGAGTGTGTAGTGACGGTAATGGGAATGGCAAGGATGTCACCGAGATATTCCTGCCCAAATGTCTCCCATGAGTGGAAGATGTTTTATTGAACTGATATGTGAAACTATCAAGACAGTCATTACAAATACAGATACACACAGTTTGTTAGTTACAGCCAGACTCTTTTGTAGAACTGATGACTAAAGTTATGGCCACTAATAATGCTAAAAACTGATTCCGTAAGGCCAGTACGTCTATAATCCATAATGGTGCAGACCTCGTGATGAGATACAACTTATCTTCATACAATCTTCCACACAGAGGCTGTGTGATAATGGTCCAGCAGAATTCTTTTTCCTGAAAATTTATTCAAACAATGATGAAAATCAGGTTATTGTATTAGCATTGATATTACATGGGTGATTACAGGTGATATTTTAGGGATCAGGCAAGACAGCAGAAAAGAAAAACTAACCCATAAGCCAGTCTGAATGAAAGCAAACCATACCATTTTGAATTCTCCTGTTCTGCTGCCATGCACAGGAACATAAGAAATGAAAGCATGTCTGAAGTACAAGGTGGGAAAGGCTGCTGATCAGACTACTTAGCATCCAAAGGGCATGAAACAAAGCGGTGGAAAGGGTCTGAACTTTCTGTGTGCATCTGCAGCCCACTCGGCACCGCTCAGTGCTAAACTGATACAACTTAAACTGTAACACTGTAAAGTAATTTGGAGTTCAACTGTACTTTACAGAGGGCTCCTCTAGGAAATAGAAGAATCAATTACTGCATATTAGACACAGTAGATATAACTTTTGTGCAAGCCTTTAATTTGAAACCAGTAGGTTTGGCCCTAAATAGAAAAGCATGCACTTCGTAATTTTGACTTTAAACAGTATTTTCTCAGAACTTTTCAACTGAGATTCTCTGTATCACATTGTCTTCCTACCCACTCCTTTCAATTCATTGCTTTTGGAGATCAGAGACTGAGTTACGCTTTGGAGTCTTTCACTTTCAAAGCAATGACTGAACTGTATACATTGCTACTGCAGACTTCTTCAAAATGTTTAAAAATTTTACTAAACAATAAACCTCTACATTGGTTTATTATACCGTTTTTTTACCGCAGAGACTTAAGGTCAAATGTAGATTAGACAAACTGCTGTAACCTCATAGTTTCACCAGTCTGTGGCAGTGCTTCATGTACATAGTAAAAGACCAGTTTACATTAGTTGGATAAGGAGAGAAGCCAAGGCCTGGGACAGCAGTGTTACAGTGAATTGGGTCTGACGCAAACTCCCAGACCTGGAAAGGTTTTACCAGGTTCTGGTGTATGACATTAGTCCGTCACTTTTATGGGCACTCAAATTATTCAGGCTTTTTACACATAAGCTAAGATTTTCAGAGAGTAAGAAAGATACAACTTGCCAAAGCAGATCAGGAATCTAATGCCAGTTTATAGGGAGAGAAAGTCATTATTACTAGATGGCTGATTGCTTGCAAGATGGATTGTTGTCTGTAGTTGCAGAAAGCAGGGAATGTTTGTATCACAAAATCATCTTGCCTCTCAAAGTACACTTTGTGATAGCCTGAAAACGAATGAATGGGCAGAGAGACCAAGACATTAGAAACGATGTTTTCTGCTTAAAATATAGTATCTAGATACTTAAATGCATCATTCTGCTGTGATACTGGAGTATATTACTTTTAGACATGGACACGTTACACTGCAAAACCTCAGTCTTCAGTATATTCCCAGCATATCCATCTTTCATTTACTACTACTAGCATTTTATAATACTAAGATACCTACAACACCAGCAATCATGCAGAACTTTATAATCATGTTTAGGAAAAACAGCACAAGGGATTTAGACAAATGTTACCAGAAAATCTCTACTTCTTCAACTAATGAAAACATTCTACAGTAGTGTTCCCAATTCTGCTTTCTAGATATTTCATGGGAATTCCAGATACTTCAGTAGAAAAGAATTCAAGATGCCTAAATTACTCAGGGAACTGTTTCATTTTCAGATGTAATACAAGCTATTCAGTCAAGGAGGTGCTGTGGAAAATGTTCTTCCCTATATTTGTGTCATGTCCACTGATTATAAACAGTAGTTACTGATGATCTAGAAATGTAAACAGGAATAAAACACTGGCAAAACTTAGCTGCCAGCTCTCAAATTTCCTAGAACTAATTGAAACATCTTCCTCACTTTGAAGGGAGAAACCAGCTCCTGATACAGCACCCCATGCAGCAACCCTGTCTGTGAACAAAAGTGCCACACGTCTGACCTCCTGACTTTGGTGGGGGATGTGCATGTTGAAAACCGGATTAAAGATCTGCTGTTCAGACCAGGCTTGGATTTACAGGGATTTGGTGGGGGTGAGGAGAGCGGAAGAAGGTGATAATGGCTGGCTGAGAAAGCTGTAATGCTGTTCAATTCACAGTGCAGGTGAAGGGAAATCTGCAGCACACAGCAAGCATGGCTTTTCCACCTTTCCTGAAATGAAAGTTTGCATCAGGTTCTATCAACACTATCTGGATGCCACTGCAAAGGCATCTGAGCTCACGGTTTACCATGCTGAGTAAGAAGAATAGCAGCATACTGTGGACTATTTTCATCAGGTTTTCTTCAGCTAATTTAATTCCTCTCATGCTATAAGATCACTCATAGCAGCTCAGAAATGCTTAATGAAAAGAGAAATAGTGTATCTGATTCCCGTCATGCTGTTCTAAGGGAATTAATCGGAGTCATCATTACCTTAAACACTTCCATTCAGAGTGGGTTTTACGATGAGCTCAAGAAAAGTAAATGCTGTTTCAAATAGGTACCTCTATATATTAAATCAAATAAATGAATGATAAAGTGCTGGCACTTTTTGGCTGTAATCCTGTTATTGCTTAGAGCCATTTCTAATGCAAATGAAGAATGATGTAGCAGAGCTACTTAGCAATTTTCTTTGATGGGCAGTGCTGACTGCTGGAAAGTGGCAGGAATGCAACTGCTCAGATGTGGAGTGCTCCAACATGTCTTGTAAGATTCCTTCCCAAATCTAATGATCACCCCTCCCTCCTGCAAAGTGTGATCTTTAAACCAGGCTCAGCTAGCACAGAGGCCAAGACACAAGAGCTGGATCTAGTCATACAGAATATTAGGAAACTTGCAATTTCTAATGAATTCACTTAGGAAGTTCCACTTCTGCCTATTTATAAAAATGCACTTGATAAGGATTTTATCATCACTTGGTCATCCAGGACTTCCTCCCAGGTAAGCATGAACTTACACAGGCAAGAATACACGCTTCTGCTTTCTGAACGCGAGGGTAGCGCATCAGGGGCCATTTGGGAACCCCTGACTGAAGGATATCTTCATAGCTCTGCCACAGACTTGCAGGATGATACCTGTGCACAACTTGACAAACGACTCCCTGCATGAGTCCTACAAACAGGAAAATGGGGAAATTAAAGCTGATTTAATGTCCTGCAGTGCTTTAAGGTCTGTCGATGATATGCATTGTGAAATGCTAAATATTTTTAATGAAACCTAACTGGAGGCAGAACACCAACTTCAATCTTGGGAAGGAAGATGGGCTTGGGAACTGTTCCTCTATTTAAATAAAACATTGCATAAGGCCAGTAGGAGGTTGTCATCAAGTAAGAGCATACATACGAAATGTGGGAGATTATATGTCTACTGTAAATTCAAGCCCAGAAAACATCTTCAGAGACTGCAAACTATCTGGACAATGTGAAATGGTGCATAAACATCAGCTTTACAATGGAATAGCATGGGCTTTCTTCAGGATGTATGTACGAAAAGAATAAGCCACAGCTAATCTCAATTTCTTGGGCTTCTTTGATGTTTGTGTCTTATGAATGTGGGACATGGCACTGACTGGAAACCTCAAGCTACCAAGATGCAACACTGCTGGCTGCAGCCAAGATCACAGCCCTTCAGACCCAATAACACGATATCAGAAGAGGCAAAGTGTTACAAAGAGGTAGCAAGGAAGAAAGACCAGACCCCCATGTCTGCACTAGCCACCCCCAAAACACAGAACAGCCATCCTGCTAACAATGTCACAAAGCAGATGTAGTCCTTTGTAGAGTGTGTGGCTGGGGGCACTCGGAGAGAGACCCAAACATACCTTCCCCAGCCCTTAGCACACAGTGCTACACACTTAGGGGGGAGCAAAGCTATTTATACTGTTGCATGCTAGGGAAAAGCGAGACATGGTATTCTGAAGTGAGTGAAAACATCAATGAAACCACTTCCACTAGGATAGCAGAAGGTACGGAAAACTGGGCAGACCTTACTGAAGAAAATAGCCAGGAAAAAAACTCTCAGAAAGTTGTTTTCCAGTCAAACTGACCAGGTTTGAAGGATGCTAACCAGCATTTTATTTCACTACGGTTTTGCTCAGACTTTTCCACCTGAGGAATGAGTCCGGAAATGGAGAAGCAGGGCTTGCTGAGATCCATATGTTGTGGTGAGAAAAGATGTTAACTCAGCTTTTTCTACAAGGCTGGGCACGGTAATCTGTCCTCAAAGGGCATATTTACAGGAAATCATCAAAGATAAATTTGTGGTTTCCACTTTCCTGATTGGGGCGGATGGTACTGTATGATTGCCATTCCAGGTCCTCAGGTTTCCTGCTGTTTTCAATACTTTGCACTTTAAACAGTCTTACAAATTACTTTGGTCTTTTTTTTTTAATTTGTTAAAAACCACTTCCGTCCATTTAACTAGTTAATGCTTTCATAACCCTTTGAAGTTGTAAAGCACCACAATTTAGAAACTGTTCTTAAAAATCATTTGGACAAATGGATCCAGAAAATTGCGTATTGATGGAAGGAGTTTATGTTCTTTGCAGTCAAACATTTCCTCACTTGTTTCATGCAAAATTGCTTGGCCAAACAGATTTTCCCAAGGCGCTCTCAATAATGAATGTAACTTTCTTTTGTTTCTGGCTCTTCTCCGAACCCATCAGGAAAGGGTAAAGCATAATGACATAGGTCTGTTGTCTCCTGTAACCCTCTGGGACTTTTTCCTTTAATGTGACTGTTTGAAAATCAGCAGTTTTCTGCCAGGAAATAAAACAAGCCATTTTCCTTCCAAGTAGCACTGAAAAAATCTGAATGCCACAGAGCCTGCTCACTCATGCAACATTAATTTTTAAAAGAATCAATTTTGTAATCTTTCAATTATGGTTTATTATAATGATAATAATCACTGAGAAATCAGGGGTTTTTCCACTGCTAGTGCTGGTGGCTGTCATCAAACCACTTTCAGTGATGCTGAAAACACCTGGACTAATAAACCAGGCAGTATTTATTTATACTTTAGTTTTATTTATTTAGAAACATATTAAATGTCAGTTCTCTTAGTAGTTAGTGATGTTACAAAACCTAAAAGCAAATAAATTTTATCTGTAGCACATAAAGACCTAAAAGTCACTGCCAGCCCAGCTATGTTGTACTGTGATAATTGAAAAGTACTTACAAAAAGCCAAAACAAACTACATGGACCTCGCTCATTGCTAACACTACGGAAGACATGAAGTGAGTCTCTGCGTGAACACCTCTTGTGCTGGAAGCTCACAGAAAGGCGGTCCTAGCTCCAGTCGGGCAGCCGCATACCAGATCCCTTCGCTTTTCACACCGAAATCACACTGTGCCGACTGTTTGGTACACTTGAGCACCGACATAAAGCATTTGTGATAGCTCGTATCTATACATATATATAAATTGCAGTATAACAGCTCCAAGACTTTATCAATGCTTGTATATACAGAGCTACGTGCTCTTGTAACAGGGAACACGCATTGTTCATACAGCAGGTCATGCCAGAGCGTAGCATTTAACAGCACGAGCACAATAGGTTTATATTATGTTCACATTTTACAATAAAAAGCATACAGAAAAATAACTTGGTTTCTGATCAAAATCTGAGCTCCCTGCTGTTTTAATTCCCGTAACCAACAATCATCAATAAATAATCATCCACAGCTTTTACATCCCACTGTGATATTTTGTTTTTGTTTTACATACTGGATGTACTGAGTTGGGATCTGCAATTCCAGATCAGACTTTCAGGTGTTCTGCTCCAGGATTCAAGTGAAAGAGCAAGCACAAGGGCAAGGGCAAGGGCAAGGGCAAGGGCACAGAGGAGAGAGCTGTTCTTCATCAGATACCTTGCAGCTCTGTGAGCTGTTTTAAAAGAGATTGTGCCAAAACCAGGAGGTGTGTTCAAGGCAATATGTTTCACAATAAAAGGACAAAAGGCTGAAAGAAGAAACCTACATAGATGACATAGTTACAAACAACGAGGTAGGAAATCAAAGAGGAAAAAATGTGGAAAATATCAGTAAAGTAATGATAGAGAAGGAAAAAATATTTGAAGCAAAGCAAGAAACATGCCAAATGGAAACAAGTATCCCATTAAAGAGAAATGTGAACAAGGAAGAGTTTGTGACCGAAGTACAGTGACAACATTACAGTCTGTGATTTGAGTTAGCTCATCCAAATGGAAGAGTCTGAGATGGGCGTAAGGAGAAGGCACAAAAGTTGAAATGCTTCAGGAATTGCTTGGGGCCAGGCCTCAGGCCTCACAGACAACACATGCCTTAGTATGTACTGAGCTCTCCTGGCATCCGAACAAAGACTCAGACAGTAAGCAGGCTCTGAACACCATCATACAACCATGTATGTACACTGTGGCTCGCAAATTCAACCCACGGTTTAACTCACTGGAACAGAAAATTAAACCCTACCTTTGCTAAGACACAAGAACTGTCACCTCTAAGACGACAATCCTGTAGGTGGATGCACCAAATAACTCAGCTGGCCTCCAGCCTTACTCTCTTCTGTAGCCCTCCCACCCTTGCAGCCCAGAGATGGCGTAGCCTTCCCATCGGCTATGGGCAAGAGCAGCAGGGCACATGGTAGGAAGGTGGAAGTCCACAATTGCCTCCCCTCGATGGGAAAGGTTTTTCTACCTGCTTGGCAGGGAAGCCAAGCTGCCATGAACTTCTGGCAGCCATGAGACTGCCAGCTGCATCTGTGGCTCTCCTCATCCCCTTCTATCACCATCTTTACCTCCCAGTCAGGTCTAGAGCACTCCCTGGGTATACAAGGGATAGGACACTGGGTGGTGGAGGAATGGCAGAAGGCCAAGTCATTCGTTCATTCATTGAATAAAGAAATCAAGCCATTTGTTTTTGAAATGTAGGCAACTAACATAAACTAATTAACATAATTAACCCCGTTAGACCAAAGACATTTTCTACTGATGTCATTTGGTATAATAACTAGAAAAAAAATCAATGCAATTATATTTTTAATGTCTAGTTCATAACTGCTTAATTCATATCTCTTAATTCTGTTTTGGCATGAAATGGATTAGATGATATAATTCCCATTTCCATGAGTTTGGCATTTAAAGGTAACATTCAACCATGCCACTATGATTAGAAAATATGCAAAGTATTGAAAACTGGAGGGCAATCTTACTGCATCTTGAAAAATCTGTGTAGTCTGATCTGGATATACAAATACCAAAATGTTTTAACTCTAATTAACGTTCTTGCCATTAAAATAATTTTGTAGCTCTATCTATGCATTCATGAACTAAGCACTTTTAACTTTGAGTTCAATATCCCAACATACAAAATGAGAGACTTCTCTATGCATATCAAAGCACTGTTTTTCTATTTGTTCTTGCACGTTCCACCTCTGGATACAGTAAAAAAGGAACTTGGTCATGTGCCTGACAATACTACTCAGCTTTAGACAATACTAAAACAAAATTGCCACAGATGGTAATGCATACATTTAACATTTCTCATTCACCTAAGGAGAGATGGCATTCTACTGACTGACTCAGTGTCAAGCTACCTTCATTTTTCTAACACATCGAACCTGAAGGACCTAAAATTATTTTTAAATTTTTGTTCAATGCAGCCATGTTGCAAGCTTTGGCTACCTCTGATAACTTAATTTCAAAAATGTTCTTTGTGAAGACTATATGTACCATTTGATAAAGAAGAACTTGTAATCATTGGTTTTAAAATAGTCGTATTTTGAAGTATATAGAGAGTGGACACAAATTTTACTGAAGCATGCAAATCTACAATTCTGTGCAAAATGTTCTCTTTACAGGAAGTGCAGTCTTCCCTGTTTTCATTAGCTATTAACTTTATGTAAAGATAAACTAAAGCATAATGAGTCTTTTCATTATCACATAATTGTTACTTTAATGGCTACATTACAAGCAATATAATACTATACATACTTCCACCTCTCATATTAGTGGGCAATTATTTTGAAATTGTCTATTATAATCACCAATGTACTAATGCCACCATTTTAGTATAATGATGACCATGGTTTTGAAATCAATACAATCGCCTCAGGGAAAAATGTAAAGTAATAATGAAGAAAATATTTATATTATATGCCAGTCTCAGTCCTAGTACACAAACAGAAGAAGTTTAAGAAAAACATGTGGAGCTGTTCTTGCTACTGCTATCCTGAAACTGGTCAAATACATATGAAACCAGTGGTTATTATTTCAAAAACAGAGGAAAACTTTTAAGCGATCCAGAATTAAAAGCTTGGAAGTGAAACTGGAATAGGCCTTCCCTGAATATATCATCCGTGAGTACAATCCTAAACCATATCCAGAAACATTGCCTGAAATACCGTATTTCCCACTGATAAACAATGAACTGGCCTTAGTTACTCATCCATTCATTGCCTTTCTTCTAACCAAGAAAAGCAGTGTAGCTTGGCAGGAAGCCACTGGTGCTTAGACAGGTCTAAGCAGTACATAAAACTTGAGGATATCCTGAGGATATCCTATATAAAGTTAAATGAAGTTTCATATCCACAAGGTACTCCATGAGCGAGACGCAAAATACCTCTAATTAGAAGGCTCTGGGATGCCACTGCAGCTGAGAGTCCCTGGCAGGATCTGTACAGCGGCGCTGAAATCCAACTCTGTTGAACACTCTGCTTTCTTGGAAGAGGAGGTGAAGGCAATTTAAGACCATGAAATAAGCCCAGAGGAGTTAAGGACAACTGCTTGCTTCTACTCCAAATATGAAACATATTTCAACAGTGTCATCAGTAATACAAAATCAGAGTGGCACAGAGAGAGCAAGCAAAAAACCACAACCACTAAGCTCCAGTAAAGACACAATTCTCCCTTGATAAAAGAAAAAGCTACACGTGACAAACACTAGTCACATTTCTTAATGGACTGGAGGAAGGTGTGGAAACCATGCTAAGATGGATGGACACAGGATAGGAAGCTTTGCAAATACTCTTCAGATTATTTTCTTTCCCTAATATTTTGATTGATTATAAAATGTCAAGAGACTACGGCTGATTTCACGTAGAAGGAAGTGCTGGAACATTAGTGTGTTTGGCTGAAAACAGGCTATAGAGCAGCAGAAATTGGTTCAGTTTTGCAGTTCCAGACCATTCCAACTCAAAATTAGCACTGTAAGAGACTGAAATGCCTTCATGGTAAGCATACAACATTCAAAAAGCCCTGTAGGCATGGATTTCTGCACAGCAATAGCTCCCGCTTCCCCCAGTGTCCTTTTCTCAGGGAATTCAAGTTGTAAAAAGGGGATAAATATTCCTTGCCTCACAAAGGCATTTTAAGGCTTAAGCAGTATGCAATATTTTCGGAAATGCTCTCATGGAAGATGTTTGGGATGTTCTTCGGAGACAGGAGCACTAGCATCTCTAATGAACGTACTTGAAGGAAAACTCTGAAACAACATATGGAGAGCAAACTGAACACAGAGCTCATATTTCTGACATTTATCTTTGATTTTATTGTTAAGATAAAAGGATGCTGTTTGTTTCCTAGGATTTCATCTGCTATTGCTTTCTTTCCTTTCTCTGTGTCTTATTCTACACTAGTGACATCATCTGCAGCAATTTTTAAAGTTTTGCAGCAAATCCTCTGCTTTGGACGTTTTAATGAGTCATGTAGAGAATGTTACTAGACAGGGAGTTCATGCCTCCTTTCTGTAACCAGTATGACTATAGCAGAGAGGATATGCTTGCTGGGATGACTGACTTTTAAAAATAAAAACAAAGAAAAAGAAGTCTCCAAAGGCCAGGATGGGATAGTAACAGCAAACTTGCAAAGAACAAATACAGGCATTTAGAAACCTTTCCTTCTGTTGCAGTTGCATGTTTACTGAATACTAATGTACTGGATAGGATTGCTCAGGTTCTGAGATGAGTGGTGTCTCTGGTATGTGGTCCCAACTGTACTGAATGCTACTACAAACAAGAATTGCTTACAAAATCTTGAAAATAGAATGGTTGAATCTTTGAACGTCTGCATAAAAAGTACTCCCCTTCACACCTAAACTAAGCTACATGCTGATCAATATCCAAGACATCAGACAAACTATCTGAGGACATTCCTCGAGACTCGTAATAAATCCCCAAAGTTGTAGTTACGTTTTTTCAAACTGTTATAGCTTCCAAAACCTGTTAAAATGTGAATGGCTGAGAAAAATTGTACGTGCTGCTCTTGTGCATGTTACTCTTTAAATGCACAGCTGCCTCACTGTCAAAAGCTCAGAGAATTTGAGTATCACAGGAACTATATTGGATATAGTCAGTGATTATTTTCTAAATGCAGATTGTAGCATATCCCAATAGCACATCAAGTTCTCCGAGAAGCGTGGCTGTGAATCCTGAGTTACCTTCAAAGACCTGTACTACAAATCCATGTGCACACACATATATATCTGTACAGTTTCACTGTTCTGAAATTGCAGTCTGAATTCTTTATATGGGATACATGATAACAGACATATAAATAAACCAATGTAGAACATCTGTTTTGTTTTTATATGGGCAAAAATACATATTGAAGATGTGCAAAACCAAATGCTTAGTTAACACCGAGTTCTAAATTAATTTAATGAGACACAAAACTTCACCGTTTCCCCCCAGTCTTCCTCCCACCTATATGTATGAGGTCTCACACAGGCTTGATTTCTTACCAATCAAATTTTCAGTGCAGTATTTGTTTACTAATTTTTCTACATTTTAAGGTAAAACACTCCAACATCAGTTCAGGCTAAACTGTTTCTACTTTCAAACAGTTTTTTCTTTTGCCTACTTGTTCAAAGGTTTGAGAAGACAATCTTTTCTTGACATCATTAGTTCTCAAACACCTTTTCTTTAAGTCTTTTCTAGTAAGTTTTACTAGCTAGTGGATGGACAGATGTACAGAAACTCTTCTCTATCTGAAGCAACAGATCACTGTAGTGTTTTATTCCCTACCTCCTAGAGTTGCTATCCTCGAGCAACAACTGTGTAACACAAAAACTCCCAGTGCATCTCATACAGTTTGATTGCAGTGTGTTGTCTTTTGCTAAATACTGTAAATACGGCTCAGTGCACTTTAGAGAGCTTCCATTAGAAAACCCACAGTTAACAGTAACCAACAGGTATTATACTAAAGTAATAGCAACATTGCATTTATTTTCTAATCTATTTAATGTATCTTAGAAAAGCATTTCTCTGTGATAACTGGTGATAAGTATAGATTTCGACGGTAAACACTCTGGTTTTAAAGACAACTATTTCAGCTGCAAGCAAGGTTGAGTTAAAAAAAAAAGATTAATGTCTTGATTTTTTAAAAAATTTGTTCTGTTCCTTTAAAATTTTAAGCTCCTTTAGGAAAATCAAGGTCTATTTTAAACACTGTGATCTGAAAGATCAAAAATGTTGAACTATGGAAGATGATCCAGTGAAGCTTCTATGAACACCAAAGGCTTAATTCAAAATCTATGCCTCTGCTAATTTTTCCCTCCAAGACTTCTGCCTTTGCAACCATAAAATACCTTCACCAGCAGCAGCAAAACTGGAACCACTGTGATCCACAGTGCTACCAGGATTGCTAGCGTATGAACCATTGACTTACATAATCCTTTCAAAAGATGTACGTTCACGGGGTGCAAGAAAAGTCGAAGCAGAATCTCGTCTACATGTGCAATCCCAGTGTTGCTCAAGAGAGATATCAGCAATACTATCATGACCATAAAAGCTGAAGAATATTTAAAGGACAGGATGGAAAAGGTGTGCATGTAATTAGGACAATACCAAACAGTGTATAATGATTTAGCATACATCTTGTCAGGAGCAGAAAACAGATTCAGAGGCACTTAAAGAAGATGTGATAAATTAAAAGCAATAGGTGTTGGATTAATTCAAAGAACATGTGAAAATGCACAAAGGTAAAGCAGATCCTGATTATGTATTTCTTGACTTAAATCATTAGGTAAAAAGAAATAACTCCATGGCTAAAGTCAGCAACCACCACAGAATCAATAGGTCTCTGAGCTCACACCAATCTATATGCAGCCACAGTTTTATCACAAAATATTAGCTAATATTGATATTTTTTAATAAAGTTTCACTTTACTATGTAATTAGTGTAATGTAGTAGGGGCTCTGTTTCTTAACAAAAGTCCTGGTGCTTGGTACAGCATTTACTGGCATGTGAATAAAAAACAGACTTCTTCTATTGAGTTCCATCTGCCTAATAGAGAAAAATGTTCATCTTAATTAGGAAAATCTTCATAAAGAAATATAAATGCAGTTACTAATGGGCTGCAGGGAATAAATCTAGGACACTCAGGAACAACTGGTGTTTTACCAGGAAATGGAAGAGTGAATATAAACCCCAAAACAGTTGTTAGCTGTCTGGTGATTGACCACAAATAGCAATAGATGTTGAGGTTTTAAGTGTTTTATAATGAAAAATCTATTTATTTCATTAAGGTTTCATGCTTCAGACTCCTGTTTTTTCAGGTAATACAGCAGTCCTAGCTGACAATGAAACTGTTTAAACCCTCTATGAATTAAGATGGACAAATCCATTAGCAGTTTTTGAAGGAATTACATTATAAAAAGAAAGAATGAAAGTGCCAAGCAACAGTTCAAGAAAGATCCACCGTCAAGCACTTGAAAAATGGTCACTATATCGAACACATATTTGGAGTTTGCTGTGATGCTCACAGGCAGTTGAGAACTTTTTGCTGACTTTATTGGTGCAGCAGCAGACACTACATCATCATGATAAAGACCATATCAAAATGTAAACTACAATTCATTTTTGTCCTTAAAAATGTTTCAACAGGCATTATGTATTTCCTTTGTCAGTTTGAATCATTTTTCCATCTTTTTTTTCCAAAAGTTCTGTAATTTAAAGATGCTGATATTCCCTAACTCTGCTCATTTTCCTTTCAAAATGAAATGAACTTTTACACATCTTCCAGAATTTTATTTTTTTTTAAGAAAAAGCATGCTACTACAAAGCACTGATGGGAAGTACTTCCCAAGTACCACAATCTAACTCTCTGAGCCAGATTCTGTGTGTTCACAGCTTCCCAACGAAAAACTGCTTTCTGCAAATACTGCCTTAGACTACCGAAGATTTTATATTTTCTCTGAATGGCCTTGATAGGGAAACTAATATGTATATGTAAGCAAGTGCAAAAGTGCAAATCGCGTTACTGTGTTATTTCATTCAAGCCAACAACCAGAAATATGGCATGAAACTCTGATGTTCTGGCCACTGACAGCTTTACTACCTCAATTCACAGAGAACATCATCTAACAATAGAAGTTGCAGCTACTTAAGCCTCAGAGAATGTAATTTCATTTCTTCATTTCAATGACATTTTTACTAGACTACAGCTTCATGTAAATTAGTCAGACACATCAAAACCCACATATTAGCTGAGGTGAAGGTGTGATGACTGCAGTTGTCTAACAGTGTCAATCTGAACTTTAAATTAATATAATTTGCTAGCTCTAAATGACAGAGATATAATATAGATCTTGTATATCACCAAAGTAATAAATAATTATTGCGCAGAACTGGGTAAAATAGCAGGTTGAGCACATCCCCAAATTTTGAATCGTGATGCAGAAGTCAGTGATCAGAATGATCCATCTTTCTGCCTCAAATGATAAAACAGCTTTCTCACAACCTAACACGTAGCAACATTTGGCATGAACAGAGGAAACTAAGAACTTCTGGAAGAGGAGCACAAAAGCAATTTAGTTTCTTCGGAATTGTCCAAGATATTAACGAAAATCCTCCAGAAACAGCCATCTGACTGCAAATGTGGCTCAGCGAGCCTGCCTTCTGTAGACATGCTTGTATAGCTAACAATCTCAATAAAATGTTGAAGAATTGAACCGAATTGTTTGGGTATGGGATAGGTGCTGTCAGAGTTAGGATAGTGTGTATGGAAAGTCAATTGTCTACCAAACAAGCTGGGTTTCAGAACATCGTCTCTTAACGGGAATTTTAGGAGCTCAGAATACATCTCCTCAGCAAAGCTCAGCAGGCTGGTTTTGGTAGCTATTGATAAGAAAAGTGACTACAAACACCAAGTTAAGCTGTGCTGTAAGTGGTATCAGCACACGCATTACTGGCTGTTTGCTGGGGCTCAATGTCCTCCCCATGTAGGGGGACAGGAGTGCTCTGATCACACCGTCAGCCCGGAGAGGGGGTGTGGAGCTGTGCTATCAGAGGCACTACTCAGACCTACAGTGCTGAGTGGTTAGCCTGAAATGTTTGTAATATAAACACAAATGGAGTCTGCAGTCCAGATGACATTAGACTGTTTCACTGATATTAGCACAGATCTATTTTATCATTGCTTTTTGAAAGTGACTTTTAACACAGACCATTTTCTAAATGATCCTTAAAAGACACTCCTTTCTTCCTCATCACCTTCACCTAAGGCAATAACATCCAGCAGCATTGATCTATTTGCTGCAAGTTTTCATTAATTTTACCCTCCCTAAGGGTGGTGCAGCTTTGGTGCCAGCTAATTAAAACCCCTTTAGGGCTGTTCAATGCACTTTATCAGACCAGAATTAGCTCTGCTGCTTTAATGAAGACTACAGTTTTCTCTGTTATTACCAATTAAGTGTTGTTATATCATATTGCATTATACTTCTAATGCATGGCAAAGATACATATGGCTTTAGAATCACTTACCTGAATTGAGGTACATACGAAGATGCCACATTTAGTAATTACCTAATGTTTCTTTAAATCCTTTCACTTGACTCAATATGTATAATATACCAAAACATTTAGTGAAGTACTGGAAGAAGCTGCCAGCTTTATGCTCCCTCTAGGGAAGTAACAAGTAAAATGCATTCATGAAAAATTGTGAATGTCTGGTAATGAATATTATTTATGTACAACAATTATTTGAAGTGGATGAGCATTCACCGCCTTGAACTCAAATGGTTCACTAATGAAGACTCTCAGAAAGAACATATGTCCCCCAGATTCATGACACTGCATGCAAGGTTAATTCTCCAGCGTGGATAGCCCATATCAGAGGGCATTTTGTACTGCTGTAGAATTAAAGAAATGCTTCATTGCAAAATAAACAAACTTGTTTGTTGGAAGTTATTTAGAGGCAGTCCTTGTTTCTTCCATGAACCAATAACAAATCATTTGTCAATAACAAAGCTGCGGGTTTTGAACCTGCACTTAGTGAAGTCAGGAATGAAGTTCCCACATCAGTGGTGCAAGACCAGAGCTTTTCTGCAGTAGAGAAATGACTGCAGCACATAGCTGTTAGCTGCTTCTCGTAACATCCTTTAAAACTTGAGCACCACTAGGATC
>JAVKLA010000090.1:13575812-13616286 GCA_034782735.1 Sagittarius serpentarius | reverse complement strand
TGCTTGCGCACGTGGCTTTTGCTTTACCTATTAAACTGTCTTTATCTCAACCATGAGTTTTCTCAGTTTTAGTCTTCTGATTCTCTCCCCCATTCCACTGGGGAGAAGTGAGTGAGTGGCTGTGTGGTGCTTAGTCGCTGGCTGGGGTTAAACCACGACAGGCTGTTTGCAATGTGAAACTTTTAGTTGTTGTAACAGATTAAGGAGAAAGAAATTGGGCCATTTTTACATTAGGCTGCTTAAGAACTTTGTTCATATGCACTGGGAGAACAGAAGTTCAATCTGCCTTTGACATGAAAAGAAGCGTTTTTATTGTGTTAATTGCATAATAATAAAACCTTGAGATGTGTTAATTTGTTGAAGAGGAATGGAGTAGGCTGGAGATGAGGATACTTTGACATTGGATGATCAGATTTTTTGATAGGATATACTAAGATCTGGTCTCAGAATACGGATTTTCATAAAGTATTATAAAGTCACTGTGACCTGGCTGATTGTCAACATGGAAGAGTCACGAATATGAACAAATTTATGTTTAGCAATGCAATAATGTACCCATGATCATATTTAGCTCAATTAACAGGTAAACCAATTACTTGGATTATCAGAAGGCATTTTTGAAGAACGGATTTTGTGTATTTTCTCTATTAGCCTCTTTTTATCAGTTTGTTCAGTTAAGCTAAAGAAGCCACGATAACCTTGATGCCTTTATGACATATAGGAGCTCCCTCCAACTCCAGAACTGCAGCATTAACGTGCACATGGTGAACAAGCTGAAGGGCAAGTTCTTCCCTATGTTTCAATAGTTTTAAAAAAGGAAAAATCAACCTTAACCAAGTTTTGACAGTTTAATAAAGTGAATCAAGGAAGTCTGAGAGAACAAGGTCTTCTACTTCAAAAGCTAAGTCAAAAGTTCAGACTAAGTTAAACTGTTTGTGAATATCTGTATTTTTAGTTTGGTCAGAATAGCTACAGTCCTTCACAACTGCAAATTCATGATGTGCAAATTCAAAAACTAGTACCAAGGCACAGCAGTGACCTGGAAACTCCTTCCTAGTTAGCTCCAGTGAGTATGTGTGACAGGTGCTCTTCCATGCCAAAACACAGATGATCAGAATCTTTACAGCATGCTTACAAAATCCTGCAATTTATGGTCTTAATTCCACAAATCCAATTTCTGCTGTGAACATGCTAGCCAAAACAGTGGCCCTCACACTTTCATCTCCTTACAGTCCCCACTTGAACAGCATAAACACACATTCTCAGGCATGGAAAATAAAATTGCAGCATAATTCTGGTAAAAACCTAAATCTATTACAGTATCTCTGATAATCCATTTTCACCAAGAAACAGAAATAATGCATAACCCTGAGATTTGTGTTTGAAGAAAAGCCACAGTGGATCTCAACAGAGAAGAAAACACAATATCCAAAGTTATCCTGAGGTTGTGCATTTGGAAATGCTGTTTGTGGAGGATTATCCTCTTCAAATAAAATGTCAATTTAATCAATAGTAAATTGAGCTGAAAACAACACACAGCTTTGAAAACGTTTCAGGAAGACATCCAGTATCTTTGGGACTCAAGCCAACAGAAATGGAAAGAACAGAAGGTAGCGTAGGTGGGGTAAATGGGGCCTAGCTACTGCCTCATCAAGTGCTTATAACAGTCAAAACCATATAATAATCCATTAAAAACATATCTGGGGACTCATTTAGTAGCTTGCATTCAGCATGGACTTTTCTTATGTATCTTTTGTCAAACGCTGTAATTGTTCTTCACATTTAGGACTTACCGGTCTTTTCCTGTCTCCTTCTTAAATACTGCATCGCAGTAACTCATGCGTTTTTCTGTTGTCACATAGATTTTGGCAGTTGGGTAGCTGTCAACAGTTTTCTTCAGCATGTTATACACAATGCCATTTCCATCCTTCCTCATGTTTCGAAAAGGTCCCCAGATCACATAAACGGTGCTGTTGGTTTCTTTGAAAAAGTACTCGGGATTCTTGAGTAGGAGAGGCACGCTTGTGTGTGAGACCACTCTTACAGTTGTCCTCTTCCCAACATCCTCCTCATAGCCCTTTGTGGGAGCATTGTTCATCCTCCATATGCAGGAGGACTTGTCTATCTCAGCTCCCACCTTCTGGCCAGTCATCTGTCCCGAGTTTGAAACAATGGCACAGAGGTCACAGTCAAGTTGTAGAGGCTGGAAGAAAAAAAACAAAAATATATGGCAAATCTTTCTCTGTAAAACATGAAGACTGAAAATTCAGGTAAAAGAAAGATAGGCACAGTCCAACAAATTGATAGCAATGCTTCTCTTTAAAAAAACCCTAACAATCCCCATGCGGTAGAGCTGGTAGAAAACCCTACCACTACAAAGCTCTGAATGCAATCCTTTTTAGTGAAATAGGCAGTTCCAATCTTTTCCTTTGTTCTCCACCTAGCAAAGTCAACTAGAAAAATAACCATTCCTTTTTTTCCTCTAAATGTTACTCTTTCCACTAGAAAAAAAATGAAAGAAAGAAGCAGCAGAAAACAGTATTTAGATCAATGCCACCTTCTCTTTTATCAAGGTGGTGTCAGCAGCAGGAAAAAAAGTACAGAAGAAGTAATGCTGGAAATTTAACTATACACTGACTGTGTTTATGTGTCTGAATGAACAGTTTCCAAATTTGTGACAGAAGTCAAACATGAGATGTAACTCTAAAAAGCAACCTAGTAGTATGAAAATCCTGCAGTTGGAAAGGAGGTTTAGACAGAAGAATACGCTGTTCTCTCCAGAGAATGGTTATGACCCATGAAAAATGAGAGGCAGATGGACTGGTGACAAGTAAACTAGAAACTTAATGCTGGGCAAACTGAAGTCCAAGACAGTATTTCCTGAGCACATTCTAGGGTACTATTTCTCCAGTATGAATTGAAAATAGGAGCAGTTATCTGTCTAACAGAGATATAGGGACCTATCTGATGTTCCGTTTGAGAGTATAAATAATAAATGTCTTTTTATTCTTTTGTACCAACAGACTAGAAGAAAATGCCCTGTATTTAAGTTGGATTGTATAAAAAGTTTGGTTAGAAATTTAAATCAAATGAGAACTAGATCTATCAAAAAAACCTACAGAAGATGGTCCAGGCCACAGATCATGTACAATTTTTTGTATGGTCACAGACTTGATCTTCTGTCATGCTCCCAATTGGGAGCCAGTGACTTCAGTTTAACGTTTGTTAGGAATAATTCCCTTCATGTTCTTCGGACATTTAGCCTGACAGTATGCTAGATGCTTTTCTGATCAGAGTTATGGTTATTTCCCTTCAAAATCACACTTCGTTTAGCTGCTGTGGATAGATACCCTGGCTACATTTGACCAATATAACCTTAGGACATGGTGACTGACAAAACATCAATTTTTTTTGATCGTGTTGCATAATATAAGGACAAGAGATAAACATCTGAAGAGAGCCAAATTGTAACAGCTAAAGTATCTCATCTTTGGCTGACAAATATTGTACCGAACTAATGTGCATCCTGCAAGACTTCTGCAATAAATCTGACAATTGCAAAGATTTGATTTCTCTATTGTGATTGGTTTTTCATCAGGAGTTACAGATGCCTGGCTGCATGCAAAAGCAATGGCAATGTTTCCTTTACAGAAAACTATGTATTTTTTTATAGCTGTTGTAGTTTTAGAGAGCTGTCCTGCATAGCGCTCTGACAGCAGGGATGAAATCCCAGGAGATGTGGCTGAACACAACAGTTTTTCTCTTTACTGCTTAGTTACAGAAATCCTCTCTAAGATACATTATGAGGACATAGCTGGGTAACCTAAACAAATCCATAAGCATAACTCACATCTTAACATGAAGTGAATTGTTGAAGTCCCAGAAGATTAATGTATAGCTTTCAGGGTGAACTTTCAAACTAACAAATGCTGAATATGAAACTGCTAAATAGGAAAAGCCAGTTTGGTCAAGAATCTGCTCCCATTTAAATTTGTCTCAATCTCGGTGCTGTTTTTTGGTTTGGGTTTTTTTATGGTTTTTTTGGGGGGGGTTCTGGGGTTTTTTTCCACAATATTATTCATTCTCCATTAAAATGGAGCTGCTCTCTTAAATTTGGAATTGTTTGATTTCCTGACCTTAGTTAGAAATGCATTGTGCATTTTCTGTTCACTGAGTGTAACTGTTCTGCTCGAATAAACTGAGTACACTCACTCCTGCAATTGTGTCCCCTGGTTTTCTAGCTCTTTTGTTGTGATTCATTTATCTTGTTCCAATTTATAAAGCGCTTTCATAATACTGAATGCCTGCACTGGGTCAACATATAGTCTGCTCTTCTTCAATAGAGGCAGAAGCTTAACCCCTCCCAGCCCTATCTCAGAATAAGTAGAGAAATTTTACATGTCCTAATATGCCTATTTCACAACAGAGATCCCAGAGAGAGTTAGAAGACTGACTGACACCTGACAGACATTCCACTGACTCCAGAATGATCCACTGACTTCAGTATCTTTTTGCATCATATCTTCCTCAATCTATGAGAAAACACACATCAGTATTAATTCACTGAACACTCATATGGAGACAGTCCGGCAGCTTGCCATATTGGTTTATAAGTGTCACAGATGAAAGGGGCAGTTTCAGTAATCCACATACAACAGCTTTCTCATTTTCCTCATTTAACATGACATTCCTGTTTGTTATTACACCCTAGATCAGGTATGGTTGTCCCATCACTTTAAGACTCCAAAGCTGCTCAAATGTAGCTCCTCTGCCAGGTGGATCCCACAGGAGCTATTCAGGCACAGGGATTTGGGTGCCCGAGGGGCTGGAATTGGGAAGCACCTGAGTAGTTGTGGCTGCTACTTCTGCTATTGAACTAGGACACAGCTGACAGCTGCCTATGACACTTGGGGAGTTGGAGTGATGTGCTGTTGTTCCCCCTCACCCCATACTCTGGGGTCCTACATCCCTCACATCCTTTTCCCATATGCAGATTTTTGGCTGCAAGGTTGCCCATGACAGCCCTAACCTGTATGAGAAACTATTGCTTTTCCTTTTAACTTGCTGTGTTGTTTGTATTAAGGATGAACAGAAGCAGAGACAATTCTTACACACAGAAACTGGAATATAGAGAGACGAAAACTGGAGAGTTAGCGAAAATGTGCCTTCTTGGTGATCTGTTTTGCAATTAACAGTAACTGTTTACTGGTGTCCACATCACAAACACCAGGATAGCAACTAAACACTAACTCATCAGCAGCCTTATTAGATAAACCAAAAATGGGTCTTGGCAGGCAGTCCAGTCTGCCCTCTCTCCTGCAGAGATGGTCCAGCAGCAATGGGATTGATACAGATTGGCAGGACCATACAGAAACCTATGGTGTTACTGTTTATGCTCTCTGGACCAAGAACGTCAGTTAAGGGTTTACCTGTACCTTTCACAAGATCTTAATTCACTTGCATTGTAGATATATGAGCTGAAGAAAAAACCACAGAGAACCATTCACCTTTTCTTCTCTTTTCATATATTTAGACACATATTTCACCTCTACACACCATGGGGGCTGAGCTATTATTGCTTCTAGAAAATTATTCATTTTGTTGCTGACCAGAAGGATGTAGAAGCCCTCAGCAGAGCAGCTGGGCATGATTCTGACAAATTGTCCCATCTTTTTCCTGAATGATACATTGTAACTGTTGAGGAGCACTTATATTTTAATCAGTAAAGAAAATGAAATGTCTGACCTTTCCATTTCCTGTGCAAGCTTACAGACAATAGAAAAGATAATTAAAACTGTGAATTAGAACTTGCAAAACAGTGTCATTTCTCTAGCAAAGAGAAATAGCTGTGTAATAAAGGTCACTTATCAAGCAGTTCTAGTTATTAAAGCTTTGCATTTAGCACTGAAGTAGCTTCACAGAATCAAAGGTCAAACCATTAAATAACAAAAACAGCCAGAATTAGAAAAGGTCACAAGCAAATCTAACTAGAAGTAGGTCACAAAACATGATTCTCTTCCAAAGAGTATTTCAATATTTGGAAAATTGGTTACTTTCCAATTTGAAACAACTCCCCTATAATTTCAAATGTCTCCACCAAGAGACTGAACTTCCAGCTACAGGATTGTTTGTACGGGTGGGTTTCCCCAATGGCACAGATCTTCCATCACCAAGTTTCCCAGACACGGACCTGTAGCTCTACTGAAGTCCCAAGCAGGGATAATCTCAGGCCAGGTCTCAACCTCTTGGCCAAAACTTCAGCACAAGTCAGCGGAGTCCAACAGAACAACGTCTTGACAGACCAGTCACGTCCCAAGCTCCCATCTTAGCAGAGACTGCCAGATTCACTCTTCAGTTAGACCAAATCTAGCTCAGGACCTATGCAGATGTAATTTACACTAATGAACAGCTGAATTTCTCTTGTGACTTCTCAGCGCTATAGGCTGGTGGTGCGCTGGAGAGCTCACTCCAACCGCCGACTCTGCTTCATTCTGTGAATCCCACAACTAATCATGAGGATAGTTAGGAAATTCAGATTAAACTTTCCCAATTGTTACTTTAACAATATGATTGTAATTTTGTAAATTGGACGGAATGCCCATTCACTACATAATGAGGCAATTATTAGCAGCTCGCCACATATTAATTTGCTCCTTTAATGTTGAAACAAATGAGATCTTTTCTTATAATCATCCTATTTGAGCGAATTCTAACAAAGCTGACTGAACAAAGCTCCAGAGAGACTTTCTTTATTTCAATGCCACTTATTCTTCTACTGGATGTCTTTAGAGTTTTAGAAGATACAACATTTATAATGATGCCAACAGGGAATAGATTTTGCCTTTATTCTTCTTGATGTTCTTTTGAGGTCTTTGAAATGGAAGGTACAAGAGAGGCATTAACCGTCTGGCATTGTTTTTATTTCTTTTCTCTACTTTACAAACAAAAAATGTATTTTAATTTTTCCTGTGTTTCAGTGATGATTAACCAAGCTGGTTTTATCTACACTTACTTGCTTTCTTTAGACCTCTGACTAGGAGGAAAGACTTGCCAGGCTTCTCTAAGACAAAATTCAGCACACTTAAAGAAAAGAAAGATAGTACTTGTGTGTTCACCCAGCAAGAGCTATCAATTTAATACAGCACTCAGAAGCATGGTATACAAATCACATTATATAACTAACATCAAGCAATGAAAATAAAAAATGATAAAAACCCACAGGTATTATTACCCTGAGTCTGTGGTTGTAGCCCCTTCCTTCCTGTGGTAGCATTGTGGTTTTTTAGTCTTCAGCAGTTGATTTTGGTCCTAGCCCCCAGCATCACATCCCAGCAAAGACCTCTGTCTTCATAAAATTTAATGTTAAGATGTCATAAAGATTTTAACATTTTAACATTATTTTGAAATAAGCCCTGTATCAACATGCATCCCATTTCCAAATAAATAGAATATGATTTGCCTCTTCATAAGACTATTCCTGAGACTGAAGTGCCTGGGATATTTTATTTAGACGACTGTCACTGATATGTACGTAAGTTCTAGGAGAAAGTTTTTATTTAAATGGAATGAACTGGAAGAGAATGCATAGGAGCCATGTAATGGGACTAATCTTGCAGTAAGACTGAATAAATAACCATCACTGAAATTCTTTCTATATACACTGACCCATTTGTTACAGAACTGCTATTCTTTGATTTGCAGCTCATGTTACAGCTCCTTAAAAGGGTTGTATCGGCCCTTTGCTTGAACAGGTATCTCATGGATTCTTGATGTCAGTGGTAAAGAGACAGAAAAGGGAAGAAAGCTCAGACTTTGGGCAGAGGTTGAAACTTGCATGCCAGAGTCTCCAGCACCATCTAAACTTCCATTTGGCAGGTGTATTTTTGAAACATTTTAGCTTGCTTTCTCATGGAAAAGAAAAAAACTCCAAAAAACCACAAACCCAAACCTTCTGAACATGGACCACAGTGCAAAGTGATGCATTGGCATCTTTCTCACTTTCAAGACAGCTCCAGTTACTCCATGCCAGCTCGTATCTCTTTCAAGATATAGCAGAACAAACATTCACCAGAATGTTGTTGATTTTGCTGCTGCTATTGGGAACAATATAGGCAACTCTGAAACAAGGTGGAACAACATAGGCAACTTTGAAACACGGCAAAAATCAAGTACATCTCGTGATACCGAGAGCTGAAAAATAGATGCCTCAAATGTATGTGAGAAAACTCTGAGTAGTAACAAAGTCAAGTATATGACCTATAAAGAAGAAAACAGAAAAGCAGGTCTTTTTCTCTATTTTCCTCTATTCTAATATAAAGCAAAAATTGAAGAGTCAAACACTCCTCTTGATAATCCCATAAAATAAAATCGGAGTAAAACCAGGTTCAGCTTGATCAAAGTATTTTAACTTTCATTTTTTTAAAAAATCATATTTAAATAGTTTTCTAAAATGGAATTAAAATGCTCCTTCAGTTGAACAATTTTCTGTATTGTAAAAAGCTTCAAGCATGGTAGTTCACATTAACAGAACAGTTGGTTTCATTTTTTCCTTTGTTCCTGATTTCCAGCTGAAACTTCATTGAAACTGACACCTTTTAAATAGGCCTATACTAGTATTTTCTTCTGGAATAATAAACTATTGAAAGGCTCCTGATAGCTCTATTGGTAAAAAAGACTCAGAAATAGAAAAGTGGCGGAGAGTAAATAAAGAACAGGAGAAATTGTTCTGTCTCTACACAGAGGGTTAATGAAGGAAGGAAGCTGCCAGATTCTGTGTTTCAAGTACAACAGAAAGACCCAGCAGAGACAGAGCACTGGAGGACTGATGGTCAACAGCCCTGCGGGACTCCCAGCACTGAGAGTGGCAGGCAAAGAGAGTTTTGCCCTAAGGCATTGCCTGAAGGATGTGTGAGGACCTGTCCTGCACGTGCACTCTGTCAGTAGAAGCCATGTTTTAGTTTGCATCTCAGGTAGTTGGTAAATTCACCTCTCCCCGCGTAGAATGGCAGAAGGGACGTGCTGAATAACATGAATGAATATGTTGTGAAAGGGGAAGGAAATAAATGGAAGCAGGATACCAAAAGAGGAAAGGACAGAAAAAATGTCAGAGAAGAACTGAAACAGGCTATGAAAAGGTAGAATATAGTTTAGTGTTTAAAAAAGAAACATGTAATGGGAAAGAGTATTTAAGAAAAAGTAAAATACTGATATATAGCCAGTAAGATAAACCATGATGATTAGGAATGAAATCTAGCAAAAGGGAAGAACCAAAACACCTAAAGATATTTGTTAAGGTACAAACTAACCGTTGCGAAGAAAGCTTTATCAGACATGTCAATCAAATAACTCAGCATTAGGCAGAAACAATAGTTTTTTTCCTTGAAACTGCAACTGCCCAAGCAGAACCAGATAGAAACAGATACATTCACTCCAGCATATAGATTGTAGGTAATGAGAAACACTGACATCTGTAGACATACAGATGCCTGCAGTTCCAGATCCACATAATTAACACCTCTGAATGGGTGGGGGTGGGTGGGTAAAGCAGAATCTTCTTTGGCATGCAAAATACCAGGATAAAAATACAAATATGCCCAAGAACATACATGGAAATGGTCAAGTCAAACACAGTTGAGGATTGAATGCCTAATTGTTGTGGGAGGGAGGCAAACTCCATCATGCATACCCTATACAGCAAGTTCACAAGGCAGGCACTAAAGTAACACTCACTCTGAAAAACAGGCTATGAAAAGATGAATTTCCCAGTTGTTCAAACAGGAAAACCAAACAAACTATACATTAGTTATAGAGTACCCCTACCTTCATCCCAGTGGTTTAGCTGATGACCATAAATAACCAGAATGTTTGTGACACTCCGTCTATCACTCATTTGCAAATATACAGCCTTTGAAATACCATAGCTTTGTAATAGTTCAAAAGCCAGGAATTCTTCCAACCAAATGCTGCTTGCTGAATGCTGAATCTAATAAGTCATTTATCTTAACATCTGCCACGTTTCTCACTTGCTCTCGTTAGCACATGACGACTCTTGAATTTTGTGCACAAAAGTTACTGGAGAAACACAATTTAAACCAGACACTGTCCATTAAACTTCATAAACAACTCCAAACACAACACAATCAGCTGATCTAACTATGGCACCCCTTTTGTCACTCTACTGCAAAACTGTATTTGCAACCTTATATTTGCGACCAGCAAAAAACATCATCACTTGATCCAGCAAGTTATTGGTATCATAATATTTAGGTTTACTTTATCTTCTGCAATTCTGTGTTTATATTGCATTTCTCTTCTGTTTTTTGTATGTAGCAATAAGGAAGATAAAATTTGTTTCTTCTCTATAGACGCATATTTGCTCAGCAAACGATACAAAACACAGGGAGGTAAAATGTCACTTACAACTCAAGGAGACATAAAAGAAGGGAACGTACTGTTAGTACATGGACTGAATAGTGAATGAATCACAGTACAAAAGGACAAAAACCATTTCTCACATGCAATACCGTGTATGGCATTAGAGCACAGGTAACATATAACACATAATCCTTCCTTGCAGAGTGGACTTTAGAATGATATCCTTGAAAGCAACCAAGGCCAAAAGGCCTCTCTCCACAAAAGCTGGTTTTGCTTTGCAAATAATAATAAGTATCTGTACAAAAAAATTAACGAGAATTCTTCACTATGAAGTTGACTACTATAAGACTATGTCTAAGTAATCCTTTGTCGCATATGCAAAACATTGGTTAATCTGTAACTGTTCACTTTAATTTGTATTTATTATAAATACCCACAGATGGCAGTAAAGTATATAATGTATACAGCAGATTTGTTCCAAGTTTGCTTTCTCTAATAGCCTCCTATTACCAGCACTCACCATTAATCATGGGCCATTATCTAGGAACTTATTTGGCTGAATCACAGATGCAGGAATGCCTGTTAGGCCTTTAATCTAAATACATTTGAAAAAATTACAGTCACAAATAAATTATGGGACTCCTAATATGAAGTTCACATCTTATTTCAGGTCAATTTATTTGGGATCTGATATGGGGAAATGATATCGAGGTAAGCAGCAAAAACTGTCAGAAAAACTACTTTGTATTCCCTTTTTTTTTTCCCCCATGAAAATCCACCTAACAGGCTGGAAGCCTAACCTCTAATTTATTTCATTCCATGCTGTCTAGACCTATTATTTAATTTTGTCTCTCTTGGTGGTCTATCTGTCAAATTATTTGTATGCATGGAAGGAAAGTGATAAGCTAAAATGCTAATTATCCATTTTTCTGAAATTAAAAAAAAAATCCATGCCAGGAATAACAATAAGGTTTATTACAATAGCATTAAAACCAGTAGCTTTTTTCATTTGACAACGTAAGCCTTAAGAAGCTTTCCGAGTTCAGTGTTTTTAATTGCAGGACGCCTTATCTAAAAGAGAATACATACTTGCTTCTGGCCACATTCATTTTTTTTCCCCTCATTGGTATATTGGGAATATTTGCTGTAGCACTTCATGACTGTCAGCTTTACACGTTTAAAATTATCTGTAAAAATGTCATTTCAGGTTAAAACTTCACTTACAAGGTCATAGTCCAAAAATTAAATATTTTTAAATATCTTTTATTTTAAGATCTTTAAATCATTTCAGTTCCAGAAAGATATAAGGTTAAATTACCATTTTTCAGATATCTGAACTTCCAGACACTATGGCACTGGGCACTAGGATAGAAATTTAAACTGGATTGGAGAGTTCTGCTTAAATAATTAGGAAGATTTATTTTAAGGTCTTTTAAGTCATTAATGGAAGCTGTTGAAGCATAGCTGCATAGTTAAACACTCTGAAGTCAAAGGTCTGTTTCAAATGAAAAAAATCATTGTACATATACTCTCTTCTGATTGCTTTTACATCATTGCTTCAGTGCGCATGTCCACTAACCAAATTTTAATCAGTGCAGATTTCATGCAGGCACTAGTTTGTATCATGGACTAACACTACCTGCAATAACTTTGTAAGCACTCTCAAGTGGGAACTACTGGGTTAAATGCTTTGTAAATAATTCAGAGATCATTCTGTATCAGTTCTCCTTCCTCATGGAGCATGATGGTGTAGCTTCTACTACTATGACATCCCACACCAGCCCAATTTCCCCCTCACTTAAAAGCCTTTGCTAAAGAAAAGCTCCTGAGCCCAGTGGCCTCTGCCAAATCTTACTGAAGCCAACAGGGCCTTGTGCAGGTCTGTGCATCATCACTACAGAGCTCAGAACAAGATCAAGGCCTGAGGAAGTGCTGAATAACAAAATGAGGTGGTAAGTTATGAGGTAAGGCATACTAGAAGCAATAGCAAAACAAAATCTTATTTAAAAATGAAAATAATAAACACTATCAATCTTTTCTCCACTATATAGTCTGGCCTGACAATGAAATAGTTGCAAGACATAAACAACGCTACCTCCAAAATGGGTAGTTATAATCATACAGCTCTTCTACCTATAATTTAAATTTTTAAGACAGAAATTAATTTTTAGTCCTTCACACATCTTAAGGAGAAAAATACCACTGTAATGTACCTATATGCTGACTTTCTAGGAAATTCTACAGCACGTTAATAGCCTCCATTACAGTCAAAAGCAAAACTCTCACTGACATCACTGGAGCCATGACTTCTCCTAATGTCTGAATTTTGAAAAGAGGAATTTGGATTCTCAGTTCATAGATGGAAAAGATTTCTGCCTGTAAACAGACTCAGCTCAGCAGCAAGAGAAACAGCAAGGAAACTTCTCATGTGGCATGTCCAGCTTGGGGTGAGAAGGTGTGCAGGGCTGGGCTCAACAAGACATACTCTACTCTGAAGAATAAATTTAGGCATGGGACCATAAAATGATATAGCTCGGAAAAAAATGTTCTGTGCAATAACAAGATTATGGTGCTGCTCCTTTGCCTGGGCAGCAGCAGAGGCCTCTCAGCTATGATTCTGCTTCAACCTGTGAAAAGGATGCAGGGTATTTTCTTGAGGTAAGCTATCTACTCAAAGCCGTATGACAGTCTTCCATCTTTGTACATGAGCATGCATACTGATGTTCTGTGCTATATGGAATTACCTGATGATGACTGAAACTATTCCCCCCTGAGCCTATTTCTGGGATGGAAACCTAGGAGGTTATGTTAGCTTCCTGCTCTTGCTGGCACCAAATGGGTTAAGCCAGAGTCTACATTTCAGCCCTGCTTGTGAGTGCATAGGGTTTGTGTAGTTTTTTTTTTTAAACCTGTTGACTTTAATGAAGCTTATGATTCCTTGTTTCCAAGGACTGTAATGACAGCAGGATCTTTACTGTCTGACAACTTGAAAAGCAATCTTAAAGGTCAACACCAAAGCTCATCAGCTGCTCTGTAACTCCAACTGGTAGAGCAATGACTACCATGGTTCTGAAAAAAAAGAGGTTCTTGGGGACAGCAATAAGGAGGAAAACTTGGTGCCCTGGGATAGCATCTGCCTGCTGACTGCTTTGGCTTGCTGGCATTATAAATATGGCAAAATATATGTCAACTGATGGCCTAGCAAGGGAGGAGATAATGGAAGACTGACAACTGCCTTCTACAACGAACAGGTCGTGCCTCTCTTTTCCTCCTCCTTCCAGAACAATGCTGCTCCATGCTACAGGGTCTGTTGCACCTCTAGCTATCAACAGCTCACAACTGCACATTGGGAACTGAAGAGGCTAAGTTCCACCTCACTGCCACAAAGAAAGTCTGAGGAACTATAGAACGCAGCTAAGTAAAAAAAAAAAAAAATTCCACTGAAGTCATCAACTAATTATAAAATAATCGTCAAAAAGAAATGCCCACTCAGGTTACAGCTGATGTTGAGGGAAAAGCCCAGAGGACAGCAATGAACCTTGGCTTGCATAGAAATAGCATTTCTTCATTTCCATGAACAGTATTGGAAAACTTTTCTATAGTCACGTTAGTTCTATGTTCTGTTGTCTGCTTAGCGACTTAAAAAAAGCATATATATGTATATTGACAAAACAAAAGCAGCGAGAGAGAAGAGATATATGGAGAGTTTAGATGATGTATTAATTTCATTATAAGAAAATATTTACAAAGCAAATGTGAAAGCTTTGGCATCTCCTCTCTCTGAGTCATACTGCTACAGAATTATAGATGCAGTAAGAAGAAAAATGTGTGTGTATGCGTTCAGCTACCCTGTCATACATGTGCATGTCTCAGACATGCACAGTGTTCCTTATGGCTAAAAAGGACCAATGGAGATGAGCTGAGGAAGGAATACTGATAGGTTACACATGTCCCATTAAAAAAAGATCCCTTTTTTTAGGGAATGCACCTTTTTAACAGAGGGCAATTAAGCTTTAGAACAGGTGCCCAGAAGATTCTGGACTCTCCATCCCTAGAGATTTTTAAAGCTTGACAAGGCACAGACCTGACCTAACCTTGATGTTAGTCCTTTTTATAGACAATGTTGGACAAGATGGACTCCAGAGGTTCTTTCCAACCTATTTTTTTCAATAATTCTAGAATTCTATCACTTTAAGAGCCAAGGGGAAGTTGGATGAATTTTCATGAAAAAGCACACATTTTTTAATAGTGAGGACTATTCAGCACTCAGGGCAGGAGGGGCGGGGGGAAGGAACACAAAAAAACAGACCAACCAGAAAGACAACAAAAGACTGAAAATTGAATAATTATCAAAAAATTATTCTCTTTTCCTTGTCTGTTCTTGGTTCTTTCTACTGCCTGTCACACACAAAATCACACATAAAATACAGCAGGAGAAAGAAACATTCCTAAAATGAAAACGGGATGATAAAATTTGATCTGCATGTCATATCACAATCCTGCACAGAACCTACACCTAATAAATCTTACTCCCAATAAAACATTATTAGGCACAGTTACAAGACTGGAATCCAGAATGACCTAAGATCATAACCACAAGTGCACTCCAGCCAGTGTAGCACTGGGTATGGGCAACATGGTGCAATTTCCTTCCTGGCATATATGAACTAGCTCCAGGACTGCTAAACTGCCTGTTTCAAACAGTTTACGTTCATTACTTCATAGGATATTTGTAGAGACTGTAAATTTTAGTTGAGTCCTCCTCATAGGTCTTCTTTCTAAGGCCTGTTAGCAGTGAATATAAGGTGATATATGTCACGTCATGCCTGGAGACGGATGCTGTGAATTCTTGTTGCTACTTTTAGCTCTACTAATAGTGGTGCCTCCACCAGTGCTGGAACATGGCCAAGATGCAGAAGTGGTAGCTCTAATGGACTCTGGGGTTAGGAGAGTGGTAAAAAGAAAGAAAAAATCCCACTGATCCAGAATGAATAAATCTTTTCCAAAACAGAAGTCAAGACTGCTGTCATGTGCTAGTGACCACTGAGCAGTAAGCTGTAGCTTCACAGGCTGAGACAGAGGGAAGAAGAGGTATGTTGCAAGAAGTCAAATGTACATTGCATTCTAGAAAAATGGGAAAAACTCCCATACAATCAGACCCGCAAAGCTCCAACTATAATACAGCAGAATTATAGTGGCTACAAAATGTAGGATGATGAAAAACAATTCTGAAAAAGTGTATTGCCAGCGAATACTGTTCTTATCCCCTCCCCTTGGAATAACCCTATGGTAGCAGCAAAACCATTGCTAGCGCTGTCACAAGATCCTTGCAAAAAATCCTGCAGACCGTGTTTTTCAAAAGAGCAATAATGAAAAAATAAAGTCCTGTGGTGCTTTTCCTCTGTCAGCCCTGTTTATGAATTCATAGCACAGCATGAAGGTTATTAAAATCCCATATGTGAGAACCACACACAGCACAAGGAGATATGAATTGGCATTCCACAGAGATAATGCTATCTAATGGGCAAAACAAGTAGCACGGTTTCATTCTTATTCAGAGTACATTTGGAAAGGGCAAAGCATCTGGCTGCTGCTCATGGATAGCTGACCAGACACAAATCATTCCTTCTTCTTCTCACCTGTTGATTAAGAATTTAAATGTAAAGAGCATGGCTGTTATCTTGCTGGGTCTTGATATTCCTTGGACACCCTTTTACCCACAAACCATTTGACGTGGGGTAGGTTAAATGCTATTTGGGTGACCCAGATACAGTTATTATTAAACACATTGCTGTTTACTTCCACATACAAGCTTTTCAAATCAAAATGTAATTAACTGTGGAGATAACCAATATACCTCACGAATTAATTCCAGAGGCCTGCCTATCCAATAATTTAATTATTTTCCAAAATTATTGATTTATTTCCTGTTTTATTGCTGAAACAAAACAGTTAATGCTGTACTTTATTTTGCTGCCAAAAATGTTTTGATCCCAAGTAGCACAGAGCTATTTTGAACACTATCAGCAGCTGGAAAAACTTCAAGGGAAAAAACCAAACAACTGTTTTGGAAAAAAGGTTTATGAAAAAAAACCAAGCTAACAAAGCATAGACACGCACAAAAAGTTTCCCCAGTTTCAAATATTCTGAAACTTTTGCTAAAGAGAAAGCAATCCCCAGTCCATGATTCTAAAAACCTTGAGTCAAATTTAATGTCTAAACCATACTCTACTTAAGGACAATGATCAAAGGTTTGCAAGGCTGTTTCTCTGTCTTGCATGTATGATCAATCAGCCACCACAGCAAGACCACAGGCGTCTGATGGTAGTCATCACTAATGACAGATGGAAAGCACTCCAAAATAGGAAAGGCAAGATCTGCTGTGAAGCAACATGAGATAAAACCATCTTCTGGCAGGATTAAAATCCACATGCTTGCTTGGTACTCTGCTATATCGCTGAAGAAGGGTTTCCTTCTCATATGTATCTCTATGATGACACTGCTGCTCAGTCTCCTCCACTTGAACAATCACTGCTGAAATTCAGAACTGGGATGATGCTGTGAAGTTTGTGTTCAAATCTGAACTTTCTCTAATTTCAGGAGTGTTCAGACTCAAGATTCTCATTTATACCAAATTATACATTCTTTCAGCTGCACCTTCCAATCTTGTCACAATGTGATAGGCCCCATCACAATATTACACCATCTGTTTCAGCTGTTGGATACTACTTACATGCTACAATCAACATCACTGTCAGAAATTATAATCTATATCAATATTTTACAGAGGCAAAGGAGGGAAGACAGTGAAAAGAAATTAAGTTTCATAACTAAAATGAAAAATCCTTTCCCTCTAATGACTCCTGCCTTGTAAACTGTCTTTCTTTATGCATGAGACAATTTGACTTGGGATTTGCTACCCGACTAGGATTAGCTACATACTTTGGAACAGGAGCCCCACAATGAGAAATACATAAAACATAATAATTTTCTGTGGCATGCCATTCCAAACAGAGATGGTTATCCTTCCTATCACCCTCACAACTAAAGCTACTATCAGGTATTTAATACTGTTCCACAAACAAGAGCTCTTTGGCTTGCATTCAGCATGCAAACATGAGACTACTGGCTAAATATTTCAGGGTCTTTGTTAGCAGCCAATTCCTTCTGGATTTTTTGTGTTTTTTTCTTTTTTTCAAAGAATGGGGAATAACAGATCTAAGGCAAAAGGTGGATAACGTTTTGGTTTGAACTTGAGTGCCAAGATGAGCTTTGTAGATGCCTCCATGATCTCATGAGCATTGCCTCATCATCTCACCAATGTTGATCTATCTAAGGCCAAATCTGAAAAGAAATTTAGTTCCATAGACACTTCCAAGTCTCACAGAAGCATTCAAGATACAAAGTTGATTCCTTGCCATATCACATGATGAATAAGACATCTAGTTTGACCTTGGTGTCAAAGCAAAACATGTTTATATCTGTAAATATGTCAACTTGAATTTCAGTATTGCTGCATTTTTAACGTGGACACCATAACTTCACAGCTCAACACAAACACCTACGTACACTTGCACCTTTAGGACATTCTTCTTTATTTCATTATTTTTACTATTCCCACCTTATCACAGTCTGCATGTTTTTCTTACCATGAAGTATTCTGTGGTTTCTCCAGTGACAGCTCATTGGCTATGATACAGGGGAATTCAGAACCCAAACGCTGGGACTTCATATTCTTACAAAGTAGTCAGGAACACAGAACTAAATCTTCAGCTGTCTTAAAGGGAGAAGCAAAGAGGGGAAACCAACTACTCCTAATTCTGGCTGCAGCTGAAACTGGTTCAGCTTCATCTGGAAATTGGAACAGCTCAACAGAAGCTTAATTTCTGAAGATTTCTGGTTGGGAAACCAATTAGTGACAGCTGTCTGGAGTGCTTGGCCTAGGAATATACATGCAATGCATTTATTCCATAGGGATGCCAAAATTTTATTGCCTGAACATGAAGTGAAAAGGCTGGTAATAGTAGGTAATTTTTTTCCAGATTCATAAAGGAATGATTTGTGGTTTTGAAAAGGCACAGCTACAGTGTAATTGCATTGTATGATGACAGTCCCTGCACTTTGGAGGAGGTGGAAGGTTAGTTAGGTCACCTTCTAAAACACTGCAAACAACCCTTTTTAAAGAAGTAGATGAAACATGTTCTTCAGGGTTGGGGAGATTTTCTATATGCAGTTACCTTCAGGTTTGAGTTTAGCTCTGAGGATACTCTGTCTCTGCACAGTACTTTTGGGTGATCCCACAGCAAGTCATGTCAGTTTAAGGTTCTGATGCTGCAAAATACTCAAGGTCAGCTTTTCTTTTTCTTATACTATTGGATTATATTTGCTTTAATCACAAGCTCACAGAGTTTTGTTCTATGCTGAAAATAAGAGCCCACCCTTGTATCTTTTTCACTGCCACTACTGTTACAAAACGTGAGGAAAATAACTCCATTTTACTTTTACCTTAGCTCCTCAAAAGAAGCCTTACTGCATCTCTATCAAATCAGAAGAAAAAACAAAACAAAACAAAATAAAAAAATGAGGAGAAAAACTGACTTTTGTTCTCCTGACCTTGGGAAATAAAAATTCACTAGAGCTTCCCTTCATCTTCTCACTTCATTTCTGCCAAGTCACAGAACAAAATAAATATCCAATGAAAAAAATCTTCTATCAGTCTTTTGAATACTTTCGGGACAGAAATCACTTAGAAGTGATGTGTCAGGGCACCTTGTCTGTTTCTTCCTCTCCCTTTCACAGTCTAAGGATGGTACTGAAAAAGCAAAAGCACTTATAAGTGCTGTTTGGGGCATAAAATCCCCTGCCATCCACCTCTCACTAGGACATATTTTGAAAAGAAAAGCACTTAGAAGTCTCTTTTTGTCTCCATCTACATTATTCCTTTCTGAGATGTGTTTTGAAATAAAAATAGAAATGAAATGCTATTTTCACTGTTTTGATGTTCAAATCAGGCATGTCTCCTCTAATTTCTTCCTTTTGCATTTGCTCTGTAACAAATACCAGTTTTGGTGTATACTTCATTCCATTTCTCTCTCTTTTTAATCTCAACATCCCCCTCTCAATTCAAGTAATGAGATTATGATGCTATAATCTTATTCTGAGCATGACCTTTGATTTCTATGGATTTCTATTCCAGAAAAGATACATCCGTTCTGCTGGCCAGATGATAGCAATATAAACATTTAGCTAATTTAATTGATGCGTTAACTTCCTAAAGTGGGGCAACCTTCACTGACAATAGCAGTCATCTCCTGAGCTACAAGTCACGAATGTGTGCTCAGTGGCAGTAAAATCATGAATACAGTTTTTAATAACTAAAAAAGCAAACATAATCCTGAGACATACATAAGGGGGTTTGAAATGATCTTTTCACTCTATTCAGCAGCAGTGATAGTAAATTCAGTCTGGGCATCTGACTTCAGCACAGATTTGGATCAGCTGCTGAAAGGCCAGAAAAAGCAAAAAGAAGAATCCATGTCCTAGAAAACTTAACCACCAATGGAAGAACTGGGTTAGTGCAGAGAAGAGAAAATGGAGATGTGATAAATGTTTCCAAATATGTTAAACATGCTGCAAAGGATTCTCCATGTCTGTTCTACACAAGCAGGGTGGTAGCAAGAGAGATTTGAGTTAGACTTTAAGCAGCTTTCTAGCAAGTGATACACAAAAACGTAGTTATAAACAATCTTGCCAGGGGCACAATTACAAACTAGATTAACTCCTGAGGTCTTTTCTTATCCTATTTTCTATTATTCAGTGAGTTTTAGTAGGCTGATACACATACAGCACTTCACAACTTAGCTGCCTTCTAAAGAAAGAAGGTGATACTCTGTGCTGTATAGTAACAGTTCCTGGCTCAGCACGGTGCTCTGCATTACAGGGAAAAGTAGCTATCCAGGTATCCTTTAGCAAAAAGGTAACTGGGCAGATGTGCCGGTGTGCGTGCATGTGTACGAGTATAACTTACGTACTAGTAAAGCAACCTGCAATTTGACAAACCCTAATCCCCAGATAGAGAAATCAGTAAAATGAGAACAGATCTAGTTCTCTATAACATAGCAGCAGCAGTAACAACAACTTCCAACTTTTTAGAAAGTCAAAAATATTTTGCTAAATATTAATGGTTGTTTTAAAACACGGTCATGTGTTTCTGACTTTCAAGTTCAAGCTACAGCAAAATGAGACCAAAACAGAGGTATTCACTAGCCCATCACCTTTTAAGATTTCTGCTGAAATCCTGCTTAAATGCAACAGAAGAGTTGCAGTCAACCTTTCTTTTCTCTAAATCTATTCAAACATTACCTGAACTATTCCTAGCAAACCCCTGCTTCTTGACAACAGTAGCTATAAAGCTGTCTTTGAGTAAAAGCTGTATTTCTTCTTAGTTTATGATAGCTTTAGACTTGCTATCCTTTTTTTTTTGTTTTTTTCAATAGAAAGAATAGGAGTAATTGTGGAATAAAGTACCACTCATGGTGAGTAAGGATGTCAAACTCTGTTCTATTGTAAGCTCTGTCAAATGATAAGCAATTAGACCCTGCTTTCAAGGTCACTTAAATAAATAATATTTTGTATGAGTTACTTTTCAAAAACTGCCTAATGTAAATACCACAGTCTGGAATAGCGGTACGTTTACACTGACTGTGGTGTTAAATGCATCTTTCAAGTATAAGAATTTCTATCTGTGCAAAAAAATGTTGCTTTTAAAGTCAATCTGAGGGTGTGCATTTTCACATGTTTCTGATCAGCTCTTCGCTGTTGCTTTTCCAGGATCTTTGCCATATTGTCAGTATCATCTTCATATATAGCTGCCAGTGGAAAATGGATCAGATGCTACAAATTGCTCAAGGGCAATGAAGCCTTGAAGGAACCTTTTGCAGAAAGTTTCTGAACACAGAGCCTAAGCCTGCTCTGCTCTATATCTTCTTGGTGGGATTCTCCCATGAAGGCAAACATACGTTTGTTTACTGCAGAGGCAGCATACATGTCCTATGATAAAGAATTGCTAGTTTGTGGCTACTACATTTGATAATTTATTCACAAAAACCATAGTTATAAATGCTTTAAAAACATTGCTAAGTGACTGAGCCTACTTACTGACCTAAAAAAAGATTAAATCTGCATTTCATGTGTTGCTTGGTTCCAAGCTCTTGCAAGCTTACATGTTAACCAAGTAACTGTTTCACTTGAAAAAAACAGATAATGGGGTTCCAATGGCAATAACCCTTGACAAAACACGAGTGTATTGTGTGTAATCTCTGATGTTCCCTGCAACAGAGAGTTATTGTGAATCAGTGACATTCAGTTTACCACCAAGGAAAATCTATCACTTGTGGAAACGCACATGTAGAGATTCTGCTGCAGTAGATTTCCACATCCATCACTACAGTTGAACTTGTCCAGTGAACTACAGACTGCCCTCAATATATGCATATCAGTTTAAGTACTGAACAACTCTCTCTGACAGAGGTCAGTCTGTCTACTCCATTTCCTATATGGGAAGCAAATACTGCAGTCACACAGAGCTCACTGGAAATAGAACCATTTACACGTGGCTACACAGCAGAGGGTTCCTGCTACAATAGGAAGAAAAGGTTATAAGGCAAAATAAAGACTACAAGTTTGGGAAAGACAGACTGTAAAAGCTGATGTGCTTTAATTATTGGCACTGGGACGTGAGAGCCAGATTCCTAAGATTTTTTTTGCTGTCTTTGACTTTACACTTGTAAATACTGAATGTAATAGCACAAGAAGGTCACTCTATTCAGAACAATGATACTGCGATTTTCTCTTAGATGCAACCTTTGGACCACTATTCTATTTATTTACTCATTGCTCCAGCAGGATTAGTCATATGGCCAGAAAGAGCTAGATTTATACCACTGGTAATTAAAAAAAAAAAAAAAAATCCTGACTTTGTATGAGTCTGCTAAAGCACACAATTTTGTTGCAGGGAAAAGGAATGGAGGACCTCATTCTCCTTTCACACGAACACAAACCTGAAATCCTGGGTAAGCCATTTGAGCCAGTGGTGGAAATAAGAAACCTGCCCTGTGAATTGTAAACCACTATGGAGAGATCTAAACGAAGGTAAAGAGACTGCAGAAGTTTCTGCTGAAAAATCGCTGTGCTGAGGGAAGATACTGCTTCTGGTTTATAATTGTACTTTTTACTTTTGTCCTTGCTGCTGAGCAGAAAAAATACCAATTTTGTTCCCGAAAAGCATGATACATGCGAAATAATAATGAATACAAATATCCTTTAAAGCAAGATCGACTTGTTTGAAAGACCTTTGTTATAAGCAGGTGGCATTGTTAAAGGGGTATGTAAGAGTACAGATGAAAGGTAATTAGGAGGGTAATGAAACAACCCCTGTGAGGAAGCAATAAACAGCACAGAGTGGAAAAGGTTGCGTCTGTCTGTGGGTGCATTTTCAAATTTAGAAGTCTGAACTTTGGCAGCCATATCCATTTCTGAACTTCTAAATTGGTGGAGTGGCCATCAGGGCTACTTCTGATATCAAGTTATTTCTCAAAGAAATACAAATTTTTCTAGTCTTGGAGCAAATACATACCAAATGGCATATAACTCACACTCCCTTGGACTCTAGGCCTGATAGTGTCTCCTTAAGCAGCACTTGCTTCTAAACAGGCCTTCTACAATCAATAGCATTATTCCTGGAGTGAACTATTGCTTATGTTCATCAGACCCCAGAATACTGCAGTTTGAGGCAACATTCATTTTTATGCAGTTTTGTTTGTGCTGTATTTGCTCTCTCCTATGGGGAGACTCCACAGACAGATACAGGAAGGAAGAAATGGGAACAGAAGTTTAACAAGGCAGAAGGTAGGCAGGGACAGCAGAGTCCATATGGAGCCAAAGTCTAAAAGATAGTTAACAATATATACCTTGTGAATCCTGGCCCAGGGGAGCAAACCTTTTTTTGGCAAGACCAAGACTTTGTCCTGTTGGAGTATCTGGTATAAATACTTGACTGGGGTGGGTGAGAGTTAAGGAGGTGGAACCAGACTCTTCTCAGCGGTGCCCAGTGACAGGACAAGATACAAAAGGCATGAATAGAAATACACGAAATTCTGTTCAAACATGTAAAAACTTTTATATTGTGAGGGTGGCTGAACACTGGAACAGGTTGCCCAGAGATGCTGAGGAGTTGCCATCCACGGAGATATTCAAACACAACTGGACAAAGCCTTGAGCAAACCACTCTAGCTGACTCTGCTTTGAGGAAGGAGGTTGGACTAGATGATCTTCAGTTTCCAAACCCGGGGGCAAGTATCTTGATCAACCCCAGCTAAGCTATGTTTAAGTAAGGACCAGACTCAAGAGCTTTTTTTTTTTAAAAAGGAAGGCTGTGTGTAAAAAAAGCCTGCTTGAAACTCTCTCACTGTTCAGCAAAGAAAAAGGTGCAAGGCTGGACATATTTTTTCTGGATCTCAAAAAATGATTTGATACTGCTTCATCCAAGAGATTGATTTCTAAAGTGGGAAAGCAGGGCATTGAGAAAGACAGAAAATGATAAAGGGTTATAAATATTTCCATAGAGAAGAAAACAAGGATGTCTGTAAAAGGAACATTTCAAGGTTTTAGTGTAGCGAATGTGTAGTGCCATACGGGTACCTAATATAGCCACTTAAGCCTTTTTTTATACCATTTGTCGCCATTACAAAGAAAATGAATCAAAGCATCTAATGCAAGTCAAACATAAAAATAGAAAAGGATAGTAAAAATTTTCTGCTAAGGAAAAACAAATGAACTGCAACCTGCTAGACTAGCCAGTGGGCTTTTCTTAGATGTAGTGGGGTAATTTCCAGTCTAAGATGCAGTCTCTGTCAGTGATTGGCAATATATATCTTAGATATGCAAATGGCACATAGATTAAAAAAGTCTTCACTACATATTACAGTTTCTGCTAAATGTATTTTATTGCTTTTTATTGTTTGCATAGAACTAGCAATAAGCTGTGTCTGTACAGAAAGTTGGAGAGGAAGATTCAGGTCCACAGCAGCTGATCTGAGTTGGCTGCTTTTAAACGCAAGACTACAGAGAGCTGAAATCATAGTTTTGGGACAAAATATCAGTAAGCTCTATGCAATCACTAGGCAACACTGGCTAAGTATTATAGAGCCAAAACCCAAATAGTATCGTCTTCTCTGTAGCCACAGTGCAGATAATTACACCAAAACAATGAAGAACGAGAGGTAACAGTTTATACATATTGACTTCTATTATTTTGTTTGGTTGGTGTGTTTTTTTTTTAATTTACAATTATGTACAGGTATCGGCCCATGTTCTGGGGAATGAACCCACGAATCAAAATACATAAATACCACATATCCATGTTCATTTTGACAGACTGAACCCATGTTTTACAAAGGGGTTCAGAAAGACTGGTACGGTGAAGTGTGAGCTCCTGAGATGGAAAGGTAGTAAAAATCGTGTAGACAACATCATAAAAGGAAGGAATGAACAGTACAACACCCAGAACAAGGAAAGGATTTGGAGGTGGTGATAAATTATACACTAAGCCACCTGTGCAGTATATTTTCAATTGATGTCACTTTCTGAATCCATCAGAGAGTAGGACCACATTAGGAATACTTTAGTAAGCAGCCTGAGCTCTGTTATTTGCAAGAAGGAAGTTTACTGTGGGTGAAAAATATAGCAGGAAATCAACTAAAATCATGGGTTTCTGTGGTAGAAGCAAATTGTTTAAAAAAAAAAAGAAAAAGGGAAAAGAAAAGAGAATTGAAGGAATATCCTCATGTAGTATAAATGTCTCGCAGCTTCACTACCTTCACTGTACACCCACTGACTATCTCCCTTTAAAATTTTATCTATTACAAATTGGAGGTAATTCAGCCAATATAGAATTTAGCATGTGCTTAAATGCTTTGGGACCCATTCCAAAACACATGAAAAATCAATGTCTTTATCTGGTTTTGGATGAGGCCCCTGTTAAACACACCTGCTGCTACGCATAAGCTGAAGTGTTTTGCTAAATAAGTATCAGAGAGAAAGAAAGATCTCACAGATGTCATTTCTGTCTGTATATAAGCACTTAAATGCTACCAGTCTGAGATACCAAGTTTTAAACAATGTAAGGTGAAAGCATTTGGACACTTCAAGAACAGCCTCTTGAAGAAGCCTAAATGTAGCCGCAGAAGATATTACAAGTTCTGGCTAAGTACTGAGCTTCACATGTCCTTTGGCTTAACCTGCCATCCCTATCTGTTATCATCTGATCATCTATGTTCTCCGTGTTTCTAATTTAATTCACATGAACAGGGTGTTACAAGAAAATGTGACTCTACAAACCCTTAATTAAAAAAGTGAAAAATGTGTCACAAAATTCAGATGTAGGGCTCAAAATAACAAAGGATCTGAAAAGCCGTAATTTACATATATTCCAAGACTGTCAGAGCCTGTACCAATCCTAAGTCTTAAAAAAAGATTCCGAAGGATTTCACAATATGAGATAAAACAAAAATTTTAGGCTATGTTATAACATAATTCATTGCCAAATGATTTCCATACAGTTTCTAAAAGAGAGAGCTTTATAAGAATAGAAAGCTTTGTAAAAGTCTGGTAAAATTGATATAAAAACTGCAATAAAAAAGAATATAATTTCAGAGTTAGCCATCTATTTTCACTACTACTTTAGGTATTTTGTGAAAGGCTTTCAGAGTCTTGGAGATTTTTTAATGCACCAGTCTTGAATGCTAAACAATCAAAAGAAAAAGATGCAACTAAAGACAATTTCAATGGAAAACTAAAATAAATATTAAGTACTAACTGCAAGTAAAAGGTCACTTGCAGCTTATTTTCTGTCATTGAAAAAGTTATACTATGCTTCTTTTGTTCCATTACTGTACTAAAATTCATTTCCTTAATGAAGAAAAAAAAATCCTTTCTTTCCTGTGCATCAGTGTTTAATTATAGCACATTTGATTCTATGTCCAAGAACTACTGGTTCTGGAAAAAAATACAAATAGTGCTTTAAAGATGATGTCTGCATGGCTTGATACATAATATAGACACCTTCATTCGTGATTTCTTGTCCCTATGATGACAGCTTTTTATTTCAGTTAAAATCTTAGAAAAGGGAAGGAAAATTAGTTATGAGTTTGTGGAGACAGCAAGATGAAAAAAGTCTGAGTTTTTCAGGCTTTCTAATCCTGAACCTATCACCTGGGTTTGTATTTTGATACTATTACTAATGTTGAAGATTACCTAACACCACCAGCTGTCCCTCTGGTATGAACACAGATTTAGCATAAGAATATAAGAACATAGTTTTACAAGGAAACAAGACTGCTTTAACTGTGCAAGCCCTTAGGGACTGACTGTGAAGGTGGACATGTACTGGGGCAAAGGAGGTGCCTTTAGGAACACCTGCTGGCAAAGGTGGCTCTAACTCAGATGTCCTTACATTCCAATATCCCCCCATTCACCCCTTTGCTCTGACAGGTAGGTAAAGGGGACCTGGCATCTGACAACAGCGATTTAGACATCCAGGCATCTCACCTCAACCAGGAAGCACAGGGAACAAAGCCCTTGTGCAACCCTTGGCCATATCTGTATTCAAGTGAGGGCATATTTCAGAATAACAGCATCCTACTTCAAGTGGACCGCTTACAGTGCAACTGTAGAGGCACAGCTCAGGACAGCAGCATCGCTGAAACATTGAAATAATTTATTTGCATGCACAAGACAAAAAGTCTGCATAAAGCTTCTTTACTTTCCTGTCCATCGTTCTCCTGTCCCAGTCTCTTCATTTTTCCAATTTTATGTTTATTGTTCTTCCCTGATATTCTGAAAAATTCCAAATCGCACAAGCAGTTAATGCCAACTAGAAAGCTGCACTTTAGAACCAAAACATCTGGCTCCAGATAATATTTTTCCAAAAGAAGAGATGGATGAAATAAAATTATCTTCTAAAATGAGGACTATAGCTAAAGACTGCTCACACTCGAGGGAGAAGACTCTTAGGAACACAATTATCATTAAAAAGATGTTTCATCCACGTCATCATCAATAAGCTGCGAAGAATAAACATAGAAGCAGAACCAGAAGTAATGTAACATAGTGTGTAAGAAAAGAGACTGCGCTGAAAACATAACTGATTTCTTAAACTTAATTAAGCAAAGAAAACAATTTCAACGCCACTGATGTAAACCCTTCAAAGCTCTGACAGCCTGAAGTTTCCTGCTCTGCAGCATGATATCCAAGGTCCATTGCAAACCCCATGTTTATCCAACTAACTGCATTTCTCAGTAGTTCTACATAATTAACAGTTTGGCAACGAAGGAGGCAATGGGAGGCATATATATGTAAATACACCAAAAATATGCTAGGGAACATTAAATGTGTAAAATCAAGCATTGAAAATTTAGGGAAGTGTCAGAATTAAGGCTGATGTGCAGCCCTAATTGGGCAACCTTGTGTGCACACATTATGATACTATCTTTAATTACCCGACCACCTACTATTTTTTCCCCTGGACCCCTGCCTGCACTGACTGACATAATGAACAGCTACTCAATGCCTTTGTTTTCTTGCTATTAGTCAATGTGTCCCCATGCCTCATTTACTGAGTGCTATTCACACCCTGCTCTGAGACTTATTAATTTCTGCCTGGGCTGTCATACAGTACTTACAGTAGCTCCTCACTTCTCAAATACCATTCTAAAGAGACACAGGAAAATATTGTATTAGCCCTCTTCAGCAGAAGGGGTCTGAAAAACTAAGGTGAAAGTTAAAAATTAAATTAAGAAGTATACACTCACTGACACATAGAACCTGGAGCAATTAGAATTCTTTGGTAATTTGTATACTCAAATAATTTTCATTGACTTGAGCTATCTCTGTGAAAGATCAGTGCTTCATAAATCAGACCCAAGGGTCTCAGACTAAGCATTCAAAAAGTAAACAACACACAATTAGTAAGAACATGGCTTGATTAGATTGGAATCACACAGAAATTCTGTAACAGAGGCAAGAATAGAATAGAATCTAGCCACTAGCATTAATGCTTAACTGTGACAGTCTTGCCTTCCATTCCTGCAACGTCCCTTCACACCTTGCCATTTCTTCAGCAAATGAGGCAGCAGTCCTGGCAACCTTCTTTATACATTTCCAGCTAGCATCAGAAATGGTAACATCTGGACAATGAATGAGGCTGAAGTTATCCCACTATGCACAGCCATGAATACATCGAAGTCTGACTCAAAAGTGGACAGGTGATTTCAATTATGGCACTTCCCAGTTCCCGAACCTTGACTTTGCAACCCTACTAGTATTATGTCAGCTTCAAAGGTACATAAGCATGCCAAAAACCCCAAGAGACCTGCCCACAGCACGAGAGTGACAGCTATGTTGTCCATGGCAGGGCCAGAACCTCCCTATCCACCATGCAGATTTCAGTCAGTTGAACTAATGTAGTAATAGTGGCAGCAGAAGAATACCACTCTTTACTTCAGTAGCCACACTATTTTTCTTCTTTAATTATAATGTCATGATTGTTATTGGGAAAATGTTTTTCCAACCAGCTCTAGTGCAAAAAATATATTTTCCCCAACCAACAAATATGTCATTAAGAAATAAAATATTCATATTAAAGAAGCATTCAAAATTTTGAGTCTAACAGGCAGTCATATTCCAAAATTCATTATGTAAACTAATTAAGAGGTATTTAACAAGACTATGTTCTAAACTGCTTTTAGTGCCTTTCACCTACCAGTTCTCCTTTCAGGAATACAAAGTACTTACTGGACATACAAGCCCACCACCCTCCAAGCACAGCAAAATAGAAGTGTGGACATCAGAGCAGTGGCCTTGGACTCAGGAATCCTGAGCCATGGTCTGGCCTGCTACCGACGTGCTTTGTGTTCTCAGGTAAATGGCAACCTCAAGGTCTCACCTTCCCAATCTGCAAAACGGGATTGATACTTGATCTCAAAAAGAACTGCATGGACTTGTTATATTACTGTTATTGAAAAAAGCCTCCCTACCTCAAACCTCTCCACATGTAAAACTGTGTGTGAAGGCGAAGTATTTAGCATGGTCCATTTAGCTAGAGAATTATCATGGATCCTGCAAAAGCCCCATTTGCTGCCTGCACATGGAGATCAGTGGAGCTACACCTCTGACCTTCCGGACATCACCCTGTAGGGACTAGAGAACAGATGGGCAGGTCAGTTCCAGGGAAGCACAGCACGGGAAACCTGAGGCACTGGCACGAGCTCCATCAGTCAAATTTAAATTGAATTAAAATTTCTTTCTGCAAAGTCCTCTTAACTTGACGTGGATTTAGCCACTGGTCAACTCTAGACATGATGCAATTAAATGCAAGGATCCTACAATGGAATGATGGATAAAGCCTTTCTCAGGTGCTCACTTCTTGTGCACAGTAGGTGCTCAGATACTAGAACTGAAAATTTAAAATAGTAAAATCTAAATATCTATGTAAATATATGTTCTAGAGGAATGATTTCAACTCACTATTCGAAAGTATAAAGAGGTCATCTTACTGCTAATAAGACATAATTAGCAGAGTGACATAGCTTTTACTTACTAATTATATATCTTTTGTCCAACACTACAGGAACTGCAGCCAAAATAAATATAATCGGCAAAAATCTTTTCTGATGACAGGTCTTTTCTCCTATTAGCTCTGCAAAACCTATTAATCCTGAAAGAATGATATCTCCTTTCAGTTTTGCATAGCAGCGTGTACAAATAAAAACGTTAACTGCCAGGACTTAATTTTCAGTATGCTTGTCTTAGTTCAGATGTGTGTTTTCTATTTGGAGCACAGCTGTTCATATTTCCCAACATGAGCTTCAGTGCTGTAAATATCTTCTCTATTGAGGGCTACACTCCCAAAGTACTGCACAGGGGCCACATGTACAAATTGTATGAGTGCTAATGTAAACTGTGTGCATGCAAATCCACGAACAGCACTTAGGAAATGCAGACCACGGACCTTGACCCCACCACTCTACCACTGAAATAGAATTGCTCTATTTAACGCTGTGACTGTGACATAAATCAGTTTTTTCAAAAGGCTTTTATTCAGCTAACAGAACTCATTCTGGGATAAAATTTAAATAGATCATGCTGCAGAACTGCATTAATCAAGCAAATTACTCTCAGCAACCTGGAAAAGAAAATAATTTGGAAACTGAAGGTAAGATTGTCTGGGGTTTATTGCCACATTTTTTTCAACATTGTAAGTCTCTGTTGTGTTTAGCTCAATTTCTTTACTTCCGGATTTCAAAAACAAATCCTTTGCCTGTCAGCATAACACAGCTGGCAGCACTACTGCCTGTAGGCTAGAAGGTCAGAGATGCACATCTCTGACTGAGATGTGGGCTTGTATCCAATGCTGACACTGCAACAGAGCATTCGGGGGACGTCGTTGCACAGTTAGAGCTGCCTGCCTTCAGATGAGACATTAAATCAAGGTCATTTCTGCCCATCAGTGGGGACCACCTGGGTGAAAGGTAACAATCCCATGGCAATTTTCACAATAGTAGGACATAAGCAAGATGGTCTCAACAATATTTGCTCCTAACAAATAGCTTCTGGTATCTGAGACTCTTTGGAAGCAATTGTTAAGCAAAATAATAGAAATCCATGGGACTATCCAAACCATGTCAACAATATTGCCCTCCTTACTTTGCAAAGCTTTCTCTGTTTAGGAGGAAGGGTAGCTTACTTCTAAGCACAATGAGAGTACTGAGTCCAAGTACACATTAATACATTTTGTATAGAGGTAAGCGTATACTTGGAAGTTTTTAGAAACACGGATTCATGAATTTCCAGTTTCCTGAAGGCAAATTTGCAGCAATAATTATCAAATTAGGTTAGTATCATTCAGTCAGTCTGCTGCTTTAGGAAGAGGGAAAAATGCAAGAAACATAAGAGTATGGGAAATAAAAGCTATTTCTGCACCATTTTCCTCTGAGCCCAGCAGTCAAGTTTATTCTACGGCTGGTGACAAAAGTGGTAGTTGGTGGCCATCTACCTGCTCTGTGCCCCAGCTTTGTGACTACAGGGAGAGAATCTGATGAACAGACATGGGCATTTTTTAGCTTTCATAGGATCAATCTATATCGTAAGATCAAAAGCAGAAAGAATGGTACAACTACCAATGGATGTCAGGCTGTCGCTCTGAAAGTGGTGAAGTATCACATCTTTTAGTAAGAGCTAGAACAATACAGAGATAACATAACAGGCTGGCATGGAAGCATGGTGTACTGCACTCGGAGAACTCAGGCAGTCATAGAAATCTCCCATTCTGATCAAGGATTTCACCTATTCTTCATGGACTATAATCAAGCAAGATTTCTTTTTAATGAGACACTGTCTGAACCAAAGATGACGGGGAATCACAAGCCTATAAAGAAACCTCTGGGTATAGCATGAGATTTGATGAAAAAAACCTAATAGGAATCTGAATTGATTTGCAGGCAAATTATAAAGCATGTTTTCCTTTCCAGGGAAGCCCTCAAAAGGAAATTGAGAGGACTTGCATCATTTCAGGTATTGATAAAATAGGGCTCTTCATTGTGTTAATTTGAGCAATCTTAGGCAGGTCTCAAGGAAGGAAATATGTTGCTTTATTCATTCATGTGACAGGGGAAATAAGAATGGAAGAATATCAGATAAAAGGCAAACTAGACTAAAGTTATCTTTGACCACAACTGAAAATGAGAAACAAAAGCTAATATATACATAGTAGATAGTGAATTAAAATTAAGCATACAAATAAAAATGCTGCTTCTATAAAAATAAGAAATATGCATATACTTAACGTCCATCATGGGAAAAATTCCACTGAAGTTACAATTAGATTTTGAGAGTCATTTCAGTAGCAACCTATTTAATTTCTGTAATGAAATGTATAATGATTTAATCAGTAACAAATTCTCCAGGTAGTATCACACTAGAAAGTTTAAGGATGACACCATTAAATAGCATCCATAATTGTTACAGTCAAATGCATATTACACAAAAGGGTGCATTTGTGGATGACTGCTAAATGTACCAATTTGCTAGATTAGCATTTTGCTGAAAGTAACTCTGAGCCTTCAAGAACTTATTACCTATGGACCAAAGCTCATGTCAAGTCCATTTTCTGCTGCAAAATGAAACTGGGTAATCTTTCACAGTAAAATTTATATTACAGCCACAAATCTTACTGTTTCAGTCTCCTTTGCTCTTAAACTATTACAGGAAGCTGTGACCAGTGCTTTGCAAAGAATGACAGAATTTGGGCTGTGAACCTAACAAAACATCAAATATATTTAACAGGAAAGGAGTCTTGCAGACACACACCCAGGTTCCACAAAGCACGAGAACCTGAGGTTTCATTTACAGGATTCTGGGAGCAAACCTAAACAAGGAATCTAGAAACCCATTTGCCCTCCCAAATCACCCAGATCATTAAATAACAGACACTACCTATGTGTAGAACTCTTTTTAAAGATTACCCTATCTCAAATAGAAAAAAGTAATAGAAATCTAGGACACCCTTAGGTAGACAAATACTTCATTGCATCCAGAAATAACTAATGGTTATACAGAGAGATACTCACATTGGAAAGAAACAAAAATGCTACATTCATGAATCCTCTAGCAATTTAAAAATTCAAACAGATTTTAAGATGTATTATGCAGTAATATCTACTCACTCACATCTAACGTAGAAATGCCTGTTAGTGATATGTAGTTGCTAAAATTGTATTTATGTTTATAAAGATCTTGCCAGACAAACTAGATTTTTCAAAGAAAAATGACAGGCTTAGTGAGTGAAGGGAAATTACGAGAGGCATTTTTGCATTTAGTAAAGACTGATAAAAAGACTGATTTTTCAGGAATCCAGAATACAGTGTCCTAGATAACTGGACAATTAATCTGAATGTACAAGAACTACAAATGTATATAAAAATAAGGTGTTTGAATGTAAAATGAACCACTAATTTCTTAACAGATCTGGCACATTCCATTATGAACGCTCTTCCTCTAATGAACAAACACATGTAAACTGCAAGAACACTGCTGCAGACCGAATGGAAAAAATGATGGCCAAAAATCTTATTTCCAAGAATAACTCAAACCACTGTAACATTTCTCACATGGACTGAAACACAAAAAATCAACCCACCAACCACAAACCAAAACCAACTAACCAACCAACCAAATCACTTTGGGTTTTAGTTCTAAACTTCTTTTAATTGGCCTCATACAACACACATCTTTGTGATCTTTTCCTTGTTAAATCTGGCTTATCTTTACAAACAATCTTCAGAAGAAAATAAATGGTATTTGCAGAAAGAGTGGAAAAGTATGAGGGAAGTAACAAACTGGGCATCATCTTGGGAAACCATGAAGTGATTCATCTTATCAAAAAACATCCAAGACATTATAGGAAAAATAAAACCCAGGTAATTTGATATCTAGAAGCAGAGGTAACATGTTATGTCATCTCCTCTCTTCCATTACAGCTGAATCCCATGTTGAGTTCTAGGAAACTGAGACAGCAAGAAGTGAGGAGGGGATGGGCTTTTGCTGTGGATGAATTAGGAAAAATAAGAAAGAGTTTTGCTGATAACATGGTGATAAACGTGGAACTGCAAGTGTCTGTATACACTGGAAGAAAGAAGAGAATGAGAAGTGGAAATATTTCAGATCTTTAAAGAAGCAGGAAATAAAGAGGTATAAACAGCTGTAATATTTTACTTATCTCAGTCTGAGGAAAAACTGAAGTGGTGAACTATTAGTCCACCATATGATCTTCCAAGGGATGTGGGCAAAGGCCCAAGAATTGTAAATATAAAAGCAGACAGGTTAAAACCTAAGTTAATGTGGAATATGGGTCAATCACGTACTAAGCAGGGAGATGAGCAGCCAATTTTTTTTCAGCCCTAGATTTTAATTTTTGTATATGCAACTATTTAATACACACTGAAACTAGCAGAAAAATATATGCATTATTCATGCTATTCATGGTAGACATGCACTGTAGTTTCAGTGAACAGGACTGGAAGTAATACCAGAGGAAATAGAGGCCTTAAAGGAAGACACTAATCTCAGAAACCTCAGAGTGTCACTGTAATTTTTTTTTTAAGGATTCTGTTATGATAATAGTTAGGTTTGCAGAAAATGATTTCTGCACTATTCAGATAAACGACCTCACAGAAGGCCATTTCTTCCCCAGGAAATGAAGAGTGGATAACACCCACCAGAATAGGAGCAAGCCATTTAAGAGCAAGTGGAGAGAGCTCCACAATGCTGGTTCCTATGTGATTATCAACAGCTTGAACATAACAAATGTTTTAGATTTCATGAGAGAATTTACCTCACGTTGTGGCCAGCAGAGGTGGCAACCCATTTTAAGCAGGAAACAATATCACCCCCATCCGTTGCTTGAAAATGACTTCTCATCTACAATTATCTGTCAGTTCTGCCTTCTCATTTTCAGCTATCACCAGCCTCCATACCTACAAAAGTCCATTTCTCCTTCATTCTTGTGCTCGCTTCAAAATAATTTATTAGGAGTTACACGTGCTTATCAAAGACAGACAGAATTTGTGCAGAAATTAATGGCAGCTTATGGAAGTTGCTACATATCATTATATAACATGTGCCAACATTGCTGTCACTGTACCTGGATTGCCTCGTCCTTTGTCAATCAGAATAAAGCATTAGTGTAATGCAAAGATTATTGTTGTTGTTCTGACAATAAAGTTCTGGCTGTAATACTATAGCAATAAGTGATAATCTATCAGGGACAGCAGATCCCCAGTCATTTTATGACAGTCAATCTGACTGCTCCCGTTTTACTTTTTGAACATGACCAGAGGAGACTTGATCCAAAAATGTTACTTGCTTTATAAACACGAATCCTTTACAAACAAGATGAACCTGAAGCAGTGAAGAGTACTTTGGTCCACGCCAGCAGCAGGACAGAAACTGAGGCTCGTTTGCAAGAGTTCCAGCCTGTTCCTCTGTCCATTCTCTTCAGAGTAAAAGATCAACACTAATCATTATTATTTGCCTTACAGTAATGTTATCAGCTCCATCAGTCATCACTGATACTGGTGATGACAAAGCACATCCAACACCAAGGACCAACTTTTTAGGGCCTCCTTCCTTCTGAGAAAGAAGTTATGCTTGCAAAGACATCGGAAAGAAACTTTAAAATGTACGTGAGCCCTGACCTGAGACATAATTTTCCCATAGGTTCTTCTGGTTTGAAATCTATTTCCAGTTGCTTTTCCAAAGCCCATCACCAGAAGACTGGATCAATATAACACATTCATCTTAGGGCTACATCTTGAATCCATTCAGGAACCAAACATGGTGCAGGATGTAGAAGGAGCTGTCTTAAGAACAGCCTTTCATCTCCTAAATCTCCAAGTTATGCCTTCAAAGCTGTCCTAAATGGTAGTATGTTTTTGGAGAGGATGTAATCTGATAATCTAGTGAAAGAAATTCTGGGCAGTGAATGGCAAGCCAAATTGGAGAGGAGGCTGAAGAAAGACATCAGCAGTTTTGGACAACATGCACTGGATCTAAAAAGCACGAGCTAACAGTAAATAGGATAGACATTACAAATCTTTTACATGCTAGAAATAAGATGACATAAGAAACTGTATTGTGAGATAGAAAATGTTACTAAATCAATAAAATTAATTACACAAAAACCACCTGAGACCAAAATCGTCAGTCATTGATCAATTCCATAATATACTGTATGTCATGAAATACAGGGTTATTGTTTTTACCTAAATGCCAAACTTTATCCTTCACCTTGGTGTTTGATTTCTATTGTAGGATATTTGCCAGCGCTGATCTATGCTTTCAGTGTACTGCCCTGGAACTACTTTGGGGCGACTGCTGTGCATGCAGTCAGGCATTTCATAGGAGTCTGAAGGCATCTGAAGAAAAGCTTAGAGAAATCCTTTTTCAACTTGATGCACTCCAGAAATTATATTTTCTCTTTACAAACATGAATCCCAGGCACCAGTACTCAAAAAGGCAGAAGGGAGGGAGAGTGCTAGCATCACTGAACTAGAACCAGGGCAATCAACCCAAACCAACTTGCACTTTGGCTGGTGTAATAATAACACGAGGCCCTTGAGCATTCTTTGCAGACTCTAACTGGCGCAAGCAGGTTCTTCCCCCAGGAGAAATATTGATTCAAGACCTGTGGCATTTCCATCAATTTCAAATCCAAAACTCTGGGTCCTAACTACAAGAGACCCTTAAAGACAAATTCAAGAAGCTGTACTTCGAAAAATGATGCTGTTACTTGCAGAAAAGAGGACTTGACTGGTATGAGCAAGGTAAAGGCAGTAATGTGCACCCCTGGGGTTGGGGATAAAAATGGAGGACAAATTGTTGTTATCAAGTGGACAATCCCAAAATCACTCTAGTAATTTCTCTGCACTTGTTTTGGGAATTTTGTTTAACACTCTATTTATTCATCTAATGGGTATGCCAACTGCTTTTCTGAGTGACAGGAAACAACAGATTACTGTAATCTCTGACTAGCTGAATATGAAAAATATATCAAATGGAAAGAAGGAAAAATAAAGATGGAGGAAAGAAATACTGCAAATAACACAGAACTTCATTTTTGCCCCACCCCTCCCCAGACTGAATTGGCTTTCATTTTAGGGTGCAGCCCCAATTTACCATAAACTTTTCAACAGTGGTGGTAATATCACCTATTGGTTTAGAGATAGTTCAAAAATTATTTATAATGAGTAGAAAAAATTTACAGCTATACTCACAGAAAATGTAGCTCCTTGTTACAGATACTGTAACTCTATCAAGCAGAGCTCTAAGATGCACACACTGCCAGCATAGTAATGCCAGAAGGGGCATGAGGGGCATTGATATGACAGTCATACAGGCCCTCTTACAGACTAAACAACGCATATTTGGTAGTATGGATTAATGTATTCAATCACACAAGAGAGACTATCCCCAGAAAAGCAATTATTGCTGGTGCAATCTGCATCTGCTCTAAGAGGGTCTCTGAGCTCATTTCTCTCTATGCAGCAGTTACACCAGTCCACCTGTTCCAGCCCAGTCTGAGCACAGATAGCACAGATTAACAGCTCAAAAATGCATTTAAGGTTCACGTTTTAATCTAACAAAAAGCCTAAGAGGGAAGGCTCACATGATAGAAAGTTTCCACCAACTCAGAGAACAATAAAAAGGGCAAAACTATGTATTCAATCCACAGAGCTTTGCAGCAGAACCTGAAGCTGCCAAACGCAAGCTATGACAGATGGCCATGGGAGCAAACTTGGAAAGCAAAGACTTTCAAGGAAGATGGCTGTGGCTTTAAAACTAAGTAGTAATTGGCATGATTGTCAGTGTTAGGGGTCTGCCTCTTAAGCAAGTTCTAGCTGCTGTGTTTACATGCGCAGCCATGCACGTATGTGTGGCTGCGTACGTGTGGCTGCCACGCTGCTTCCCTGCAGGGAAGTATTAATAGCCTCAGGTCAGCTCAGTGCTGCACATCTCTGCCAGAATAGCTGGGCAAGAGCTCAAAGAGCTAAAATCGCTGATTGCCATAGCCAGCAGAAACCCCTTGTGTAGAAAAAATTATATAAGCAAAATTCCATTTTCACTGGCTCTTTTTACTCTGTGGTATATTTTATACACCAGTACAAAGTGTACTTTAGCTATCATCACTGCATCCAAAACCAGCAACACTTTGCTGCAAAAGATACCTTGAATCTCTATGAGAAACAGACTCCAGGTATAAACTCAAGAGGGGGACACTGAACTTCTTATGATGGAGGCATCTTAATTTTTAAACAGCAACAGTGAGAGGATATTCAGTGATAGGGCACTACTCTCCCAACTGATGAAATGGAACACCAAGAAGACACCTCACTTGCTATTAATGCAAACCAGCCCATGCTTCATTTAGCAACTATTATCGACAAAAATCACATCATGGTAACAGAATTCAGTTCTCATCCAGAGTAAGAGCAGTAAATTCCTCCTTCCTCCCCTTGACCACAAGCCTCACTCTCATCTGCTCATCACACTAGCAAGCCCACCTATCCTATCTTCCCCAATGGTCTGGTCTCATTCAAGAAGCTGTTACACCAAACCTCTCTGCTCTTTTCTTTACCAGTCCAAAGAATACTCCATTCACTTTGTCTGGTCCAACTGCCATTTAACTAAAACAAAACTTTACTGATAGAAGTTTGTCTATCAAGCTGGCTAACTGCAAAACTTAGGTCTGTCTCCATTTTCCAAATGGTCTCAAGTCAATTTTCACGGCGTTGTCTCTCCCATTTGGAGAAGCACTGTTCACACTTCTCACATGGAAAACACAACTGGCACCTTCTCATAGGGAGTCTAACATTACCTAATATAAATCTTCCCTTGGCTAGCAGTAAAAAAATCCTCAAGAAGGTGGAAGAAATCTCTGAAAATTACATATAAACAAGGTGGATGGCAAATCTATGACACCAGGCACCTTTTCTGGTATAACCTGTAAGCTCTGTTCAACCGATCAATCCAGCCCATGATTGTGCATCATGGACATTTATTTCTACCAGCCCAGATTCTTTAGGGATTGACTTTTGATGGCACAGCTCACTGGCTGATAGTAATCTCTTCTCAAGTCCCTTAGTCTTTTTTTTTAAAAAGCAGAGCTGCCACACAAGCAGGACTGCTTGACTCATCACATTCAGGCTCTGTGTGGAGCAGATTTAATTCCTTTGTATAGAACACTTGATATATTTATCCTGGCACTTGACTTTTTCCTCATGAGACACCATCAGAGTTGTGGCAGCTTTAAAAACCTAAGCTAATTCCATATATACAGAAGGAAAAAGGCTGAGCTGGCAGGATTTACTCTATAGAGGACACATATCATCCGTGCCCCCTTCTCTCCTGTAGGTTCACAACAGCCTCAGTGGTTTCAAGTGGACCTTGCAGCTTATTCTGATGGTCTTCTCTTCTCCCAGGTAAAAAGGTGGTTAGGAAGAGGAAGAGGGCAGTGGGGACTCTGGTGATAATTTGTTCAGTAAGGTCTATTTCTGTAATATAAGATGTGCTCCTGGAGTTGCTCATTTGGTGGCTGAAGTTTTTGGCAGGAATTTTATTTTCAAGTGTGTGCCTATGAGTCCCAGAGCCAGGAATGGGAGCTCTGGTATAGTTAGCAAACACAGAGGGGTGGGGAGACGGTAACCAACAACCCACCATAGAAATCTCTCTCAGAAGTGTAACAAGCAATGTGATTGTCATTAAAAGTGTTATGTAGCCAATCCTTCTATAATACTTCCAAGAAAAGTTGTTCCTGAAAATTTATACAGCAGCAGGAGAAAAAATTCAGAAGAATATGTCATGTTTAGTTTTACTTCCATTATTATTACTATTATTGTTATTATGTGATTTCTAAGGCGGAAATGATGTAGCTGAGCAACTGATATAAAATTGTGTCTTAGAAGGGATATAAATGATTTAACATAAATGTTTAAGATCTTTGTGGGGGACATAGACAGTGGGATTCAGTGCACCCTCAGCAAGTTTCCTGACAACACCAAGCTGTCAGGTGCGGTCGACACACTGGAGGGAGGGGATACCATCCAGTGGGACCTTGACAGGCTTGAGAAGTGGGCCTGTGCAAATGTCATGAAGTTCAACAAGGCCAAGTGCAAGGTCCTGCACATAGGTGGGAGCACAAATACAGGCTGGGCGGTGAGTGGATTGAGAGCAGCGCCGCGGAGAAGGACTTGGGGGTGTTGGTTTACAAGAAGCTAAACGTGACCCAGCAATGTGCATTTGCAGCCCAGAAAGCCAGTCATATCCTGGGCTGCATCAAAAGCAAGTGTGACCAGCAGGTCAAGGGAAGTGATTCTCCCCCTCTACTCTGCTCTGGTGAGACCCCACCTGGAGTGCTGTGCTCATCTATGGGGCCCCCAGCATAAGAAGGACATGGTCCTGTTGGAGTGAGTCCAGAGGAGGGCCACGAAGA